>RJVU01051519.1:6572444-6602778 GCA_003731715.1 Anabarilius grahami | reverse complement strand
AATCAACATAATTTTATTATTTATTATTATTATTATTGACTTATTTTTATTACAAAAAAAGTTGACATAAATGACATAAATTTGTACATTTTAATGTGTTTGAAAGAAAAAAGTCTTCCAATGAGAGTAATATACGGTTAAATGAGCGATAAATTAAATAATGATTAATGTGTTCGTCAGGAGCTTATTAAATATGCAGTATTTGCAATGTTGAGAAAACACTTTTTAAAAGTGAAATGACTTCTGTAAACCCAGTGATCAAATGCTTTTTTTAACCAAGGCTGTAACCATGTCTTGAACTTTGGGGGGACCAAAGGTCAAAAGTTTTTTTTTTTGCATGCGTCTTATTATTTAAAGGAATTAAATAATTAAAAGATTAAAAGGGATTTAAGGAAGTAAAGAAAAAGAAATAAGAATGGTAAAAATGTCAGATCTATTGTAGATATTTTTTTAAATATGCACACATCTCATGACATTGTTATAAATTACATGAATCATGTAAATAATAGCATATTTTCAATTCAAAACGGTGAAATTTTATAAAAAAGTAGAGTAGCTTGCATCACTGGATATTACTGTCAGTCACTGAATATTTCTATCGTAAGACAGTTGTCAAATATGAAATATTTAGCTACTTACATTTTACGACGCACTCTTTCACTGCTAAAACTAAAGCGTTGCGTTAGAATTTGCGCTCGTATTCTGTGAACAGTAAACCCCGCCTACTTTGATTTGATTGGCCATCTCAATCATTCTGACACTGACAAGCGCTGTTTAACAGCTCATGATGGTATACAGCTTAAACATGTAACATTTAAAAAAAATTTGTCATCCTAACAACAAACAGCAGTGCGTAATGCAGTACAGCAGAATCAAAAGAATATCAAATATTGGGGGGGGGGGACAATTTGGCCATTTCAAATAATTGGGGGGGATTTGTCCCCCTCAATGTCTCTGGTGGTTACAGCCCTGGTTTTAACTGATAGTCACATGACTAGTGGCTAGTCTGTGTGTGGAATTCCACAAACCTGGAAGACCTTCTGAACGGATATAAGCAGTAGACTTTTCTAGAAAGTAAAATTTAAAAGATAAAAAAGTAGTAGTAGGGAGAATCAATAAATTATGAATAATTTACTGCCATTGTGAAAATAACATGTAATCATGTAATCAATAAAAAAAGTAACTGTAGTCTGATTACAACATAATATAATCCAATTACAAGTTCTTAATTTTTGACTACATAATCCAGATTACATGTAATCCATTACTACACTGTATATATATTGTACCTTGTGTTTGCAGTTATTACAGTACTAGGGCAGTGTTCCTGGCCCTGGGCATCACTGTTGTCGTGTGCGTTGCGGTGACAATCTTCTGCTTTCAGACTAAGGTGGGGTGCATATTTAATATGGGCATGATTTTACATCAAGGCATTGTGTCAGAGTGTGTGTTAACATGCTTTTCTATTCTTCTATAGGTGGATTTCACTAAATGTGCTGGCTTTTTCTGCATACTCGGAATCGTGGTGTTTGTGACTGGCATCATTACGGCGATCGTTCTGTCATTCAAATACGTAAGCATGACTTTGCATCTTGTTATTTACCAAAAATTGTCGTTTGATTATTTAACTGTTGTTTTCTTTGTTCGTTTTTTTAGGTCCCATGGCTCCACATGCTCTACGCAGGTTTAGGAGCCATTGCATTCACTCTGGTATGTATAATCAAACAAATTGAATTCATTTTCACCTTTTTTGGAAGGCTTTGGGAACATTGTTCACTCTTTCCATCCTAAAATCACTTCTTTGCATTTGTGTGTTTTTAAATATTAGTTTCTGGCCTATCATACTCAACTGCTCATCGGGAACAGGAAGCACTCCATCAGCCCAGAGGAGTATGTGTTTGCTGCCCTCTCCCTTTATGTGGACATTGTCCAGATCTTCATCTTCCTCCTGCAAATTATCGGATTTGCAGAGAGATAGAAGCTTGGACCTTTTCTGTGCTGTGTTAATGGCTTTACTGTTTATGCACTATGCAGTGTCTTCTCAGTCAATGCCCAATTAATATACTCAAACTTGTAAAATATAGCTAACATTATACTCGTCAAACAAATGGTAAAAAATTTCCACGACTAATTATTGAGGATTTCCATGATTAACTAACCATATGCATACATTCTAATAAAATATGAGTGAGCCATTACTGTGCCCCATGTCATGGTAATGGCAGCTCACTTGTGTTATGCAAATTTCTACTGTATAGACATACATTTGCTGTATTTACTATAGATATTAAATGGGTGTGATGCATTTTGGAAAAGGGAATAGGTTTTCTGCTGTGTACATAGAATCTAACGGTATTTCAGTTTATTTAGAGTTTATCTCAGACATCTATATATACAGTATAAATCTATATCATAATTTTTTGCTTTTGCTTTGGGAAATGTTTTCGCTTGATGAATTTGATACTACATAAATGTCACAGATTATGTGACGTACATTGGTGCCTTTCCATTTTTGATTAGCGCCAAAGATACTCTGTAAATAATGAGACATAAAAAGTGTTATCTAAATTTCTTTGTTATATATTAGAATGATATAAACAAAGTAAACATGTATTTTTTTGTTACAATGTTCTCAGACAACAATGTGGCTGAAGTTTGATACGGAGTCGTTATTGTGAGGACGGTCATAATAAAAGGAACACTTGAGTATTCAGTTATTTTGTTGATTTTTAATAGATAATATTGGTTGCTTAAGTTATTCTGTATGTTTATGAACAATCATGGTAACGACTGCAATTACATCAAAATGGGTTAAAAATCATCATTCCTTTTTTGCATACCCAAATGCAAAGTCTTCATCAACTCCTCATTCATAAGATCCACCATAATAAATGCTTGCTTTCTACAATGTCTTTGTTATATTCTGCACAGTTCACTGTTTCCATGGCAACCTGCTGATAAGCGCTCAATAAAGCCATTCTTTAGTACAATAGAGTCATTTCACGGAAGTAGAGCTTTCACTGCATCCTGGAGGCTGGTTTATATCGGTCACTCTCGTAATCTCCCTCGTTGGAATTCTTCATTCTCTGTCTGATTTTCAGTTGCTTCAGTCGGTTCTTGTCCACCTGTCTCTTTGCCAGAATAAAGCCAATGATTCCAGTAGGCAGGCCAATCATCCTAGGAGAAACACTTCGGTGTCAGTAGCTGCTCAATTTATAGATTTTCAGTACTGATTTAAAGCAAAGATGCAATATAAGCAGTACTTACCATGCATATCCAATCTTCATCATTGGATTTTTGGCTTTTCTTTTGGGGATGTACTCAGGCCTGTTATCTTCATCTTCCTCATCATCCTCCTCCTCCTCTTCTTTCTTTTGTTGGTTGGTCTTATTTTCAGATTCAGCTCCTTTCTGTGTGTTCATAACTTTTGGAGATTCCATCTTGGTGATGGTTTGTAAGGCATAATGTCCACAGTGTAGGGCTCTGCTGTGCAAAACATCCTCCTGCAGTCTGAGACGGGCAGCTGTCTGCTCAAAGTGTGATCCTATCCACAGTGTCCTATTTAATAGCTGATATAAACCTGAAAAACAAATTTATATTAGGTTGGTAAAGAATTTTTTTAATAAATAATTATATTGAGCATACATTTATTTTCTGCTTTATTACCATACTGATCTACTAGTGCAGGTGTTTTGTGAAAATTGAACTTCAGTGTGTAACATAAAACAAACACAAAAAAAAAATAAAAATGTAGTGCCACTAAGAAAGTGATCATGTGTGTGCAGAGGAAGCATCTGGTTAGATCAGTAGGTGTGGTGGTTAGTAATGAAGGTTAAGGGTTAGGCAATCAAGTGGGTGCAGATGATCTCAGCAGTTGAACTTTGTTTGGGTTGGGTATGGAAGCTTGTTTCTACCACAAAACAAAAAAGGTAACTGCGACTTTAACTGACTTTTTTCTCATAATTCAGAGGGGGAAAAAGTCAAAAATGCACTTTATTTCCAATTGCGAGTTTGTATCTCACAATTCGGACTTCATTTCTTGCAATTCTGAGTTTATAACTTGCAATTCAGATTTGTTTCTCAGAATTGTGAGAAATGAACTCAAAAAAAGGTCATTAAGATTTTTTTAAATCTCATAATTTCCTTGCAATTGCACGTTTATATCTCACAATTCTAAGAAAAAAGTCAGAACTGATTTTATAACTCAATTGTGAGTTTACACCAATCAGGCATAACATTATGACCACATTCCTAATATTGTGTTGGTCCCCCTTTTGCTGCCAAAACAGCCCTGACCCGTCGAGGCATGGACTCCACTAGACCCCTGAAGGTGTGCTGTGGTATCTGACACCAAGATGTTAGCAGCAGATCCTTTAAGTCCTGTAAGTTGCGAGGTGGAGCCTCCATGGATCGGACTTGTTTGTTCAGCACATCCCACAGATTGAGATCTGGGGAATTTGGAGGCCAAGTCAACACCTCAAACACGTTGTTGTGCTCCTCAAACCATTCCTGAACCATTTTTGCTTTGTGGCAGGAGCATTATCCTGCTGAAAGAGGCCACAGCCACCAGGGAATAGCATTTCCATGAAATGGTGTACATGGTCTGCAACAATGCTGAGGTAGGTGGTACGTGTCAAAGTAACATCCACATGGATGGCAGGACCCAAGGTTTCCCAGCAGAACATTGCCCAAAGCATCACACTGCCTCCGCCGGCTTGCCTTCTTCCCATAGTGCATCCTGGTGTCATGTGTTCCCCAGGTAAACGACGCACACGCACCCGGCCATTCACGTGATGTAAAAGAAAACATGATTCGTCAGACCAGGCCACCTTCTTCCATTGCTCCATGGTCCAGTTCTAATGCTCACAGGGGTCAGCATGGGCACCCTGACTGGTCTGCAGCTATGCAGCCCCATACGCAACAAACTGTGATGCACTGTGTATTCTGACACCTTTCTATAAGTACCAGCATTAACTTCTTGAGCATTTTGAGCTACAGTAGCTCGTCTGTTGGATCGGACCACACGGGCCAGCCTTCGCTCCTCACCTTGGCTGCCCATGACCCTGTCGCCGGTTCACCACTGTTCCTTCCTTGGACCACTTTTGATAGATACTGACCACTGCAGACCGGGAACACCCCACAAGAGCTGCAGTTTTGGAGATGCTCTGACCCAGTCGTCTAGCCATCACCATTTGGCCCTTGTGAAACTCACTCAAATCCTTACGCTTGCCCATTTTTCCTGCTTCTAACACATCAACTTTGAGGACAAAATGTTCACTTGCTGCCTAATATATCCCACCCACTAACAGGTGCTGTGATGAAGAGATAATGGAACTTCCTTATTTATAGAACTCGTTACCACAGGATGTGCGAAGCAGTGAAAGTCTTCTTATTTTTAAATCTCACTTAAAGACCCATCTTTTTAGGCAGGCTTTTATGTGACTGATTTTATGTTTGTCTCAAGTCTGTCTTGACTGTAATAATGATTAATTGTTGTTTATTGTTGTAAATCAGATTTTTGTCTCAGAATTTTGAGATATAAACTCGCAGTAGCGAGAAAAAGTGCATTGCATTGTCGCATTACCTTTTTCTTCAAGGTTCTATAGTTAGGGATGATGATTTGAGCATTTTCCAGATTTTAATCCAAAACTATTTAAATACATTTTTCTCTGAAAATCAAACCCATGGTTTAAAGGTTTCATCCCAAAATGCAAATTTTGTAATTAATTACTCGCCCTCATGTCATTCCAAACCAGTAAGACTTTCGTTCATCTTCGAAACACAAATTAAGATATTTTTGATGAAATCTGAGTAATTCCTGTCCCTCCATTGACAGCTACTCAACTACCACTTTGACTCTTCAAAAAGTTCATAAAGAGATCGTAAAACTAATCCATAAGAATTGAGCGGTTTAGTCCAAATTTTCTGAAGAGCCACGATCACTTCATGTGATGAACAGGTTTAATTTAGGCTTTTATTCACATATAAACATTGAACCTGCTTGACACTTGAGATCAAACCTCTTTCGGAAGCTCAAATGTGCTGTGTAACACACAAGAATTAACCTCACTGGTTCTCGCACAACAAGAGAACATGCTTGAGCTCCGTTTACCACAACTGATGTGTGCGTTAATGAGTGTTTATGTGAATAAAAGCCTAAATTAAACCTGTTCATCATATAAAGTGATTGTGTCTCTTCAGAAAATTTGGACTAAACCGCTCAATTCTTATGGATTAGTTTTACGATCTCTTTATGGACATTTTGAAGTGTCAAAGTGACAGAATTTTCATGTTTGGGTGAACTAACCCTTTAATTTTTCATAGTTAGAGTTCTTTGGTAATGCCAGTAGGTGGCGACTCGTGACTGTCTTTATGAGTCAATCAGTGAATCGGTGTTCGAATCTTAGGTTTTTCAGAGTCTACTCCGACTCCAACTTCATTGAAAACCAAATGTAGCCTATATTTATTGCATTAACATTAAATAAACTACAAAGCTGGAACAGAGGTATGTATAATTAAAAACTAAATTCAATATGACTATTATTTATTTCTAAACTAAGCTACATTCTAGGATGAAAGTATGTGACAATGTAGTTTCTGCGACAGCTCCAGACTCAGACTCAATAATTTGTTCACTCCTTACTGATATCAACTGCCATTCATATATAGCAATTAGATAATCGGTGAACAATTGAGCGGACACAGCAGCAACAGAGTCGACAATGAGATTAGATTCCTGTGCTGGAGTCGACCCTGAAGCTAGGACTCTTTGACTCCCCATCACTATTGACTGATTCGTTCAAAACCACTGATTCATTCATGATCGAAAACCAGAGACGCGCAACGGTTGATTCTGCTTTGGCTTCGTTAAAGGGTTAGTTCACCCAAAAATGAAAATTCTGTCATTAATTACTCACCCTCATGTCGTTCTACACCCGTAAGTCCTTCGTTCATCTTCAGAACACAAATTAAGATATTTTTGATGAAATCCGATGGCTCAGTGAGGCTTGCATAGCCAGCAATGACATGTCCTCTCTCAAGATCCATTAATGTACTAAAAAGATTTTTAAATGTGAGTACAGCGGTTCAATATTAATATTATAAAGCGAAAAAACAAAATAACGACATATAGTGATGGCCGATTTCAAAACACTGCTTCGGGAAGCTTCGGAGCGTTATGAATCAGCGTGGCAAATCAGCGGTTCGGAGCGCCAAAGTCACGTGATTTCAGCAGTTTGGCGGTTTGACAGGCGATCCGAATCATGATTCGACACGCTGATTCATTATGCTCCGAAGCTTCCTAAAGCAGTGTTTTGAAATCGGCCATCACTAAATAAGTCGTTATTTTGTTTTTTTGCCGCACCAAAAATATTCTCGTCGCTTTATAATATTAATATTGAACCACTGTACTCACATGAACTGATTTAAATTTGTTTTTAGTACTTTTATGGATCTTGAGAGAGGAAATGTCATTGCTGGCTATGCAAGCCTCACTGAGCCAGCAGATTTCATCAAACATATCTTAATTTGTGTTCTGAAGATTAACGAAGGTCTTACGAGTGTGGAACGACATGAGGGCGAGTAATAAATGACATTATTTTCATTTTTGGGTGAACTAACCCTTTAACTGTAGTCTGTCTGAAATGCAAGTTTCACAAATGATCTTCTTGTTTATTTAACAGTTGTATACAAACAATAATATCACACTCGAAATCGTTCTATTAGTCTAAATATCAGCTGCAGTGCCTACAGCTTCCCGTGTATATCAACAACCGTGCTGATATTCGGAATAACAGCATGCTTGTGACATCTACTACACGTGACGCGAGACATTAGGTTCTTAAAAACATAGTTCATCTTCCCAGAGTTCTCGTTAGACATATTTAGCATAACCTGTTCTTTGCATTCATTCAGTGGATAGTACATTATTGCTGCATGAATGTCAAGCTATCGAGGCAAGTTCCAAATGGAACTTTTATTTAAATTAGTAGCGGTGGTTTAAAAGCATTCTTCATTAGTAAAAAAAAATTACGTCCAGCCAATTATTTCGTACGTATAATGATTTAGGAATTGAATTCTATATAAACCTGTTTATCTACCTTGCAAAGTCGACCTCATCAGATTCCTACAGGGCGCAGCCATCTTTGTTGTGTTAAAAAAAAACCGCGTACCACGTGGCTTTGTGACGCTATTACTCTGTGCAGGATGACTGAGATAGACATAACTATTGTTGCTGGGGTTTTTTTTTTTCTTCCTTTAATTTGGTTGAGAATAGATGACATTTGTCATGTAAAGCATTATTGTTGTATATTATGTTCAGTGTTCTGAATCATTTTTGTCAATAAAAAAAAAAAGAAAAAAAAATGAGATAGACATAACTTGACGATATTTTGACGTTTTGTTCTACAACCTAAACTGCACACACTCAAACCCCAAACTGTATTATCTAGTTATTTATTAGAAACGTACGTTTTCGAAAAGGAACGTAACAAAGAAAACTTGCTTTTCACCAGATAAGCACATCTATTAAAATGTATTGCAAAATGAACAAGTTATTTTGATGCAGCACTTTTAACAAAACATGATATGCAAAACATTTTATGCAGGTCCATTCCTAACATTCTAAAATATTCTAAAACACTAAAAACTAGAAACATATTTACAAAATGAATATATTTTTTCCTTTTTTGCAAGGTCATATATCCTCTTAAAAAAGATGATGGATATACCCATCCTTACAATGCAATGCACAAAATATTGTGGGAAACAGTATGCAGCTAAAACCAGAAAACAACCAATTTACAAAGAGAGAAGAGGCTGCTTCCTGAACATCATCTCATCAAACATCCCTTATTCAGAGTTAATACAGCAGGGAACGTAGCATCAGAAGGTCTAGTCATCGAATGTGTAGTTGGGGTTGACCACCAGAGTGACATCTTTTTCCTGGGATTCAGTTTCACTGGACTCAGCGGACCCTTTCAGCCCAGACGGTGTCAGCTCAATCAGAATATAATCCTGATAAAGATAAAAGTGAATCATTTTTTTGTTTTCATGCAGTCTTTACATCACATATTCATTTTTCTGCCTCGGAATTAAGAATAAAAAAAAGGTAATCGTGACTTTTTTTTCTCAGAAACTCACAATTGCTAGTTATAAAGTCCGAATTGTGAGAAATAAATTCATAATTGCGAGTTATAAAGTCTAAATTGTTAGATAGAAACACAATTACAAGAAAAATAAAATCATAATCGTGAGTTAAAAAGTTGCAATTACCTTTTTTACTTATTTTTTATTCTGTGGTGGAAACAAGCTATCATATGAAGAGTTTGGTTCCAAAAATTTGAGTAAATCAGTATTGCATCTGGTCGGTATTGAAAAGTCATTTATTAATTTTGCGCAAAATGCGTCATGATATTCTGTCATGATTTCTCCCTTTCTTTCCAAAACGCGACAAACGCCAGTCTCCCTTCTCTGCAGAACACGATATATCCGCTCAACCAATCACAGCGCTCCATTCCACGCACTGTAAACAGTATGGCGGCGCTCTGAATACACCCCGCATCCTAGTTATCCTTATCAACTTTGTACTTTGTGATCAACAAAAACAGAAAAATTAATAATTTTGACGGCACTGATGAACCTGTGGTGGTTTCTGCGGTGGGGAAGAAACGTAAGCCATCAAAATGTAATCATTTACGTGAGGAGATTAAGAAGATGAGGCACTCGAGTCACGAGGAGGAAAACTCCGGCTGTTGCTTGTTCCACGACAGCATCAAAGTTCTGTCGCGGTCCACAAAACTGAATCATGAACAGTTTTTAAAAGCCGTTTTAATACCAATGTACTCGGCAAATGTGTTTATTTTAACCGTGCGGTGGCGCCAGATACTCTTTAATCGATAATGACAAACAGAGACATAATTGATTTATAACATTAACAAGATGACTCGTTGAATTCATTTAGTGAGCGACGACTGAATGTATTTTTAGTAAAATGCCTGTATATAAGATTAGTATCGACAAAGTTCAGAGGCTATTACATATGTGAATCAACTTACTTTGTTGTGTATTTTCAATATGAAGAATAACTTTTATATTGATGGATTAATTGCATTTTGAAAAAAAAAAAAAACGTGTCATGGATTTATTGCATTTTATGAAAAACGTAATCAGTTTTTATAATAAACCTTTGAAAATTAAAATCTAGATTTAAATTTTTAATGTTTTTATAACCAAAAGATGCTACGTGAAAGATTGAAACAGAAAATAGTGGTTTTCATCTTGCTGCTTTCTTGGTAAAGAAAACACATTTTTACTCAAATTAATTAAAATGGATTTATAGCGTTTTGGAGCCAAACTCTTCATTTATTCACATAAAACTACCAAGATATATATCATATTTCCTTACGTAGTGAACCAGTCTGTAGATGACTTTCTCTATCATTGTCTTCTTATTGATGAGTTCCATTTCTGAATCAATCTCTGATTCGATTTCCTTCAGGTACCAGTTCACGACTTCACTCTTCTTAAGTGCAGACTCGTCCTCGACTAGGAGAAATAGCACAATGCAAATTAGATTCCTCTGACTGTGTTTGTCTAAGCTTGTCATGTTGTAGTTTGTGATAAAAGTGCATAATAACTGCAGAGGGCTCACCTTCCTCGGCATGACGCAGATGTAGCACCAACAGGTTTGAAACGCGTTTATACTCAGCAAACGATAGTCGCAGGGAGGGTTTAGCGCTGTCTCCGTTGACCCCGTGACCGTTAATACCATTTGTGTGCTCGTGACCATTCACTTCTCCGTTAACAGCTTCATTCACAGCGTTGGGTGCATCATGACCTAAAAAGAGCAGAAGAGAGTTTAGAACAGTGGTTGTGTCAATCTTTTTGACTCTGAGGCCTCCTTTTGTCCAATATGATCTTTGAAGGCGCTTCAATATAGGCTGAACTCCACTCAAAAACACGCTGGCAGTTTAATGTTGTATTTTTATTTTTTGTCGCATTTTAAAATCACCATGAAATCAAAACGTTGTACTAGACCAAAATGAATCAAAATGAGCCTGAATGAAACATTAAATATCTAGAAACAGAAGACAACTGTACCATTCATCTGATTGTCATCTTCCTCCTCCATGGCCTCCTCTTCCTCCTGATCCAGATTAATATCAGGAGTTTCGACCCGAATAATGGACTTGTTCAGCAGCCTGAAAGCCTCCTTGACATGCTTTGGCTGAACCTAAAAAATAGCAACAGGAAGTTAACTAAAAACTAATACTGATATTCATTTTAGATATTAACAAACCAAAATCATGCTCCTGTCTTTCTCTTTTATTCGTTCCCACCTCATCACAGCAGTGCATCCTGGCCATGCTCTCAGAAAGACGGATCAAGCTTTCCAGCTGGCGAACTGTGATCCTCCAGGCTGATTTAGTAACTCCAGAGCCGTCCCGCTGTCTCAGACGCTTGTACTGCTCCACGATGAATTCCTCAGACTCCTTTGAGATCTGAAATCACGCACACAGATTGAGACAGTTAATAAACAGCTGACTTCGGCCCTATTTACACCTGGTACTCAGTAGGGCTGGGCATTGATTCAAATTTCACGATTTAATTTGATTTTGATTCATAAACTTGCAAATCAATTCAATTCCGATTCAATTCATTTCGATATCAATTCATTTTGATATATATCAGGTACAGTGTCAACTTTTCTCGAAGAAAAAAAATCTCTGAACTAATACTGTAGACTACATCCACCTTATTTTCAACGCGGAAATAAGGTGTTTTCTGTGAATGTGCGAGACATAAAAATAACTAGAAGCGAATGACACCGGAAGCCAGACACATTAAAATTACAAATGGCCATGCCCGCTCTTACCTGAAAAATAAGGTGGATAGGGAACCCTGTCAGCTTTCCTGTAGCTCAGTGGTTAGAGCATGGCACTAGCAATGCCAAGGTCATGGGTTCGATCCCAGGGATTGCACATACTCAGATACAAATGTATAGTATAATGCAATGTAAGTCGCTTTGGATAAAAGCGTCTGGCAAATGCATAAATGTAAATGTAAATGTCAGTTGGTACATTAATACTGAAGGTTAAAATGAGCAACTGATTTGTCTAAAAACATTTAAATTGCACATAAGGCATTTTTTAATGTAACAACATTATAATAATAACTTTTTATTACAATAAAGTTTTTACTCCAATTCCTTTTTTGAAATATATGAACATTTAAATGGTTGCTGTCATAAATGCTTGTTTTCATGACGGATTTATTCAAACATACATTAAATATTGATGTAAAAATATAAGGAATGTGCAAATATTTAGCAAAATGCTCCTCTCTATGGTTAATTTTTCTAGGTAACTATCGACGTTGATTGGCTTTCCTGAGATAAATGTAACATTATGTGACGTATTGTTTACAAGCTGTTTTATTGACGTCTTTCCGCAATAAAACATTAATTGAAGTTCTACGGTATCTTTTATGTCATGCTATAACTAGTAGTAAAGAGATGATCGGTTCACGTGCCACTTGAATTGAGGCGACTACAGCCATCTGTTAAGCCACATTAAAGAGCACCAAAATGTTATTTATTGTTCGAGTTCCGTAATAAAATTGACATAATTTCAAAGCTGAGGCTTTGTTTCATATCAAAAGCAAGGTTATTATGATTATTGGATGGGATGTGTGCTACAAAATAATGTTTAGTGAAGTTGTTCACGCATTAACTGAAAACAGCACGGACCAAAAAATCTACACTTGGGATTTAAGAATCGATATCTAAATGAGAATCAATTAAAATAGAGAAATCAATATTTTCAACCCAGCCCTAGTATTCAGATTTATTTTCTCAATATTGTGTGGCTGTCCTCTATTTCAGGCAGCATCAGAAAGAATGAAGATGAGTCTTCCTGTCACTCACCTTTGGTTTGAACTGGCGAGCAAACAGCAGGTATCTGCGAATCTCATCTAGATTGTAGACACGCTCCACAGAATTCTCAATCCTGGAGTGGAGATCCACTATACGCCTGGCTATGGCATAATCAGTGACCTGAAGAGAGAGACAGAGGCATTTACTAACAGTATAACAACATCCTGCTGTCTCCACAATCATCTTCATATGCTGCTGCACTGTTGTTCAAAATCATACCTCATTGCAGTCGTCCACCAGGATGAAGAAGAGATCGAATCGTGACATGATGGGTGCCGTCAGGTTGATGTTCTGCTTGAGAGATTTGGAGCGGTCGTAACGCCCACTTACTGGGTTCGCCGCAGCCAAGATGGATGTGCGAGCATTCAGAGTTGCCTACGATTTGAAAAAATAGTCTCTTATGGAACAAGTTTGAAAATATCTTGGCTATTATGGCTAGGGGTGAGAAATATACCTGTAGACATGTGTAGCTGCGCAACTACCATTTTCAAGCCCCAGAGAGGTAAAGACATCATTAAAGTAATCCATGTGACTCCAGTGCTTTAACCTGAGTTTTATGAAGCAACACGAGTGCTTTGATTGCCCCCAAAAAACAAAATGTACCACTTTATTTACAAAATATTAATCTCCAACATGTGTTCATGAGAGCGCCGCGATGCATGCGTGTTGACGAAAAAGCAGGCGCTTCATAAAATTGAGGTTAAACCACTGGAGTCACACGGATTACTTTAATGATGTCTTTACTACCTTTCTGGGGCTTGAAAATGGCAGCTGTCAATGGACGGATAAAGCTCTCAGATTTCTTTAAAAAAAGATCTTAATTTGTGTTCTGAAGATGAACGAATGCCTTGCAGGTTTGGAATGACGTGAGTAATTAATGACAGAATTTTCATTTATGGGTGAACTAACCCTTTAAGACATGAAAGAGAATTCAAGTTCTCGCATGTCATTTATATCTTAAGAAAAAATTGGATGTGTCAGTGAATTGTCTTAAAGTGACAGCAGCCTAATATACTTGCTGCTGTCTTGATGTTAATCAAACAACAATGGGAAAAGATTGTGATTTATATCGTTATCATGAAATAAAATTACTCATACTGAAATACAAGGTTTTAGTCCATTCATAATTATCATCTTTTTTATCTAAACGGGTGGTGGAAACATGTCACAGAGGCACTGATGCTTGTGTAAGCTAAACTATGAACTGTAAATCCACGTTTTGTTCCCTACCTTGACCCCTGCTTTGGTGATGGAGATGGTCTGCTGCTCCATGGCCTCGTGGATGGCCACTTGGTCTCTCGTTTCCATCTTATCAAACTCGTCAATGCAGCAAACACCCTATGGACAACAAATATTATGAGTATCAAATCACAGGGGTTTTACACAAATAAATAATTAGTAAAAGCTGAACTCACATTGTCAGCCAGCATGAGCGCTCCAGCTTCGATGACAAACTCGTGAGATTCCTCGTCTCTCACCACAGCAGCTGTGAGACCGGCCGCGCTGGACGCTTTACCACTGGTGTAGACCGCCCGTGGACTGAACTCCTCAACATGCCTGAATAACAGCCACAAAAACTAATAGTTATTCTACTTTACAATACACATTTCAGACGCAAATAAAAAAAACTAGCTGAAATGTCAGTACATTTCCCTTGTACCCTTATTCTCTTCATATTTTTAACCTGTTCTAGAGTAATTCTCACTTAAGGAACTGGCTCTTGGCTGTGCTGGGATCTCCCACGATGCAGACGTTGATGTCTCCTCTCAGAGATGTGCCCTCCATGGTGGTTTTAGGAACACCTCCAAACAGCATGAGCAAAATTCCCCGCTTTACCTCGTCGTTACCTGAGAACAACACATGATGTAAACCATCTTGATATTATCCAATAGGTTGTGTGGAATGCTATTTGAGATGACAGACATACATGTTGGCCAGGCCAACAAATCTCAAGATTCATTCAAAACACAATCGCTTTATGGGGTGTTGAAATTAATCGTTTCTACGATGCATTGCGATGCAGACATGGACGATTGTGCATTGATGCAGTAATCGATTATAGCCTACTGATGTTTCTCTGACGTTATTCGTCGCATATGCGCTTCTCGCGTTAGCATAAAATAGCGGAGGGAGCACATTCGTGCAAGTGTGTGTGAGTGTTATTGTAACTTAAGTACACTACTTGACAGTTTCATGTGCTTTTAGTATTTACTAGTGTTTATTAGTTCTAAATGCTCCTGTCATCTGCTGTGTTCAGACTTCACTTGTTTGATGCTATATTCAGGAAGTGTGCTTTCTTGGAGCAGATAAAAAAATGGAGTTCATATATCTGACTGCTTGTATTCATTGACAAAAATGTAGCCATGTGCAGTAATATTAAAAATTGAGGCATCATGATGCATTGTGGAATTGAATCCTTGACATGATAAGAGTAATTTAATTGAATCCTGAGACCAGTGACAATTCACACCCGTCTCTATTCATACAGACCATAGTATAAACAGAACATAATCAACAATCCTCACATTTTGATAGTGTCAATTTGTGTTTGTGGCCAAATTAGCATAAAACACATACGGCCAATGATAGTCATAGTGACTAACCGTGAATGGTAGGAAAGAGGCTGGTGCAGAGGTTGTGATAGAGGTTTTTATCTTGACTCATCTCAAACACCTTCTCCCACTCCTGTACCGACATCTGTTTCTTGATGCTCTCTGCCGTCTGCTCCTCATCCCGGATCTCCTTACCGCCGAACTACAAACAGAGACGGCAATTAAAACAATGGTACATTATAGAAAATGAGAAGTCCATGTTGAAATGTTGGGCTTGACTCTTACTCTGGGATTGGTGGGAGATACGTGGCATGCCAAGAAAGCAAGTTTGTAGGAAAGTTCTCTGACGCCCAGCGCTTTAAGCCCACGGAGACCCTCATTCTCGTAACCCTGCGCACCAGCCGTACGTGAGCTGGTCTCAGTACGCACACCTGAAACAAATATGATCGCATGATGGTAAGATTTACAAGCACTGTATTATCATCAGTGATGCCCGACTGGATGAGAGATGTATACCTGGTGTGGCCAGCTGGGATACATCAGGCACAACAATGAGGGAGCCAATGAAGTCACATTTATCACCGGCCTGTGCCGACTCCACAGCCTCAGCCCGCAGAATCACCTCCATGCTACGAGGAATGGAGCCTCGTGGCAGCTCAGCCTGTGTCTCCTGGACACGTACCTGGAATCAAAGTAAGTAAAATGTCAACATAAGCTAACAACACTAAATTGTAGATACAGTGATCGACAAAGAGGATGGCTTAAGACAGTATGATGAAATGTCATCTGCTCAATCATCCTGACAGAGCACAACAACATAAGAAAGGCTTATAATATAAGCATGTGATACATATAGATGGGAATAAAACTGAAGTTTGGTGTATATAAGTGCTTCTGGAGTGGAGATATATGGCTCGGTGTAGGAGAAGATACTCATTTTGAGAAAACGGCCTTTAAAAATATGTATTGTAATTGAAATCTATAGACACAAATAGATAAAGTGCCAAAAAATAAAAGCTCAAAGGTGGA
Organism: Anabarilius grahami; assembly: GCA_003731715.1. Taxonomy (NCBI): domain Eukaryota; kingdom Metazoa; phylum Chordata; class Actinopteri; order Cypriniformes; family Xenocyprididae; genus Anabarilius; species Anabarilius grahami. Next base: position 6,586,263 of record RJVU01051519.1, on the reverse strand, counting down.
TTTTGGATGTTTTCTTGCCACTAGTCTGAAAAAACACTTTATTAAAAGCCAAAAATCTCAAAATTGAAGAAAAAAACAACAGTGTTTTAGCCTGTAGTGTCTTGCCAAAAATATTACAAATAATAATATAATAAATATATATAATAAATACTGCATATTATATATATATATAATGGCTTATCTAATTGTAAATGCTGTCATTTTATTAAATAAATATATGTGCTTTGTGTGAAATATTACAATAATTTTTAATATTTAAAAAAAAATCATAAATAATAATTTATTATTTTTGGCCAAATTGTACAGCCCTACAATGGTTTTGTTTAGCTAATAATTTAACAACAGTCGAAAGTTTAATCAGAAATACCGCAATTATATATTATTTTAGTGTACTTGTTACTCATGTTACATGTAATTACTATAGTAATAACTATAAATTATGCAAAATTACATGCAACTAACCCTAAACCAAACTTAATCCTAACCCTATAGTAAGTACATGTAGTTCATTAATATTACTCTGTACTTAAATGTATAATTACACTGCAACAAAGACACCTTAAAATTAAGTGTAACCTATTTTTTTCACTATTCCTGTGTAAATACATAAATAATAAAAGTTATGCCTGTAGTAACATTAGAAATATCTGTTGCCACACCTTTCTATTTTCAATAAATATATTTAATTTTTTCTAGACTTTAGTTCTTCATTTGCTTCAAATATGGCTTCTGTGATGCAGTTTTTTATTTATTTTATTTTATTGCAAATTGTCATGTAAAAATACTTTTGGCCGAGCCAACAGAAAAATATATATAATCAACTTCACAGCAGCCTTCTTGAACCTTCCCTGTAACGCTTTGCACTGTGACTTCTACATTTCAAGACAGGTAAGAGGGTTTACCAAAGAACGTAACATTATATGGTTTAAAAAGCACCTTTCATACCTTCTGGAAGTCAATGAATTTGGATTTGTTTGTATCCAGGAGAAAGCGTCTACGGTTGTTGCACACAGGATTGCGGCAAATGCTCGGCTGAGTGTATTTGAACTGCTGCTCCACGTCCTTTATCACTCCCTGACAGTCCAAACACAGGAAGGTCCCACTCACCAGCTCAGGGTGAACAGGGTGAGTACGGACAACCTGGCCGCTGATGCGCACGAGTGAGCCAACTTTCACCGCGGTTAACTCACGGATCCTGCAGAAACCCACAACATTAGTTAGGGATGCATTTGTTCACAACATTGTAACAGCAAATTGATGTATAATTTTGTCAACTACGCATATCTTAGTTTGAAATAATCAGTCATCACACTATCTTCTAATTCTCTTTACTTGTGTCTGGTTGGTAGATCCTGGAAGGCAACATAGAATTCCTTGGAGATAGGAACTTCTCCATGATCCCGAGCAAAATTACGCACAGCACGGCACAGGAAGGGGTAAAGTCTAAAACACACAAAAAATATATTTTACTTCTTACATGCTGGAAAATACAATGTTTTATCAGTTTCATAATGCAGCTTTGTAGTTGTCAAAAACCTGTGCCAAATGCGAGTCCATTAGAAGCACATACTCATATTACACACACTAACCGCACATCTGAGATTATGTATTTTTCATAAGAGTGCTTCAGGTTCTTCCAGGAAGATTCTCTGATCCACTCACACTTATGTTTAAAAATGTAAGCATACTTGACAGCGTTATAATGTTAATAAACAACAATAATACTTAATAGTTGATGATACTATAGTACTAACAACAACTTACAATGCTAAGCATTAATATTTAGATCACTGAGTACTTGTAATTAAACAGTAAGATGGACACTGCAGAGTAAATGAGGTCACACTTTATATTAGGTGTCTTTAACTACTATGTACTAACATCAAAAAATAAGTACAATGTATTTATTGTGTTCATATTGTATTGCAAAACACTTTTGCTGCTATTGAGCTGGGATACGGGTAAGGAACGGGACAGGTTTGGTGGTTTGGGTAGATTTAAGGGTAGGTTAAGGTGAAAAGGACGGGTCAACTGTGTAATTTTAGATTCAAAGGATTAGTTAATTTCTGAATTCAAATTTCCTGATAATCGACTCACCCCCATGTCATCCAAGATGTTCATGTCTTTCTTTCTTCAGTCGAAAAGAAATGAAGGTTTTTGAGGAAAACTTTCCAGGATTTTTCTCCATATAGTGGACTTCACTGGGGTTCGACGGGTTGAAGGTCCAAATGTCAGTTTCAGTGCAGCTTTAAAGAGCTCTACACGATCCCAGACGAGGAATAAGGGTCTTATCTAGCGAAACGATCGGTCATTTTTGAAAACATTTTTTTTAATAATATACTTTTTAACCACAAATGTTCATCTTGCACTGCTCTGTGATGCACCACGCATTACGTAATCATGTTGGAAAGGTCACACGTGATGTAAGCGGAAGTACCGATCCAGTGTCTACTAGCGATCGTGCAAAGACTAAGTCAAACGGCCTTCACAAAAAAATGGTAAAACAACGATTTCGGATGATTTTGAAGTTTTTTGCCCTACTGGGGTACTTCCGACGTGATTACGTAAAGCGTAGCGCATAGCAAAGCTAGGAAGAGCAAGATGAGCATTTGTGGTTAAAAAGTATATAAATTATTTTTTTTTTTTTACATAATGACCGATGGTTTCACTAGATAAGACTCTTATTCCTCGTCTGGGATCATGTAGAGCTCTTTAAAGCTGCACTGAAACTGACATTTGGACCTTCAACCCCGTTGAACCCCATTGAAGTCCACTATATGGAGAAAAATCCTGGAATGTTTTCCTCAAAAACCTTCATTTCTTTTCCACTGAAGAAAGAAAGACATGAACATCTTGGATGACATGGGGGCGAGTAAATTATCGAATTTCTTTAAAAATAAGTACAATGTAAAAGCATGCATTTACACAATAAGTGCATTGCATCAACTTAATATATAAAGTGTATGTAATTCTTAAGCAATGCATGAGAATATAGACTTTTCTTTTGGCTTCTTTCACACCTGTAGAATTCCTCCTGGATGGCGGTTGCCAGTTCTTGATTAAAGCCCTCAAGGTCGATAAAACTGACCACGAGTGTGTTTCTCTCCGGCCGGATCAACTCCTCTGCGTCCCGCAGGTACTTCACTTCTCCATCACTGTTATGAAACCTGCGGAGCGGCACACAAACTTGTGATTACGACCACAAATCAATACAAAATGTAATTATTGTACATTATGGCAAAGATGATGTGCACGTGCACAAGTCTAATTACGTTCATGTTCATTCTAAAATTGAACACAAATATATATTATTTATATATTTATGTAGTTTAACATAGAATCATACGACTAGCGTTACTGTAAAAGCGTGTAATAAAGTTTATTCGAATTATTGTTGTTATTCTACACTGGCACCCATCGTGTAACCAGTGCCTGAAGAACAATAAAAAAACACATTTACTCACTCCTCCAAAAAAGCCTGGAATAATTTCTGGCATTTCTCCGCCAGTTCATCCTTGATCATCTGACCAGCATTCTGATTCGCTCCCGGTTCCATGAGATCCATTTTAAATCAACTGGTATTACAAAGTTATAACAACGTTCTCTCCGTCCCCGAAGCACACGAGTTCTTCTTGCAGAAGTTTTCGCGCGAAATGCTGTACCATGTGATTGTTTCGCGCCACCAGGAACCAATCAGATGGTTGCTTTTCTCATAGTGGCCAATAATTTTCGAGCTTTCTGTTCAGGGTGGTGACATACGGAAGAGGATTAGGGCCAAGCAATAATAAAAAAATAAAACCATCTCGAGATTAAAGTTGTTAAATTTCTAGAAAAAACTCATTAAATTTCGAGAAAAAACTCATTAAATTTCGAGAAAAAAGTCGAGATAAAATGTTGAGAATAAACTCGTTAAATTACGAGAAAAAACTCGTTAAATTACGAGAAAAAAGTCGAGATAAAATGTTGAGAATAAACTCGTTAAATTACGAGAAAAAACTCGTTAAATTTCGAGAAAAAAGTCGAGATAAAATGTTGAGAATAAACTCGTTAAATTACGAGAAAATCTCGTTAAATTTCGAGGAAAAAGTCGAGATAAAATGTTGAGAATAAACTCGTTAAATTTCGAGGAAAATGTCATAATTTAACGAATTTGTTCTCGTAATTTAACGACTTTTTTCTCGTAATTAAACGAATTTATTCTCAACATTTTATTTCGACTTTTTTTCTCATAATTTAATGAGTTTATTCTCAACATTTTATCTCGACTTTTTTCTTGAAATTTAACGAGTTTTTTCTCGTAATTTAATGACTTTATTCTCAACATTTTATCTCGACTTTTTTTCTCGAAATTTAACAACTTTAATATCGAGATGGTTTTATTTTTTTATTATTGCTTGGCCCTAATCCTCTTCCGTAGTGACATCCTTTTGAGGTTATATAGTGTCAGTAAATTTTAATTTTAAACAATAGAAAAATGTCAACGATTGAAACAAAATAAGAAAGGTATTTATTAATGTGAAAGGGTGAAACAGGGCTTACTCAAAACGGGCGAAGCTTAGTGTAGTAGTTTGATTGATCAGGTGTTTAGAGACACATAGTATATGAAATCTAAATAACAAACCTGCTATTTTAACAATTATGTATTTTATTCAAATGACTAACGCTTCTCAGCAGTGTCATATATAAAAGCATTTTTAGACCGTTGCACTGTTTGTCACGTGATACCTGTTACTTTTCTGTGCGCTGGTGAAGCTGAACCAATCACAGTCGTTTATGATTAATCAACATTATTATACAATTTTTTTATATATAATAGTAGTCTTGTTCTTTTGGAAACAGTTACAATAATTTGCACAGATTATCAATAGGCCTACAGCAAAACAAAAATATAATTATTTTGCAGTTATTTGTGACATCACTTGCCACCCGCCATTAGCCTACTTTGCATTGTTATCGATGCAGGTCAGCTGCCTCAGTTACTGACTTAAACGAAATATTTCTTCTGTCTGTTGCTTTTTTAACATGATTTATGTTTATTTTTCCTGATTGGCACACTACATATTATCAGGTTTTAAAAGAATTGCCTTGTGTCAAAGGTAGATGGCGCTAACACTATATTATTTTGTAAACAGCCGAGTAGCCAGCTTTTTAATCAAGGAGACAGCAGAGAGCACCAGAGAGTTAAATAATTTATAAAAACTATGAATGTCAAAACCATTCAAGTGGAATGAAAAATGTGCCACTGTGCTTAAATGGTCCAACAATATTTCCTCCCACTTGATATCTGCCCTAGGCCTGCATTAAATAGTATATTTTAAACATATGTAGTTTTTCTCACACAACTAAAATAGCAGGATCTGTGGTAAAACTAGAAGCACTTTACAATAGTTATCATTTATAAGTAATTAGCAGCTAATGTTGAACTTATCTGTATTTGAGTACATTCAATGAATAGGCATTTATCCCAAAATACACTATATTGCCAAAAGTTTTGGGACGCCTGCCTTTACGTGCACATGAACTTTAATGACATCCCATTCTTAGTCTGTAGGGTTTAATATGGAGTTGGCCCACCCTTTGCAGCTATAACAGCCTCAACTCTTCTAGGAAGGCTTTCCACAAGGTTTAGGAGTGTGTTTATGGGAATTTTTGACCATTCTTCTAGAAGCACATTTGTGAGGTCAGGCAGTAATGTTGGCAAGAAGGCCCGGCTCGCAGTCTCCGCTCTAATTCATCCCAAAGGTGTTCTGTCGGGTTGAGGTCAGGACTCAAGTTCCTCCACACCAAACTCGCTCATCCATGTCTTTATGGTCTTACTTTGTGCATTGGTGCGCAGTTATGTCAAGTTCCCCAAACTGTTCCCACAAAGTTGGTAGTATGAAATTGTCCAAAATGTCTTGGAATAAGGAAGCATTAAGAGTTCCTTTCACTGGAACTAAGGGGCCAAGCCCAACCCCTGAAAAACAACCCCACACCATAATCCCCCTCCACCAAACTTTACACTTGGCACAATGCAGTCAGGCAAGTACCGTTCTCCTGGCAACCGTCCATCGGATTGCAATGGTAATTTTTTTACAATGTTGACATGCGAAAGTAGGTATTCTAAAGTACCATATTATGTTTAAAACTCTTTGAATGTCTCTTCACTGTCACTTGAACATGATTTGAGGCCTTCAGAAATGCAATCATTGTCCAGATTTCAAATCATGCTTACTTTCTTTTTAGATTCATTCATTTTTTCGACAAACTAATAGAAGTAACTGATCTTTTTGACAAGTTTCTGTTAACAGATACAGATAAATTTTCCACTCTTTGTTATATTGCAGCCATTTGCTAAAATCATTTAAGTTCATTTTTTTCCTCATTAATGTACACACAGCACCCCATATTGACAGAAAAACACAGAATTGTTGACATTTTTGCAGATTTATTAAAAAAGAAAAACTGAAATATCACATGGTCCTAAGTATTCAGACCCTTTGCTCAGTATTTAGTAGAAGCACCCTTTTGATCTAATACAGCCATGAGTCTTTTTGGGAAAGATGCAACAAGTTTTTCACACCTGGATTTGGGGATCCTCTGCCATTCCTCCTTGCAGATCCTCTCCAGTTCTGTCAGGTTGGATGGTAAACGTTGGTGGACAGCCATTTTTAGGTCTCTCCAGAGATGCTCAATTGGGTTTAAGTCAGGGCTCTGGCTGGGCCATTCAAGAACAGTCACGGAGTTGTTGTGAAGCCACTCCTTCGTTATTTTAGCTGTGTGCTTAGGGTCATTGTCTTGTTGGAAGGTAAACCTTCGGCCCAGTCTGAGGTCCTGAGCACTCTGGAGAAGGTTTTCGTCCAGGATATCCCTGTACTTGGCCGCATTCATCTTTCCCTCGATTGCAACCAGTCGTCCTGTCCCTGCAGCTGAAAAACACCCCCACAGCATGATGCTGCCACCACCATGCTTCACTGTTGGGACTGTATTGGACAGGTGATGAGCAGTGCCTGGTTTTCTCCACACATACCGCTTAGAATTAAGGCCAAAAAGTTCTATCTTGGTCTCATCAGACCAGAGAATCTTATTTCTCACCATCTTGGAGTCCTTCAGGTGTTTTTTAGCAAACTCCATGCGGGCTTTCATGTGTCTTGCACTGAGGAGAGGCTTCCGTCGGGCCACTCTGCCATAAAGCCCCGACTGGTGGAGGGCTGCAGTGATGGTTGACTTTCTACAACTTTCTCCCATCTCCCGACTGCATCTCTGGAGCTCAGCCACAGTGATCTTTGGGTTCTTCTTTACCTCTCTCACCAAGGCTCTTCTCCCCCGATAGCTCAGTTTGGCCGGACGGCCAGCTCTAGGAAGGGTTCTGGTCGTCCCAAACGTCTTCCATTTAAGGATTATGGAGGCCACTGTGCTCTTAGGAACCTTAAGTGCAGCAGAAATTTTTTTGTAACCTTGGCCAGATCTGTGCCTTGCCACAATTCTGTCTCTGAGCTCTTCAGGCAGTTCCTTTGACCTCATGATTCTCATTTGCTCTGACATGCACTGTGAGCTGTAAGGTCTTATATAGACAGGTGTGTGGCTTTCCTAATCAAGTCCAATCAGTATAATCAAACACAGCTGGAATCAAATGAAGGTGTAGAACCATCTCAAGGATGATCAGAAGAAATGGACGGCACCTGAGTTAAATATATGAGTGTCACAGCAAAGGGTCTGAATGCTTCGGACCATGTGATATTTCAGTTTTTCTTTTTTTAATAGATCTGCAAAATGTCAACAATTCTGTGTTTTTCTGTCAATATGGGGTGCTGTGTGTACATTAATGAGGCAAAAAAGAACTTAAATGATTTTAGCAAATGGCTGCAATATAACAAAGAGTGAAAAATGTAAGGGGGTCTGAATACTTTCCGTACCCACTGTATGTGTGTCTGGAGGACTTTGTGGACAAAAACCCATTTATGTGTGGTAAATTAAGAAGTGGTAGTTTGGTTGGGAAGAAAACCACACTTGCTGGTCGATTCTAGTGAGTAAGAACACATTTTTGTGGTATGAAAATGTATGTGTGTGTCTGTGAGAATTTTTAGTGTCTGTTGGGCGTACCCTGACTTGTGGTCTCTATAAGTAGGTGTTTTATATTCTTGTGGTTTCCCGTATAGCAGTTGAATTCACCCTGTGGCGGCATTTTTAAATTTTGAAGTCACACTTTCATTGGTCGGTAGAGTGAAGACATGCAGACGTCAAAGTAACGTTTGACTAAATATAAAAAAACTCTAAATCAATACTATTATTTGTTTATTTTCATGGTTAAGTTCATTTGAACACTCTCTCCACTCTTCTCTTTGTGTGTTTATGTGCCCTCAAAGTGTACCCAAACATGTTTTCAATTTTCTGTAGACGTAACTCATTAAATATGATAAACACACACTCTAGCGCAGTGACTGACTCACCACACACACCTTAGACAGGTATAGCGTTACGGCGAAACAGCGTCTAGACGGTTTTGTCTGCAGGGCGTCTTCAGTGCATCAGATGTTTCGTAACGTTTGGCACAGCAGTGCATATTAGGGCTTGCTTGCATGCTTGCAGCTGCCAGGGTGAGCATAAGATATTGCAATAGTCAGGAGATTTATGTCTTTCACAATCCTGCACAAAACAGCATAACTGCCAAAAGCACACACTATCTTACTGGAGTGAAAACAAGTAGTTTGGCAAGGTACATAAATCAAGATATGATTTTGAATGTCATAACACTATAGAAGTTTGAGTTGTTTCTGGGGGGTAGTGTAACTTTGATGATGTGTAGGCGCCACCTTCATAAGTGACGTTAGCTAGACTGAAGTAACTTGTTTACTGAGAGCTGTGCATTCAGCGATTCAGCATTCAGTAATTTTATTGTCTATAACTGCCGTTTAGGTTGAATTGCAATGATAATTTGACTATATACAGTTGAGGTCAAAGGTTTACAACTATACAAAAATGTTAATCGTTTTAACAAAATAAGTAGGATCATAAAAATTGCATGTTATTTTTTATTTATTATTGTCCTGAATAAGCTATTTCACATAACAGATGTTTACATAAAGTCCACAAGACAAAAAAATAGCTGAATTTATAAAAATGACCCCATTCAAAAGTTTACATACTCTTGATTCTTAATGCTGTGTGTGGTTACCTGGATGATCCACTACTGTTTTTTTGTTTTGTGATGGTTGTTCATGAGTCCCTTGTTTGTCCTGAGCAGTTAAACTGAGCTCTGTTCTTCAGAAAAATCCTCCAGGTCCTGCAGATTCTTTGGTTTTCCAGCATCTTTTGCATATTTGAAGCCTTTTCAGCAGTAACTGTATGATTTTGAGATCCATTTTTTCACACTGAGGACAACTGAGGGACTGCAAACATTTACTGATGCTCCAGAAGGAAACATGGTGCATTAAGAGTCGGGGGTGAATATTTATATGTATAACTTAAATCCTTATTAAAGCTATTAAAGAACAGTGAATGCTTTTCTCTTCGTCTTTTGTTGTTTGATAAATATTAAGGGCACAGACGGCATTAGGTTTATTAGGCTGCTGTCACTTTAAGACCGAATGCGAGGATCTGATATTCTCACACCTGTTTATGTTTTTTAAGACATAACTGACTGTGTTTATTTGAATACTCTCCAAAATGGACATTTTGACATAATGTTGTGTGTATTTGTCCATTCAGATGCGAAAGAGAGCTCAATTCAGTACTCGTGCGCTGTCTGTGTGCGCGGCTGTGCGCTTCGAGTGTTTGCATACAGAAAACCGTTCCGAATAGAGTTATATATATTGTCATGCTTTTTTTATATTGTCATGCTTTTTCATATCTATCCATATGTCTGCTCTTCTCTTTCTCCCAGACTTTACATTTTTTAATGTTTTATGCATCAAGTGTATGCCAACTTATGTCCCACTGGGTAGATCAGCGTGTGACAATTCAAATGTGCGCATCCACACATCAGTTCTGACTGGATCTCTTTCCAAATCGCCCCTCAATAACATTTTCGTCTCATTTTTATTTGTTGATGAAAATGTCAATAGATTTTCATCATAGTTTTTGTCATTCAAAACTGGTTTTTATTTAGTTATCCTCTCGTTTTCGTCTGTGAAAAATGTAGTTGACATAAATAACACTGGACATAAGAAAATTTACTGGGCATAAATATTTTTTACCAGCCATGAAACATAGATTAATCCGTAATAAAGTTACAAAAGCTATTCAGTCTAGAGTAGTGAGTGATTTTTCTTTGTTTTTTTATGTTAATCAATCAACAAAAGACAAAGAGCAGCAGGTTTATTAGGCTGCTGTCACTTTAATATCTGCACTGATCCAATATACTGTTACACATGCATTTTCTTTCTCAACTGTTTATGTTCACTTAAAACACAACTGACTATGTTTTCGAGGATACTTGCCAAGACGGGCATTTTGACATAATTTTGTTTGAATATGCCTGTTCAGCAGTAAGAAGACGTGAAAGAGAACTCAATTCAGTATTGTGCGACGTGGATTTCTTTCCACACAGAGCGAGAGTAGTGAATTGAGTTCACTTTCGTGTCTTCTTGTGCTTGAATATTAAAATTGGTAAGACTTAAACTTTCGTTACGATGCAGCACTGGCCCGTCAACTTTCCTGAGCATCGTTCACGTTTGTTCAAATTCATGTTATAATAATATAGTAATAATATTTCACAATATTACTGTTTTTAATGCATTTTTGATTACATAAAAGCAGCCTTGGGGAGCATAAGAGACTTCTAAGAGCATAAAAATTCATACAGACCCCAAGCTTTTGAGCGGAAGTGTGTATTTAAAATATATTTTATAAAAAATAATACAATTTCATGGCCAGTAACCCAGGCAAATTTTGTTAATTTACTTATACCATTGGCTGGTTTGGCAAAAAGTTATTTTTGCACCCTGTGCACATAGATACATAGCACAGCTTTCAGATACTTCCACCAGCAGCGAGAGAGTCAAGGAGAGCAGAGTACAGATGTCAGAGGTCAAAGGTCAGCAAAAAAAAAAAGGTCACAGGAGCACTTAGAGCTCTGAGAGCTGTTTGAGGTCAAAAAAAAATTTCGGTTAGAGTTTCCAAAGAGTGAAAATCCAGCAAGGATTTAATGGTGTTGGTTGCAAAAGCAAAAAAACCCCATAATCCAGATTTCAGGTGTGTTTTTAACAGGCTTCCGTAATTACACAGGCTACAAATACCTGTAGGGACCTGCATGTTGAATATATGGGCCATGTGTTTGGGGTGGGTGTATTTGCACACTGTATTTACACTTGTATATCCAGGGAAAATGTGTTTTTAAGCATGGGAATAAAATGGCACATCTGTCTGTGTCAGCACCTGGATATCTCTGTCCCCCCTCTCCTACTGTTTTGTATGTTCCTTGTTGTTTGTTTAGGGTAGACTGGTGGGAATCTTTGACTGAGCTGGTCTCTCATTAGCACACAGTGAGAAAACGAGTCTTCGGAGGAAGATCATTGTGTCTAACAGCAGGTGTGTGTTTGTGCGTTTCACACAAAGTCTGACAATTCATGTACTGTCAGTGAAGGCAGGGAGCCTATTTACCACTGATTCATGCTGTTCTGTCTTTTTCTCACCGACAGGGTCATATATTTGCAAGTAAACGAAATATATGTTTTCTGATATTCTGGTTAAGACTTTATTCAGAAAAAAATGCTTGAAATACTCCTGTATAAACTGCCATTAAAATGTTTAAGGTCTGTAAGATTTTTTTAATACAGGCATATGTCAGCTGTTTAATTCAGATTTCTAAAAACCGGAATATTAGCTCAATCAGGTTATGACATGTTCACATGTTTACATGACACATGCATAATCAGAATACGACCAAATCCCAATAGACAGTACAATCATTAGTTTGCACAATGTGTCATTTCTGTGCCGCTACTGATGACAAATGGAATTGTGACTTTTAATCCCACAGTCTTCCATTGTTCAGACAAACACAGCCTTAAAATGGCGTTGGTTGAACCAATGTTGCTGTATCGGGTTGGTCTGGATGCTCAAACAAACAGATCAATGTTTTGATAGCACCACAGTGTTTGCACTTTTAGCGAAATCAGCCTTTTAATGGCTTCCGTATAGTTGCAAACTATTTTGACATCAAAAAATTACACACTTCACCTTTCAATTAGGAAAGTCCTGTAAGCCCCCTCGCCCTCCCCTTTCCCATGGACTCCACGGCAGCCTCAGGTGTAGCCTTAACGTTTTGTTTATGTTGTCATGATAGTCCTTTTGTCAGAAGTGTCTTTGTTGAACTTGGTGGTCTTTGTCAAGGGCGTAGAGTGTGTGCTGTCGACGGTTTCACGTGGACGTGTGAAAATAGGTCCCGTCAATGAAGGAAGTTTTTTCCCACCATTGTTACCCTAGACTCACAGGAAAGTCACTGTTAGGAAGCGCTAACTGTTGCTCACTTACCATTGAGCTTGACCATGGATCTGAATTATGATAACAGTTAGTCATAAATAATCAAACGCACCTGTCTATAAACACCAGCCTTTATATGATTCATAAAGTAAGAAGGTGGTTTTGATTCATTTTGTTTTGTTTTTTTAAATATAGCAGGTGTTTTCAAACTGGCATCCGGGGGGAGTGATGGGGGGAAAACCACTTTTAGTAGTATAGCAACAATTTTTTTAGAGTGTGGTACTTCATCACAACACCTATGAAAGTCTTTCTAAAGAAAAGCACACCTCACCAAATGTGTTAGAAACCGCACACACATTCAGACGAGCGCACAACCTCGACTCTCAGCTGTCTATCAGGATGTTGTTGGACTTTTGAGGACATCCTCCACACAGCTGAGATCGTGAGAAAATGAGCAAATGAATGAGTGAATGGATCCTTTGGTTGGTCAGTGGCCGAATGCAGCTTCTCAGAGAGAGAGATGAGAGGATTTGACCTGGAAGGAAGCTATTATACGGCAGAATCATATTGTGACGGGCCTATTGTTGTATTTTTAGTATCCTGCAAACAAGTAGCCCGTGCGTGAGTTATTGTGTGTTTGGGTTCCAGAGACGAGCTGTTTCGCGCAGATGTGAGCTTGCATGTGTGGTTGTTTGTTTGTGTGCGTCAGTGTGTGTTTTGAAGCGTGTTTTCTGTCACTGTATCACAACAACATATGTGTTGTCTGCTAGACCTTTTTAGCGTTCTTGAAGTGAAGCGGAAAAAGGTTGTTCCTGTTGTGTTACAGACAGCAGTACAGTAAATATTCTATAAATAGAGGCCGGCGTTTGTATGGATATGAAATCATGGCTGATACGTGTACTCTTGCATGTCTTTGTTATGTTAATAGATATTTTTGCTCATAATCATTTGAAATGATGGTAGTTTGTAGTCTAGAGCTGTAGTCTAATTCCTGACACATGGCAAAAACTGTTTTAACTACACTCTCAAAAATGCTGGGTTAAAAACAACCCAAGTTGGGTTGAAAATGGACAAACCCAGCGATTGGGTTGTTTTGACCCAGCGGTTGGGTTAAATGTTTGCCAAACATGCTGGGTAGTTTTATTTAACCCAACTAGTGTTTAAAAATGGCGGTATGGCTGGCTTAAAACAAACCCAAAATAGGTGGGAAATTAAAAACCAGACACATAATTACTAGAGGCAACAATAATAAAAATCAAAAGGTAAACATTTATTAATAAGCAATTTAATAAATGTTTATTGTTTAATTATTATTAATTAAACATATTAATAAATGTTAATTTCCAACATACTTTGGTTTCATTTTAAGCAAGCAATACAATAATAGTTGAGTTAAATAAAACTACCCAGCAGGTTG
>RJVU01051519.1:6542394-6559946 GCA_003731715.1 Anabarilius grahami | reverse complement strand
ATATTATTATTTTTTTTTTTTTTGGCAATGGAAAATATATACTCTTTAAAGACACACTTGTAAGCAGGAATGTTCTGCAAGTTTATNCCCAAACGTTCAGTTTGGGGGATTGTCATTATTTATCATCTGAATATGTTACTGATTGTGTGGTCATGCTCGTCACACAACGCCTGAGAAAACATGCTGTGGCCCTAAATTATGTGAGATAAGCATAAGGGTTAGCATGTATAGTTTATAGTGGATGATCTCATACTCTCGAGTCATAGTTTTATTGCCAGTTCTCTCCTACGTGGTAAGACTGACAATAAATTATCCTTTACCTTGACTTCACAGACCCAGTGCATGTGAACTGTCTGTTTGCTTGTTTCTGTTACTGCAGAAGAGGTTGAATTCAATGTTATGAGCCAAAAGTGAGATGTGTGTAGGTCAAATGAGGAAGTGTGTGTGTATTGTGGGTATTCCCACAAGGGATGACTATAGAAGGACTGCAGGTTTGTACCAACAGGTGCCCAAGCACCTGCCCGTCTTTCAGTACAGTGTGTGTGTGCACGTGTTTGTCTATGTGTGTTCGCGTGTGCGCTAAGTGAATGCCGACCCGCTCACTTTGATACGAGCTCCTCTTTCCGCTAATCACTTGACAAAATCCTCTTTAGAAACATATCAAATTTCTTAAAGGAATGAAGGGTGAAAATTTAGATTAAATGTCATTAGAATTACAAAATCACTTCGAATGAATTAATTAGAGGTGCCGTATTGTAAATAAACAGGATAAACGGAAGTCATCATTATAGGTTGAGCTTGTCACATATAATGAAATAAGTCACAGGTCTTAAACTTGAACATACACACATGCACATCCACATATACCACGTCTAATCCCATCATTCATCTACAGCCTTTAAAAGGGGCAGCTGCCTTCCCTCAAAACACACTTCCCCCAAGATCATATTTCAAACCATAGCCCCGGGTGAGAGTCGAGGGGCTCGTGTTCGGTGAGGAATAAAGGTTTAGAGCATGAAGACAAAATAGAATTCAGTTCTGGCATAAATGCTAAAGATGCTTTTAAAGAACAAAGCCAAATTTCGGGTTTTTCATCTTCGACAAAAACACAAGCTAATCAAACCTAATCATCAGCATTCCAGTGCAAAGAAACGGAAATTTGCTAACTGATCTCACGCCAACACAAATGAGGAGGGTGTGACTGCTTTTTTTGGAAGATAACGCTGTTCCTCTAACTGAAACAGTCAATATGTGGATGTTTTTTTGCAATGTTTTGCATTAGGCAGTGGCAGCTATGTTTTTTTTAATTATTATATGACTGACTCACTCCTATAGTGCAAATGTCATAATCAGTCATCACCAAACAAGATATATGTGTCCTGGCAACCATACATGTTACAACAGTAACAACAACTTGCTCATCAGTACATTTGCCACAGGCTGATATAAATCAAACTGTGTACAACAAGCACGCTACACTCAAAAAAGAAGAAGAAGAAAAAAAGAGAAAGTTCCAGCAAAAAAGTAGAACAAATTAGTAGTACATACATTTTTTGACTCATTTTTTTAAAACCTTTTTCAAGAACCCTGGTCATATATATATATATATAAACACAGAGCTGGGTAGTAAGGGATCACATGTAATCTGGATTACGTAATCAGATTCCAAAAATCAAGTACTTGTAATTAGTAAACTACTTTTTAAAATACTCGTAATCAGACTACAGTTACTTTTTTATGGATTACATGATTACATATTATTTACACAATGGCAGTAAGTTGTTCACAATTAATTGATTCTCCTAATTTTTCATTTTTTTAGCGTTTATATTTTTTTCATAATAAATCTGCCGCTTATATACGCTTGCGAGTTTTTCTGGCGCTAAGGGGGAAATATAGATGAATATATATTAAATATATATATTAAATAATATAATAATAATAATAATAAGAAGAAATATAGATTAAATATTTGATGTGGCAGTGATATTGCTGTGAATTTCATGTTTTTCAATATTTGTTTTTTTAATGTTGCTGTTTTCTAAATTTACTTAATTTTAAGGAGCTAAATATGTTTTAAAATCATAAGATTGTGATAAGATTTTGTTTCATTCAGTGTTACTATCAGCAAACACTAACAGGTACATTAGTGTTATTTTGAAGTATTAACTGTCCATACATTGCACTTTAAAAAGATTCGGTTGTGGCTATTGTTGGTGAATAGAATATATTTTTTCTTTCTGTCAAAATAGTACAAGATTATCCTATAATATATGTGACATCATATACGGGTTAGCACAAAAGTAATCTAAATGTAATCCAAAAGTAGTCAGATTATGTTACAAAAAATGTGTAATCGAAGAGATTACTGATTACAAATTGTGTCATGTAATTTGTAATCAGTAACTGATTACAATTCATAGGTAATCAACCCAGCTCTGTATATTAATAACTGATTATGTTGTGTTGTAAAGTCAATGTACAATGCTTTTTCTCGTGAACTCCTTGTTTTTCTATGCATTTTATTTTTGCATAGTCAACTAAAACCTGTACACTGTAAAAAAAATAATTTCAAGATTTGTTATCACTTTTTTCTTATGTCAAATCAATTTAGATAATTAATGTGGCTCAGATAACATAATATTTTGAGTTTCTGTTGATTAAACCAATTGCCTTCATTGTATTAACTTAAATTTTTTATTTCAATGAACTCAAAATTGTAAGGCAACCAGGTAACTTACTTTTTACAACAATTCTTTTTTACAGTGTAGCTGTAGTTTACCCTTTTTTGGGGGTTAATTAATTTCATCAGATACCTTAACCAAGTTTAGTGTTTAGTTTCTTCCCTCATATTTAAAATATTTAAAAATATAAAATATTTTTCTCATATTTTGATGGTTTAATCATATACTTGTGGGTCATTAAAACAAATCCCCAAACCAGTCCCCTGGATATAACTTTTCATTTTGTTTTCATTCATAATCACCAAATCATAATATCAATAAAATGTATGCAGGTTAAAGAGGCATTTGACGGTTACACTTTATTTTAAGGTGTCCGTGTTACAGGGTAATTATACATTTAAAATCCCCTGTAGTCAATAATTTTATCCCTTAAAACTCATCTTTGATCACCAAAATGACATATTTAAAAAAAAAAATCCTGTGAAAAAAAAAAGTATTCCTTAAAATAGCTTGAATGTAACTCTACACCCTTGCCTCATTTAATATACACGGATCTATGAATATGATAATTAGTCCCGCCTCCACTTACTCGCACTAGCTCAGAGATCCACTCGGTCAACTTACTGAGGTTAACGCTGCACAATGGTTTAGCTTTTTACATCGTCGGACACATAATCTCAACAGAAAAATATACCTGGATAACCTTCTTTTAAGACTCCCGTGCATGGTCAGTTAATGATATGCTAAAGCCCGCCGGCACTTTGACATGATTGGTTACAAGGTAGTTTGTGACGTAAGAAACACCAGCGATTTCAAACCGTGGGTTTGAGACTGTCTTTTTTTCACTGCAGTTTTAAAGAGAAAATACTCAGCAATGGTGTTGACTTATGAATTTGCACATGGTTTGTCTTAAAGCATATTAAAAACACCACATAGACATATAAACAACATTAAAAACTTTAGTTTCACCACAGGGGGACTTTAAGTACCGAGTAATATCAATTAACTACATGTACTTACTTTAGGTTTAGGGTTAGGATTAGGATGTGGTTTGGGGTTAGTAACATGTAATTATGCACAATTTATAGTAATTACTATAGTAACTACATGTAACGAGAACACTGTAAAATAAAGTGTTACCCTATTGACATATATCAGCTGTTGTCCGTATAACCTGCTGAAATGTGGCATTGTTGTTCTCGAGTGAAAAATGTGAAATGGGTTGTAGTCAGACCCCCAAAAGTATTTTCACAGCGGGAGCTGATGTCCCTGTGGATTTTCAGCAGGAAACTGCCTTCCAAACAGCCACTTCCCCTACAATAACACACATTTATCCGTTTATCACACAACAGGCTCTTGGGTGGCGAGTGTTGTGATATGTGTGTGAAGTTTATGTGTATAATAGGAGGGTATAATATCATAGGTGTACATAATGACAGTGTGTGGGAATGAGTGTATATAAGTTATTTTTCTGCTCTAGTCCGTGATAATTGTCCGACATGTGTTAAACCACTTACTGGTACAGTAGCATTTGTTTGGTCATTGTTCAAGCCCCCTGGAACTGTGATTCATTTGTAAATGATCTTGGTTTCACTGACCTCTGTGGCTCCAGTCCTTTTGGGTAAACATGCTGAGGTTTTGGGGGTCACTGGGGTCGTAAAGTGTCTCTTTGCCCCACTAGGGTCAATCTAGCAGGAACTGTGAGTGGCCGCTAATGATCCCAGACATGATCTCCTTCCTGCGCTATGGATGTCAATAGCTTTACCCTCTAACCCTCACCCTGCTTGTAAGTGGAAAAACACATGCGGAGCTGTGAAACGAGGCTCACTGTGAGTTTGTGGACAATTTTACTCAGAGTGAAAGGAATAGTTTGTCATAAAATGAAAATTCTGTCATCATTTACTCACCCTCTTACAGAGCATCTGTGTGAGATTCTTTCTTCTGCAGAACACAAAAAAGAAATCTCTTCTCTTTAGTTATTACGAGTAAACTGAACAAGAGAAGCAAATGAAAAATTCACTCAAGCAGGTTTTGTGAACCAGACCACTGTGAAGAGATTTGTTGAAAGAGTCTGACATTGCTACTCATCTAATGGACATGCCAAGGAGAGCTGGATGTCTGTGAATAATAACTTAAATTTTCGGCTTGTTCCTAATGCAAATTTATCATATGGTTTCTGAAGATTTGAAATGCAGAACATTTTTCTTACGGACTGTTTATGATACATTTGTGTAACTTAAAGGGTTAATAGTTCACCCACAAAATGAAAATTCGATCATCATTTATTCCCCCTCTTGTCATTCCAAATGCTTATTTTTTTCTCAAGAACACAAAAGAAGAACATTTGGAGTATGTACTAGCTGCTCTTTTCCATGATATTTCAATGACTGGAGGTTTCATGCTTCAAAGAGGATGCCACCAGTTTTATGTTTTATATAAAACTGGTGGCATCCAGTTTTCCAAAAAGCTTACGCTGTATGTCCTACGCCTTCCCTATTCTACTTACGGAAAAAATGGAACTGGTGCTGCGTTCGTTCCGTAAGTAGAATAGGGAAGGTGTAGGACATACAGCATAAGCTTTTTGAAGAATACGAAAGTGCGGTTTTGGCGGAAGCACTTGGAAGGCGATCATTTGTTTATATAAAGCATACATTAAATTTTTTTTCGAAAATGGCCGATCTTTTCGCTAGATAAGACTCTTATTCCTCGTCTGGTATCGTTTAAAGCCCTTTGAAGCTGCACTGAAACTGTAATTTTGAAGTCCACTATAAGGAGAATAATCCTGGAATGTTTTCCTCAAAAACCTTAATTTCCTTTCGACTGAAGACAGAAGGATATGGACATCTTGGATGACATGGGGGTGAGTAAATTATCAGGAAAATGTTATTTGAAAGTGGACTAATCCTTTAAAGGCATTAAAGCGATGGAACCCTGATAATTGCTGAAAAGTTTAGCCAGTGCGATTGTTCAGAATCTCTCTCAAACAAAGTTTATGGTTCGGAATTACTTGAGGATGAGTAAATGATTATCCAGAATTTCCATTTGTGAGAAAATTATTCTTTTTATACTGAGATTAAACAAGATTAAGGAGATTTTAAACTGACAGATGACTGGATAAGTGGGCCGATAAATATACACTCTTTTCCACATCTGCACAGAGTGAGATATATTCAGATTGACAGGGTGAACAAGGGGGTTTAACAGCAAAATAAATGACCAGCTCTTAAAGAATGTTCACTGACCACTCTCCTTTCTTACAGCCCCCCGGGGAACAGAGGCCTGATGGGGCACTTAACACTCTCAGACATGCAAATCTTTCACACTCTACATTAGAGCCCATTACTCTGACTCAACGGGCCGTCCAGTCACTGGTGTTAGTTTGTATTGTCCTTACGCACGGATTTTGCTTTTCAATGGGTCAACTCTCACGCATTTCCACCTCTTAACATGGTGGCCTGGTTAGCAGCTTTTGCAATGCAGAGGTCACAGGCTCTTGTTTCCTATAGCTCCTCACTGCTGTGCATTGCTGTAATACTTTCTCCCTCTGTAAAGACCTCCCGTGGTTTTATTGTGGTTCATCCTCACCCCATTTGAACTGAATGCTACTGTCATGGATCACTAGTAATAAATGCAGACTGCATAGATACGTAAACTCCATAAAAAGTGTTCAGAACTGATCTTGTATCTTGCATCGTTTAGGAGTATTAGTATACAAGCACAAAGTGTTTTCTATATAGCTATACAAAATGACGTCACTTTGCAGATCAATCAGAAGTTAGCATCACACTGGTTTCCTCGACAAAACCCATTTTTCCATATAGGCTTTGGATTATCGCAAAAAATTTGCTCTGTTGCTTACACGTTTTGGCCATCAAGATCATTTTCACACATGAACACAACTAAATTTTGAAGCCTAAATGCAGTTGCCAGAAGTAAAAAGCTAAACGTAGGCTATAAATGAACTACACCACAGTCGCACGACTTCAACCATCACTAAGCTTCCAACAACTCTTTCATTTTTTATCTAAAAACATTTTCCCAGAACATTTGAGTTAGAATAGTAAGAGCACAATTATAAGCATAACGAGGCTGCAAAGTGAACTGAGAACTTGACGTTCAACGACTATAGTCCCATTTAGCCGTTTGTTACATAACAGTTTGAAAAAATCACAAGTGGGGTAATACTGATGTATTTTATGTCATAGAATAAAATGTGAAAATGTCTTCAGCTTGTGTTCACCACAGACCTTATTAAAGACCTTATTTCAGCCATTTAAAGGATTAGTTCACTTTAAAATAAAAATTAGCCCAAGCTTTACTCACCCTCAAGCCATCCTAGGTGTATATGACCTTAATCTTTCTGATGAACACAATCAGAGATATATAAATAAATATCCTGACGCATCCGAGCTTTATAATGGCAGTGAGTGATACCAGCGAGTATGAGCTGAAGAAAGTGTCTCCATCCACATCCATTATAAACGTACTCCACACGTCTCCGGGGGGTTAATAAAGTCCTTCTGAAGCGAAGCGATGCATTTGTGTAAAAAAAACATCAATATTTAACAAGTTATGAAGTAAAATATCTAGCTTCTGCCAGATCGCCTTCTGTATTCAACTTATGAAGAAAGTTTAATGCCTCTCACAGTTCAAAAAGCTTACGCTACGTCCTACGCCTTCCCTATTCAACTTACGGAAAAAGCTTAACTGACGCGACGGCAGTTCCGTTTTATTCATAACTTGAATAAGGAAGGCAGTCTAGCGGAAGCTAGATATTTTACTTAATAACTTGTTAAATATAGATTAATTTTTTACACAAACGCATCGCTTCGCTTCAGAAGGACTTTATTAACCCCCCGGAGCCGTGTGGAGTACGTTTATAATGGATGTGGATGGAGACACTTTCTTCAGCTCATACTCGCTGGTATCACTCACTGCCATTATAAAGCTCGGATGCGTCAGGATATTTATTAATATATCTCTGATTGTGTTCATCAGAAAGAAGAAAGTCAAATACACCTAGGATGACTTGAGGGTGAGTAAAGCTTGGGCTAATTTTAATTTGAAAGTGAACTAATCCTTTAACTAAAATCTCATTAAAAAAAAACATTGTAATCACTGCACCACTCTGTACTGCTATATAATGTAATATGCACTGCTTTTAGTTGCATGTGGTTGTTCTTTGTTCACTCTAAAAGAAGAGTACAAGAAGAGCAGTTTTCTGCATCTTTGCTGAATAAAATGTTTCATGAGCACCCAATTAGCATATTAGAATGATTTCTGAAGGATCATGTGACACTGAAGACTAGAGTAATGGCAATTAATAATATTATTCCAAACTTTTGACCAATAATGTATATACAAGCTGTGTGTGTGTGTGTGTGTGTGTCTGTGTAGTACTGCTAAACCCTTTATTTTCCATTATTGGGAAAGATGGCAATGAACTCTTTGACCTTGTGGGGATTGACCTTGTTTTTTGAAAATGTAAAAATGCAGAACATTTTCTGTGATGGGTAGGTTTAGGGGTAGGGGATAGAATATGCAGTTATGTCTATGGAAAGTACCTATAAAATCTCAACATTTTATTTGAACAGTTTCATTTATGCATTTGGCTGACGGCCATGCTTTACTGTTTGAGCTACAGGAATGCTCCATAACACGTTTTGGTTGTACAATTTTGTCCATAGGCTAATGTGATGAACTACACCTGTAGATGCTCTATAGGACACATGTGCGAACTTGAGGGGAAATGACTTCAGACATCCACTATTCATCACTTTCACAGTTGGTTAAGTTTTTGCAAAAAATGAAGTTAGTTCTGAGAAAATCTCTAGCATAATTTCTTTGTGGTTTGATATTTGTGTAAGTGTAACTTAAGTATCCAAACACACTCAGAGCAACTTTATAGCATATTCAGTCCTGTTAGTTTCATAGAAAGCAAAGTCATCAGGTACTGCACACATTTTTTTTTTCTAATGAATAATGCTTTTCTAACAAATTTGTTTACAAGCATTATTTCCCAAACCGGAATAGTGGGTTTTTACCTAAACATCTGTACGAAACCGCACTGAACCAGTTTACTTGATCAGTCATGCAAAATGAGGTTTTATGACTCTTGCAGGGTATGTTTGGTACTTCCAATCAGGGTCAGAGACATGGCAACGTGGTTTTGTTATGGTACCGCCTGAATAAACAGTTTCCTTTGTGAGGTAAAAGGACATTTGTGGGGGGCAAATAACCGAAAACACAAAAGAGGATGATAAGTAATTAAATTTGCAAAGTTAACCAAAACTGGCAATGCAAGATAGCACGATTTGCATTTAAGAAGGTTCACTTGTGTGTTTGTTCATGGTTGAATGGATCCCGCAGCATGTTGGGGTTTCCGCCAAGGGGTGCTCTGTGTGTTTGGTCAGACATGAGAGGGTTTACATCTCAGGGAATCCCCATCATATGCATATGTGTCAGAGGGGGGATATTATAGGCTGAGGGTACTGTAATTTTGGTACTTTTCCCACATGCTTAAATAACTTCTGATAAAACTACTTTGAAGAAGTTAGTGAAAGTAACCCCTACGTCACATCACATGTCTCTGTGCAGAATTAAAGTAAATGACACTGGGTCATGCCCTTAAAAAAGAGTTAGCTACTTAAGAGAAGTCGTCAAAACACACACACACAATATTTTGAGTACTCAAACAATTTATTGCAAGACTTCAAAAAGCCAAAGCAGCTCTTTTAAACTGGAACCATGTGGTTTATCATGTAATAAATAAATGCAATGGTCTACATAAGTGCAGAAAGGAACCAGATAATAAAAAAAAAACAATCTATATACATATGTACAGTAAACATCTTGCACACTATATCAACACATTTGTATGTTCACAATAAAAGAGATTTTACAGTAATACTGGAAGCAGTGCAGTATGTGATACCATACTGACAGACATATTTACATTCGATCAACTTTTCAATCAGGCTCAGCCTGTTTACTATATTTTTCCTATACAAAGCACATATCTCATGTAATATTTGGAAGCATATTCGCAGTCCAAGGTGCGCGCGCGCTTGTGTTAACTAGAGTGAAAGCTAGAAGACTCGGATTCTGTGGATACAGATGACATCCCTCCTCTCTTCTTCGGCAGAATTTTCAAACTGGACCCCCGGCTAGGAGAGAGAGCGCTGCGGGCGGACTTCTTGAACTTCACGCCCAGAAACGCGTAAAGGATGGGGTTGAGGCAGCAGTGAAAGTACGCGAGAGCCTCCGTCACGAAGATCCACTTCTCTAGACCCTGCTCGAGCTCGCAGGTGTGAGGGATCACCTCTAGCATCAACAGCGTGTCCAGCAGGATCCCCCCGCAATAAGGCAACCAGCAAACGAAAAAGCACACGATCAGAACCACTGTGGTCTTGAGCGCCTTGCGCTTCTGCGTGCCCTTGGAGCCGCGCGACAGCTTGGAGATGATGATGCAGTAGCAGATGAGAATCACGAGCCCGGGCAGCACGAAGCCCACCAGGATGTGCTGGAAGCGGAAAGTGACCACCCAAATTATGAAAGAGTCCTGAGGGTAAATGCGCTCGCAGAAGGTGCGGATAGTGCTGGTCTCCGCTTTGGCGAACACCAGGTCGGGGACGGTGAGGAGCGCGGCGGGGAGCCACACGCCCACGTAAATGATGCGATTGGCGAGGAGTTTCCTCGGAGCTTGGCTGTTTGTGGCGCGCACCACGGCGAGGTACCGGTCTAGACTGATGAAGGCGAGGATGAGGACGCTGCTGTATAAATTCACCGTGTAAATCATATGCACGGCCACGCACATGAACCCTCCAAAGTACCAGTCTTTGGCCGCGTCCACGGCCCAGAACGGCAGGGTCAGCACAAACAGAAGGTCCGCCACTGAAAGGTGCAGACGGTACTTGTCTGTCATGGTTCTGGATTTCTTCTGGCAGCCCATTACCAGCACAACCAGTCCATTCCCGACAAGACCCAAAACAAATATGATTCCGTACACGGTTGGAAGAAAGATCCTCTGGAACTCGTGACTGACCTCCACGTCGCACGGGACCTCAAGGTTGGCTCCAATGTCCCCCGAGCCGAACTCAGAGTTGTTATCAGCCGAAAAATCATCCTCAAAGACGATGTGCTGCAAAAGAGTAAACAGACAAAGTTAGAAAAGTTATTTAAATGCAATCAAACTTCATTTAACCAAACGCTTTTTTGAGTAAATGTTGGCTTACTTCGTAATATGCCATGTTTAAAACACTCCTCCGGTGCTGTCAGTCTCCAGAAATTCTACACTGACTCTCTAAACTGCTGCGGCGCTCAGATGATTTTAAATACCCCACTAGTGCGCTGAAACTCCGCCTACTCACACACGCAATCCACAGCAGCACGCGCGCGCTCGGGTCTCGCGCTCAGAGAACAGGTACCTGCACCCGCAAACACTCTTTTCCTGTTTTCGTGTTTCAGATTTTCTGTGTGTGAGTGAAGAAAACGACGTCCTGTGACAGAAGTCAGCATTTCAATCGTATGCCTGCAGAAACCAGTTAACTTTGCCTATATCAAGAAATATGTTAATTTCTAATTCATAATTCATGTAAACAAAGTGGTACAATATGATTATACGTGTTTATATTACTACGCACACACACTCACACATGTTTGTTTTTGTGAATTGTGGGGACATTCCATAGGCGTAATGGTTTTTATACTGTACAAACCGTATTTTCTCTCCTCCTACACTACCCCTACCCCTAAACCTAACCATCACAGGAAACTGTGCACACTTTTACTTTCTCACAAAAACTCATTCTGTATGATTTATAAGCCTTTTGAAAAGTGGAGACATGGGTAATGTCCTCATAAGTCACCTCTTTTTGTAATACCTATGTCATACCCATGTCATTATACACATTTGTGTCCTGATATGTCACAAAAACACGCGCACATATATGTGTGTGTGTGTGTGGTATGCGCCACGAATGGCTGTTGAATCGTGATAATGACATTAAATTCCCAACGAAGTGTCTCACTCACTACAACACTCAAACACCTTTAAATGTCATTCAACCTGAGGCTTCACACACACACACTTGTGAAAGTGTCATAATTTGAAGTTCTGTGAAAAGTACACACAAATGCGTGTGGAGTGGACCTACAATAAGTGAAATTAAATCAGAAAAATCAGGAGGGATTGGCTTTTTTAACACACAAACACACACACTGTATGTTAATCTCTTAAGTGATCTGAGCTGTTTATGTTTTGCATAAGTTGAATGGCATTTTATCACATTTAAAGGTGCTAATGTGTTGAAGATCAGATAAAATCACAGAGACAGCCTGAGTGATCACAGATCGTACAATTCTCCCTTTGTTCAAAACATCCAAACCCCATATAAAATTAATTTAACTCATGTATATGTATATATGTCTCAATTTATACAAGTATAGTGGGGCAAATGGTAAAATGGGACACTTAAGATTTGTATTTAATATGTTCTGTTTCATGCAGGGAAGATCTTTAGCTATTTAAAATGGCTGTTTGGCATCATATTTAGACAAATTATCTCAAAGAGTCCTACTTTATCTCTCAGAAAAGAGCACCCACTACCCTCTACTATATAATGCTGCAGTCATTCAATACTTGTTTGTAACCATCACAGATGCTGGTTAGTGAACAGAGACGTAGACACCTGGCCGAAATGAGAGGTCAGACCTATCGCTGGTTTTAGGGAGCAAGGAAGGGCAGTTCTCAAAGAGAAAAACCCTTTGGCAATGTGTGTATATGTGTGTGTGTGTGTGCTTTCCTCTGGGAGAACATGTGTTTTCACCTGCCCCCAGCCAACAGAGATGACTTCTGCTTCTCAAACTGGGAGAGTTGTAAGGTGATCTGCATGTATGTGTGTGTGTGTTTGTGCCTTCAAAATCTGTTGCATTTAATTATTCTGTTATATACACATAACATATTGATTTCTTTTAAAAATAAATATACTCACTAGTCACTACACAATAGTATTACAAAGTTGTGAAATAACTCCTAGTCAGTGTATGCAATCTTAATTAGGTCATGGTTTAATGGAACTTATATTTTAGTTTGAAGTTTGATTTTGTATGCATGCAAGCTCACAGTTTTTCCACAGGAACATTAAGAAATCAGATTTTGTTTTTTGTGTGTACTTATGTGTGGTTGTGTGAATGCATGTGGGCTGATGAAAGAAAGCTAGAGCAGTAAGACACAATCCGGGTGTCTTTTATGTCTGCAGATACCACAGAGGTGTCAAAGATGCAAAGGGCAAAAAAAAACAAAAAAAAGACGGTGTGGGAGAAAAACGGTGTGAGGAATTGATGCATTCGTTGTTGTTTTCTCTCATGTCACGATCTCAGTACTGCAAAAAAAAAAAAAAATCCATGAATGTATGATTTTCTCATCCTGTGTGTGCAATGAAAAGGAAGTTGATGACAGAGGTTTGGAGACAGCTGTCCTTAGAGGTTCACATGCTTACAACAAAAGAAAGGAACAATAGCATAAAATAGTGTAGGGAGTAATTAAATATGAGTCTGTTTGTGCATGATATATATTTAAATACATTTTTATAATGGATCACAAAATTATCCAGCTAACGGGGATCGTTCTCAGAACTTTCCTAACGTTCTGGAAGTTATGAACAAATGTTCTTCCAGTAACGTTAATAGAATGTTTGTTCAAAGTTATCTGGCAATCTAATAATCTTGTTAAAATGTTAGCACAAAAACATTCACATTCTAAAAAAATGAAACAAATGTACACAGTAAAATACCGTTTTCCATTGAAACAGTAATATACCGTTAAAACAATGCATTCTGGGTCATTTTATTTGTTGTTTTCGAGAATGTAACCTATAGGCTACTTTCTCGAAAACGGCAAATAATATTACGCAGAATGCATTGTTTTTATGGTATATTACTTCTGTATATACAATGCATTCTGGGTAATATTATTTGCCGTTTCTGAGAAAGTACTTTCTCGAAAATGACAAATATAACAGTGAATGAATTGTTTTTACAGTATGTTTCAATGGAAAATGGTATTTTACTGTGTAAATTTGTTTTTGCTTTTTTACAGCTATTTTTTATGGAACGGTTTTTCCGTGTTTTTTGAATGTTTCAGAGAACATTCAAAAGTAAGGTTGTCATAATGTTTGCAAAATGATAAAAAGTTATGTTCCCTTAACGTTCACATAACCAAGAAAAACTTTTTTTTTAAAAGTTAAAAACTAGACATTTCAGAGAACAGTCAGAAGTAACGTTTTAATAACTTAAGGTAGATTTACACGACAAAAATGTACTAGACACTGAAAAATGTTTCCTTTCCATTTTTCGAGTACAGGCGACAACATTGTCAAAACAATCCCTGTTCACACAGATCCACAAAAATGACAAAAAACGCTGTATAATGTATGCCAGGCCAGTAGATGGCAATGTCATTTTGTAAAGAAACATTTTTTTGAATCCCCTTTTCAAAAGTTTGCATTTTAAGAGCCCCAAAACACCATTGTTGTGTAAATGAACGGCCAAAATGCATGAAAAGCTTTCTGTTTTTAGTTGAAAATGGTGTCATTCCTTAATGGAAACATTAGCATAATGTTTTTTGAACATATTTTTATTAGCTAGGTACTAGCATTGTGTGTTAATATTCCTAAAAATACATGCAAAGCTACAGCAAAGTCACTCAGTGAGTGAACAGGTCGAGTTCAAACTTCATGTGCCATTTCACTTCTTTTTGAAAAAAAAAAAAAATGTCGCCAGTACAGAGGGTTTCCTCCCTTCTCCATAGGGCACGACAACAGCCCTCAGGACAGGGCAGAGAGACTCTGATAAGAATACAATAGGTCTGATGATTCCAGATAAGAGTTTCTGGCCTTTCTGAGAGTCATTAGGCCATCTGTATCTGTTTATGTATGGGACTTTCTTCCAAATCTTATCTACTAATAATGATTTAAACAGATGAATTTAGAGGAAAAGTTTCAGATAAGCTGCAGCTGAATGCTTCTTTGCTTGTCAGACGGTTGTGTGAAGTAGAGAAACCTAAAAGAAACTTGAGGTCTATTTGCAGATCTACCAGGCAGCACGGTGGTGCCTTGAAGTCTATACGTTGGCCACTAAAGTTCCAGCCTCAAGGCGACAGAAAACAAATCACTGCTTGACCAAGCCATTCATAGAGGTGAGCAGAGAGAGGGGGAAGAAAGAAGAGGTGGTATTAAGGAAAGAGGAGACACCTGTTTGAATGGCCCACTGCCCATGCTCTTTTTCTCTCTCTTTCATCCCAGCTTGTTTGGTCATGGAGACAGCTGAAAAGACTATTATGGGGGAACAGAGTCGGTGACAGACCCGCATTAATTAAAAGCCATTAGAGACTAAGCAAAGACTAGCCGATTCACTGCTGCGCTGAATTATCCAGGTGAGAAGAAGTGCAAAAACAGTATAAGCACCGCAGTGAGTGAGAGAGCACTTAAGTCAACCAGTAACATTATTTTTAAGATTATTTGTGTATACACTCTAAAAAATGTTTGGTTAAAAACAACCCAAGTTGGGTTGAAAATGGACAAACCCAGCAATTGGGTTGTTTTAACCCAGTGGTTGGGTTAAATGTTTGACCAACCTGCTGGGTAGTTTTATGTAACCCAACTACTGATTAAAAATGACTAAATGTCTGGCTTAAAATGAATCCAAAATAGATGAGAAATTAAAAATCAGACACATAATTACTAGAGGCAACAATAATAATCAAAAGGTGTACATTTATTAATAAGCAATTTAATAAATGTTTATTGTTTATTATTCATTATCTTATTAATAAATGCTCATTTATTAAACATATTAATAAATGTTAATTTCCAGCATATTTTGGGTTCATTTTAAGCAAGCAATACAGTAATTTTTATACAACAGTTGAGTTAAATAAAACTACCCAGCACATTGGGCAAACATTTAACCCAACCACTGGGTTAAAACAACCCAATTGCTGGGTTTGTCCATTTTCAACCCAACTTGGGTTGTTTTTAACCCAGCATTTTTTAGAGTGTAGTCTGGGAAAAATATTGGATGTTCACATTAGGATAAAAACTGCAGAGAAAATTTTTGATGTTTTATTAATGTGATCTGGAGGTTTTAAATGAATATTCTGAGTACAAGCTAAGCTCAATCAACAGCATTTTGTTGAAAATAGAAAGCACTCTAAAAATGCTGGGTTACAGTTGGGTTGAAAATGTTTTAACCCGGCGGTTGGGTTAAATGTTTGCTGGGCAGTTTTATTTAACTCAACTCTTGTTTAAAAATGACTATATGGCTGGCTTAAAATGAACCCAAATAGGTTGGAAATTAAAAATCAGACACAGAATTACTAGAGGCAGCAATAAAAATTAAAAGGTGAACATTTATTAATGAGAAATTTAATAAATGTTTATTGTTTAATTATTATTCATATAACTTTAATAAATATTAATTTATTAAACATGTTAAATGTTAATTTCCAACATACTTTGGGTTCATTTTAAGCAAGAAATACAGTAATTTTTAAACAACAGTTGAGTTAAATAAAACTACCCATGTTTTTATTTAACCCAACCACTGGGTTTGTCCATTTTCAACCCAACTTGGGTTGTTTTTAACCCAGCATTTTTTAGCTGTACACAGAAAAAAGTAATTTGTTTCGCTCTAAAACCATGTTTTTTGTGTGTTTTGTAGCTATACTATTGAAAATGTTTACACAACATATCAAATATGGACAAATCCAACTGTTGGTCTAAATTTTTATATAAAATTTTTAAACCCAACGGTTGGGTTTGTCCATATTTGACCCAAATGTGGGTTGAAACAAACACAGCATTTATTTATTTATTTTTTTTTAGAAAATTGGCCCAATTCAATTCATTTTTTGAATAAAAGGAGGGACAAGGTTAAATGGTTAAAGATTATGTCAAAAAAAGTTCTCACATGTCACATCACCAAATGTCATGAGATTTTAGATTTTAGGTTTGTGTCACCATATTTGATGCAGGTTTAGAATGCTTGCGTTTGATTAATAGAGGCTTTAAAGGTGCAATGTGTACATTTTAGGAGGATCTATTGACAGAAATGCAATATTATACATAACTATGTTTTCAGTGGTGTATAAAGACCTTACATGAACCGTTATGTTTTTATTACCTCAGAATGAGCCATTTATATCTCATACACCCGCGGGTCCCCTTACATGTTAAGTCGCCGTTTTGCGCCAGCATGTTTCTACAGTAGCCCTAAATGGACAATCGGCTCTACGGAGTTTCTCTCTGTTTTCTTGACTATAGCTACTCTCTGCTGTCTCAGACGACATCTTTGTCCTGTGTTGGCCACCGTAGCTTCTCTATATTGCAATTCACAACCTCACCACTAGATGCCGCTAAAATTTACACACTGCACCTTTATTTTTGATCTGTTCATCTGTTTAAATGTGTTTCTTTAAAAGACCATCCCGTTCATATGGATTAATTTCACACTACCTTTATGTCCTTTTTGGAGCTTCAAAGTTCTGAACCCCATTGACTCTCATAATATGGACAAGAAACACTGAAACATTACTCAAAGTATCTTCTTCTATTCTGTAAAGGAAAGAAAGCCATGCAAGTTTGGAGCAGCAAGGTGGGGGAGTAAACGATGACAGAATTTTCATTTTTGGGTGAACTATTCCTTTTAAAACTCTGGAATCTTTGTCTTCTTTCTGGCTAGAAATCTGACTCTGACTCAGTGAATGGGACTGAATTGTGTTGCAGGTCTTTGAGAGGATTAGATGGGCTGATCTGAGGACTGATATGGATCCCTCCTGTCTGTCATTTGCATCCTTTGTGGAAGGAAATT
>RJVU01051519.1:6530353-6542370 GCA_003731715.1 Anabarilius grahami | reverse complement strand
GGGGGGGGGGGGCTTCATGTTAATGACCAGAACATTTACTGTCAAACGTAAGTATGCACAAGGCCACACACAAACTACACAGTCACAGTTTGTATGTTGGGGTGGGGTAATTTCCTTAACAGACGTTTAACTCATTTTTGCCCTATATTTGGTTTGGTATAGAAGTGTCTCCTCCCATCTTTCCAGACAAGTATTGATCATGAACCACTCCTATCTGAGTGATATAGAAAGGGCCGCTCCCTTAAAAATGTAAGCAGCTTTATACATTATGACTGGAAACAAAACTTTCACACTGAATTTGGTTTATTTAAGTCACGTTTGCATTCGTTAATCAGACACCTTTGCACAGCGACAAGTAAACCACAAGTACACAACTGAAAATAAGTCACCAAGGCTGAATTTATTTGATCAGAAGTACAGTAAATATAGTAATATTTTATAATAAAAAAGAACTGTTTCTATTTGAATATATTTTAAAATGCAATTTATTCCTGTGATGGCAAAGCTGAATTTTCAGCAGATCCTGCAGAAATGTGCATGCGCTTAATGAAATGCATGGTTTATTACAATGATGTCTGGCAATTGGCAAAAAACAATAGAGCTACTTAGGAATTAAATGTGCTTTAGGCTGGCTCAGTGTCTCTAATTGGCCGATAAGATTCATCTAATTCATTCATATGGTTATTCTTTCACACCAGAGGGATTACAATGCAATATACAATGATCTGACTTTAACCTTTGTCAGTAATGAGTGTAATTACATCACCATGGTAACACAAGTTCAACACTGAGATGAGACTGAGAGAGGACCAAGTCATCCATTGTCCTCTCCAGCTAGAAGCTTATAAGAAAATCTTTGATTGTTAAAAACAGACTCTTACAGGGTAAACACACAAACACACTTAGAGGTTTCCGCTCTCAGTGTGTCTGACAGACTTCAGTGAACAGGTGTTTGTCCGCTGTCCAGGTGCTTGTTGTTCACCTCTGAACATTCACTGCAGTTCCTCAGAATCACAGTGTGTGTCTAACCTTTTGTTGTTTCAACCAAGTTACGGCCACATCGCTGAAGAAGCGGGTCTTGAAGTAAAAGATTTGTGGTTGAGGCTGGGGTGTGGTGTTGGCATATGCCCGTCTGAGTATGAGTATGTCTGTTTACATCAAACGTACGTCTGGGTGTGGATGGGGCTGCATATGTGTGGGAAGACTGAGTAGAAAAGGCAAGGGTATGAGACTTGTGATCAGCTTTTTTTCTCTCACTGCGATAGCGTGCGACTGAGTGTACCAAGCAAAACCGCAGCTTCCTGATTTTTTGACACTTATTTGTGTCTTCATATCTCAGCAAATCGGAGTTATTTTGGAATCATGTTATGTTAGTAACAAGTCTTCATGTTTTTAGCGCACAACACACACTATGAGGCATTTCAGTTACAATATGCCTTGAATGTTTTTACTTTGAAAATGAATGGCATATTAAAGCTTTATTTTTTTTTTTTTATTTTTTTTTTAGATGTCTTCAACATGCTCTTAATGTAGCACACATTGCATGTTGTGCCTTTTATACAACCTAGACTCCCTGCCTAGTTATGTAGTTCCCTTACGAAAAATAAGTATACTTCAAGTTCATTTTATTAAGTATACTCAATAATGTTCAAATATATTTTTTAAGTATACCTTATGTAGTAAGTATACTAATATCAATGTACTAGAAGTAAACTTGTAAGTGTACTATTTCAATACTGCTTGGGACTAAATTCGCCCAATTTTAGTAGGCTATATAGAAGTATACGTTTAAGTGTAGTAAACTTTAAATGCACAGCTACGTTTCTCGTTTGTACTGCATCTAGAACTAGAAGTTAAATATTTTAATACTTGTAGCACATTTGTTAGTTTATGAAAGTACACTTTGAAGTGTACTCTCAGTAAACTTTTAAAGTAATTTAGTAGCTGTATACTGCAAATATACTTGTAAGTTTTCTTTAAGTGAACATAACATCATACTTATAGTTTACTATTTAGGCTATGTTATTTTTGCGCTTTAGGTATAATACTATGTTCCTTTTTAGTATTACACTTTTATAAAAAGAAAGAGTAAAGCAGATTTGAAGTAAATTTCTATGTACACTATATATCTGTGGACTAGCATTCAAAACTCAGAATTAGGAACATTTCTGTTTTCTTAATAAATCAATATTTTCAAACAATGTAAGTTTATTAGGCAGTATGTAAAACTATGAAAAAAAGTATATTTAATAAGCTACTCAATCAAAAGATTAAACACAACTACAAGCCAAGTATACTTAGAATACTTTATTTTTAAGTATATCTCAATCAAAAGATTGAGTATATATAGTTCAAATATACTGAGACCTTTCTGTCAGTATAGGCCTAATTCAACATTCAAGTATACTTAAGTGCAATTTTAAGTGTATTTTGATAAGTACATACTGAGAAGTACATAAAAAGTAGACTGCTTTCTTATTTTTCTGTTTAAAAGAAGTATACTAATAATAGCACACTTGAATAAACTTGAGATAAACGCCATCACTGTTTTCTCTGTGTCAGTGGCGCCATCCTTTGGTAATAAATGGCTACTACTCAATTCCGTCACTTACACAAAAATAACATAACATAACATAAAAAATAAAATAGTTAATTGTGTTGTATTAAATAAAACATTCTGCATTGTGCTGTACTCCTAGAACTACTGGAAAAGAAACATCTGAAGACCAAACTTAAAGATAGACAGACCAGTCTGACCTTGAGAGACCGGCTAAGATCAGCAAATCATCTTCCTCAAGTCTGGCACTTACACAATTTTTAAAAAGTGAACATTATATTTTAAATTGTATGCATTGTGG
This sequence comes from Anabarilius grahami, assembly GCA_003731715.1. Classification (NCBI taxonomy): domain Eukaryota; kingdom Metazoa; phylum Chordata; class Actinopteri; order Cypriniformes; family Xenocyprididae; genus Anabarilius; species Anabarilius grahami. The sequence continues at coordinate 6,539,512 of RJVU01051519.1, read as the reverse complement.
TGTACTGCTTCTGCTGGAAACTAGTGTTTAGCTGGTCGGCAACTGCACAGCCTGACTACTGAAAACAACAACAACAAACAACTAGTGTTGTAGTACTTGAGACCGGTCTTAGGAGCATTTTTTGGAGGTCTTGGTCTTGTCTCGGTCTCGACCGCATTTGTACTCATTCTTGTCTTAGTCTCAGACTGAGAGGATTCAGGATTTTGTTTCAAGACCACAACTGCGGGGATATCACTAAATTGCAGGTGCATTGTCTGATTTATTTATCATCATTAATGTGACTGGATGTAAAACATCCTGCTTCAAATGCAATCAATAATGCAATTTGCAATTTGATTTATTTATTGTGCTGGATCAGAAATTAATAATGTATTGTGTCAAAAATGTAACCAAAATGAATACAAATGCTCACAAAATTCAAGATACTGTTGCAAAAAAGTACTTGAATGAGATCTGGATTTTTATATTATAACTTGATATAATTAAAGAGGTAGTTCACCCAAAAATGAAATTTCTGTCATCATTTACTCACCCGTAGATTGTTCCAAACCGGTATAAATTTCTTTGTTCTGTTGAAAACAAAGAAAGATATTTTGAAGAAAGTTTGTAGCAGGCCGCTTTGGGCCACCATTGACTACCATAGTATATTTTTTCCTACTAGAAGTCAATGGTGGCCCAAAGCGGCCTGGTTACAAACTTTCTTCAAAATATCTTCTTTTGCATTTAGCAGTACAAATAAATGTATACAGGTTTGGAATAACCTGAGGCTGAGTAAATGATGAGTAAATTTCGTTTTTGAGAAAACTATCCCTTTGAGGAATATCACGCAAGCTGTTTTCACAAATTTGAGCACAATTGTGAACTTGATATTGCTTTTATACAAACATTCAATAAATCAAAATTGTATTTTTAAAACATTATTATCAACGTTATTTTTGCATTTGTAATTTTACCAATTCAGATGTAGCTTCTGTGCCACCTCTGCAGTGCAAAGATGAATTTTGTTGTTAATGATTTAATTTGATTTTTAACAGCTCCATATAGTGTCTTATTATTCTAACTGTATTTATTGATTAAAAACAAGTCATTTTCAGATTGTAATGTGGATCTTTTAGATGAATTTGAGGAGTACTAGTCTGGTCTTGGTCTCAACTCAGTCTTGCCCTGCCTTGGTCTTGGTCTTGTCTTGGTCTCAACACATTGGTCTTGGTCTTGGATTAGGTACAACAACAACAACCTAAAACTACTAGCCTACTAAAACAGACCAGTCTGACCATGCTGAACACCAGCAAATAATCTCAGGCGCTTTTTCAGCAAAAGTATTGTAATATTGTGCTTTTACATCATGTATCCATTTAACTGAAAACTTTAATTCAAAGCAACGTATTCACAAAAGGATTTCTAAACTGTATATTGTATTGTAGGCCTGTGTTATGTACATTACATTTCACTTGGCCAATAAACTCCAAATATATATATATATATACCAGTCAAAAGTTTGGAAACATTACTATTTTTAATGTTTTTGAACGAAGTCTCTTATGCTCATTAAGGTTGCATTTATTTCGTAATAAATACAGAAAAAACAATAATATTGTGAAATATTACTATAATTTAAAATTATGGTTTTCTATTTTAATATACTTTAAAATATAATTTATTGCTATGATGCAAAGCTGAATTTTCAGCATCATTACTCCAGTCTTCAGTGTCACATGATCCTTCAGAAATCATTCTAATATGATGATTTGATACTCCGTTATTATCAATGTTGAAAACAGTTGTGTTGCAGTTCCAGGATTCACTGATGAATAAAAGGTTAAAAAGAACAGCATTTATTCAAAATATAAACCTTTTCTAACAATATAAATCTTTACTATCACTTTTTTATCAATTTAACATTGATTTAACATTGATATTAACAGTGCTCAATAAAAGTATAAATTTCTTTCAAAAAAAAGAAAGAAAAAATTACTGACCCCAAACTTTTGAACGGTAGTGTATATTGTTACAAAAGATTTCTATTTTAAATAAATGCTGATATTTTTTAACTTTTTATTCATCAAATAATCCTGAAAAAGCATCACAGGTTATAAAATAATATTAAGCAGCACAACTGTTTCCAACATTGATAATAAATCATCATATTACAATGATTTCTGAAGGATCATGTGACACTGAAGACTGGAGTAATGATGCTGAAAATTCAGCTTTGCATCACAGAAAAAAAAAATATTTTAAAGTATATTAAAATAGAAAACCATAATTTTAAATTGTAGTAATATTTCACAATATTATTGTTTTTTCTGTATTTATTATGAAATAAATGCAACCTTAATGAGCATAAGAGACTTCGTTCAAAAACATTAAAAATAGTAATGTTTCCAAACTTTTGACTGGTAATGTATATACACTACCGTTCAAAAGTTTGGGGTCAGTAAGATTTTTTTAATGTTTTAAAAGAAGTATCTTGCATTTATTTGATTAAAAATACAAACAAAAACAGTAATATTGTGAAATATTATTCCAATTTAAAACAGCTGTTTTCTATGTCAATATACAGTAAAGTGTAATTTATTCCTGTGATTTTCAGCATCATTACTTCAGTCTTCAGTGTCACATGATCCTTCAGAAATCAATCTAATATGATGATTTGATGCTCAAGAAACATTTATGATTATTATCAATGTTTAAAACAGTTATTTACATTTTTATTTCATGATGCTATGATGAATAGAAAGTTCAAAAGAACAGCATTTGTCTGAAATCTAAATCTTCTGTAACATTAAACACGACCGTTCAAAAGTTTGTGGTCAGTAAGAATTTTAATTTTATTTTTGGGGGATAGAAATAAAATTAATCAATACTTTTATTCATCAAGGATGAGTTAAACTGATCAAAAGTTACAGTAAAGACAGTTATAATGTTAGAAAATATTCTATTTTAAATAAATGCTGTTCTTTTGAACTTTCTATTCATCGAAGAATTTTGAATAAAATTTGTACACAACTGTTTTCAACATTAATAATAATAATGAATGTTTCTTGAGCATCAAATCATAATATTAGATTGATTTCTGAAGGATCATGTGACACTGAAGACTGAAGTAATGATGCTGAAATTCACAGGAATAAATTACACTTTACTGTATATTGACATAGAAAACAGCTGTTTTAAATTGGAATAATATTTCACAATATTACTGTTTTTGTTTGTATTTTTAATTGGTGAGCAGAAGATACTTCTTTTAAAACATTAAAAAATCTTACTGACCCCAAACTTTTGAACGGTAGTGTATATAAAATAAAAAGATACACTTTCTTCAATCCATTAAGAACTAGCAGCTTGTCTATGAGGCTGAGTGTGTTTGCGCATGCGCTCTCGCTGTCTCTCAGCTCACTGGAATGACGTGCGTGAACGTTCCCGTCGCTGCTCACGGCAACGTCAGCGGGTAAGGAAATGCGATGTCCTAATAACAATTCCTTAAAATATATACACTCATATTTGATGAATGCAAACTGTACAATATCACGTCAAGTACAGTGTCAGTTTCGAAGTCGTTATGTCACATTCGTGTTGTAAGTTAATAGGGTTATTATAGGGAAACGCAGCGCGAGCTCGATGTCTCCTTATCTTGTTTGGGATCCGGTAACTCTGCCTTTTTACAATATTTATTCGTTTATCTTTGCAAAGAGTCCTGTATACGCTATGAACACATGCTTAAATATATGTGTAAAAACAAAGTAGCAGTTGTGCACAACAATATGAGTGGAAAAATACAACTAAATGTGATAAAAGCGAGCAGGCGGCTTGAAACTGTAACCAGACCCATGATGAGTTGGATGGGGAGGAAGGTGCATCAGAACAGGGTCAGCTCATAAACACTACATTTAACATAAATATGCATTGTTTTGTGAGGGGAAAAGTGCTGTTTGTGTTGTATTTAGTTAAAAAAAATGGTCAAAACAATCATTGATATTGCTTAAAAAACTAGTCATGTGTTGAATGAATGTCAGGACAGGGGTTTGGCTCTTATTATAGTTTCTTTAGACTTGCATTAATTTATTTTGATTCTGTATGTGTCATTGAATTTGAGAAATTATGACCGTGAGAGACACTGCAGAGCTAACAGCTGTTACCTCTGAAGAACAAAGACAGCAGTTTGCAAAGGGCAAATTTCTGAATTTCCTCAAAGCTTAGATTTATTCATTATTCATTTAAATTGTCCAGTGACTCTTAATTTGTAATAGTGAAACAATTTAATAATTTGTTATTTTAATTTTGTAATATTTGACAATGATTCCAGTGTCTGCTGAATGCCACCGCTGATTTTCGAAAAGTAAGTACTAAAATGTCTACATTTTACTTAAACTACCATTCAAATGTTTGGGGCCGGTAAGATTTTGTAATGTTTTTGTCTCTTATGCTCACCATATCTGCATTTGTTTGATCAAAATACTGTAAAACCAGTGATATTGTAAAATATTATTAGTTGTTTTCTATTTTAACATGTATTTATATAATTAACATAATTATAATTTATTCCTGTGATCAAAGCTGAATTTTCAGCATCATTACTCCAGTCTTCAGTGTCACATGATCCTTCAGAAATCAATCTAATATGATGATATGATGCTCAAGAAACATTCCTTCTCATTATTATTATCATCAATGTTGAAAACAGTTGTGCCGCTTAATAGTTTTGAGGAAATTTTATACTTTTTTCTTTTTTTTTCAAGATTGTTTGATGAATAAAAAAACAAAACAATCTTTTGTACCATTTATAAATCTTTCCTGTCATTTTTGATCAACTTAAAGGGTTAGTTAGTCATCCAAAAATGAAATTTCTGTCATTAATTACTCACCCTCATGTCGTTCCACACCTGTAAGACCTTCATTCATCTTCAGAAAACAAATTAAGATATTTTTGATGAAATCCGAGAGCTGTCTGACTCCATAGACAGCAATATAATCAACACTTTTTAAGGTCCAGAAAGGTACTAAAGACATATTTAAAACAGTCATGTGACTGCAGTGGTTCAATCTTAATGTTATGAAGCGACGAGAATACTTTTTGTGTGCAAAAACAAAACAAAAATAACGACTTTATTCAACAATCTCTCCTCTTCCCTGTCATTATCCTTACGCAGGTAACGCAGTGAAGTCTTCCGTGTTTACATCCTAATGCCGGCTCAGTATTGGCCAAAGCTGATCATGTGATTGCATGCGTGTGATGCTGACGCAGGAGCCGGCCAATAATGAGTCGGCGTTCTGACGTTGAACCTGGAAGCGCTGGACGTAAACAACGTATGAGAATGACACAGAAGAGAAGATATTGTTGAATAAAGTCGTTATTTTTGTTTTGTTTTTGCATACAAAAAGTATTCTCGTCGCTTCATAAAATTAAGGTTGAACCACTGCAGTCACAAGGACTGTTTTAGTGATGTCTTTAGTACCTTTCTGGATCTTAAAAGTGTTGATTGTATTGCTGTCAATGGATGAGTCATATACCTCTCGGATTTCATCAAAAACATCTTAATTTGTGTTCTAAAGATGAATGAATGTCTTAAAGGTGTGGAACGACATGAGGGTGTGTAATTAATGACAGAATTAAAATTTTTGGGTGAACTAACCCTTTCTTGCTAAATAAACATTAATTTTTTTTAAAAAATCTTACCGACCCAAAATGTTTGAACAGTGGTGCAGTTCGTGTGACTCAAAGCTTAAAGGAGTGTTTTTATCCCTTTTGCAGATCTAAGCCACGCTCATCAAGAAGATGGACAGCTATGGGTTTGTATCTTAATTTCACCTTATGAAGGTTACCCCTCCTCTTCTTAGATACTATATTTAAAAACACATGTCTGCACGTTCTTTCAGGTTCTCCAGTGATATGTTCAGCGGCAGAGCCGTTCTCGGGGAGGACAGCTCAGTCATGGCCCGCATGCAGAAGAAATTCTGGAAGACCAAGCAGGTTCTGATCAAGGCCACCGGGAAGAAGGAAGACGAACATGTGGTGGCGTCTGACGCGGACCTTGATGCCAAGTTAGAGGTATGAGAATCTTTTTAAATTTAGTAAAAATGACCTGACTGACTCGGTCAGCAACAAGTGAAACTAACGTCACTAGGCTGGGTTTTTCTTTCAGTGATTGTGTATGACTCATGCTGAATTTTAACATTTGAAAGCAAATTATTTGATGTGTGTGAGCCTCACAAAGGCAGGAAAATGGCTGAGATGGAGGGAGGTTAATTGAGTAGTGTCACGTGATGGCAGGGAAGAGACGAGATGAATTGAGCTCTAGATGATGCTGTACTTTGATCAGCTGTGCTTGATGTGTGTGTATGTGTAGACATCCAGTCCAAACGGACCTATTGCTGTCTTGTTCTTGACTCTCTTATGCACACATTCACAACTGCTTTTTCTTCTCCTTTTCACTCTTTACATAATCGCAATCAGTGCGTGTTCCCTATGTATCTGTATGCTTGAGTCTGCATTAATTTGCTAGCATAATTTATTTGATGTTTTACTACTAGCAGTTATTTCATACTTAATAAGATTCGAAAGCAATATAAGCTCGTCTTACAAACATCTACATAAAACATAAAATAATTAAAAAGACTTGTTTTTTCGCTGGAGGCGTAATTTGAAGGGGCGTGGTTTGTAAAACTGCGGGGATGCAGACAGACCCTTCTCAAATTAACAGCAAATTTTCATTTTTGGGTGATCTATGCCTTTAACATATGCCCAGCAGTGTCATAAATTAACTTCTTCATTCAAAGGATCAGTTTTGCACCTTTGTACCAACATTTTCAAGATATACTGCCGTTTAAAAGTTTAAGGTCAGTAAGATTTAAAAAAAATAAATCAATACTTTTTTTCAGAAAGTATGCAATAAATTGATGAAAGTTACAGTAAAGACATATATAATATTACAAAAGATTTCTATTTCAAATAAATGTTATTTTGAAATTTCTATTCATCAAAGAATGCTGGAAAAAATCACGATTTCACAAAAATATTAATCAGTACAACAATTTCCAACATTGATAATATTGAGAAATGTTACTTGAGCAGCAAATCAGCATATTAGAATGATTTCCGAAGGATCATGTGACACTAAAGACTGGAGTAATGATGCTGAAAATTTAGCATTGCCATCACAAGAATAAATTACATTTTAAAATATATTAAAATGGATTAAAATTGTAATAATACTTCACAACCTCAACAAGATATAACTTTTTTCTCAGAATTGCACGTTTATATATCACAATTCTGAATTTATATCTGGCAATTCTCTCTTTTTATAATTTACAATTCTAACTTTATAACTTGCAATTGTGAGTTTATATCTCACAATTCTGACTTTATATCACGCAATTCTGACATTATATCTCTCAATTCTGAATTTATATCTCGCAGTTCTCTTTATAACTCGCAATTCTGACTTTATAACTCAGAGTTGCGAGTTTATATCACACAATTCTGAGAAAAAGTCAGAATTGTGAGATTAAAAAGTCAAAATTACCTTTTTTATTTTTAATTCAGTGACGGAAACAAGCTTCCATACATTACTTTTCATAAAAAGTAGCTAAATAACATAATTGATTACTTTTTAAGGAGTAATGCAATATTGTAACACATTACTTTTAAAAGTAACTTTCCCCAACACTGCTGATTAATAGTTAGCTTTTATAAGAGAAAGTAGCTCTCTTGTTACTTTTGATCAAGACCTAATAAAAATCCGTACTCCACTCACAGTTTAAGGAAGTGTGCGTGTGTGTGTGTTTGTTTACGTGTGCTTGTCTAATCTTGCCCTGCCTCGGGCTGTTACACTTAAGCATATCCTGGTTTACTGGTCATTAGATGGTTTCATGGCTGTGCTGTGTGAGAGAGCAGCAGAGAGGCCACCATAAGCCCCCCGGCTGCTTGCTCAATGAACAGGTGTATCCATGTTCACAGCTGCCATTATGTCCATATGAATTGGCTTTTATCCTGTTTACTCACAAAGCTCTATTTCCTCTCAACTTTAAAACAATGTGTCATCCTTATGGTGCGAAATGGCAGGATTTTACATAGGAAACTTGTGTTTGTTTAGGAGAGCCTGTTGTACAGACCTGATTCCTGAGGGTGTTCTGTTTGTCAGATCTGTGCTCAGAGTTAAAGAGTAACCTGAACGCAGACCTCACCTGCAGGGGTCACACCTTCTTCAGTACACATGGACCTTAGTCTGGGTAGATGCTATTTAATTTGATGCACATGATTTTAACAATAATTTTGGTCGCTTGCCTGGAAGAGAATGAAATATGGGGTTTTCTCTGAATAAGATCTGCTGGAAGAAGAATGTTTCTGAGGGTGGCAGAGCTCAGGGCCGATAACCAGAAGGTTGCTGGTGTGAGCTATGAACTATCATCATTGTGCCCTGTAATAAGTTTAATGCAAGTTGCTTTGGAGAACGACTTCTGCTAAATTACCACCTACACTTCCTTTCAAAAGTTTGGGGTTGGTAAGATTTTTCATCCTAAAATTGTCAGTATAATAGAAAAAGTGGACTGCATGGTTTTAATATTGTTTCTTGTTGGATACCGGGCCGTATGGGACTGGTTGGGAATGAACTGGCAGATAAAGCTGCTAAGGAAGCCCTACAGCTGGATGTCAAATACCAACATCTGATGTTAAAACAATTCTGAGTTTGTATGTTTCCAAAAAGTGGCAAATGGAATAGGATGAATGTGTCCATAACAAATTATATGAAGTGAACCCAGTAATAAATGAAAGAACTAACCATTGTTTTTATTTTGACAACAGAAATGACCAGACTGTATACAAGATGTCGGTTTGGTCACACAAGACTTACTCATGTATATTTATTGAAAGGGGAAAATCCACCTTTTTGTGATTTTTATTTTTTATTTATTTATTTTTGTAAGTGTTCCTTGACTGTGAAGCATATTTTATTGGAATGTCCTGCTTTAAATGATATTAGGCAATGTTCTTATTCAGAAAGTACATTAATGGATATTTTAAAAAAGGTTTCTCCTGGAAAAGTATTCAAATTTTTATCGAATGTCAAATTTGATAGATATCTATTATTATTGGTATTGCTTTTTTGTTTATTATATATATATACATGTATAATATATATATATATATATATATAT
>RJVU01051519.1:6491751-6504992 GCA_003731715.1 Anabarilius grahami | reverse complement strand
ATATTTATAAATAATTCTATACAATAGATTGAGAACAGTAAAGATAATGTATGTATGTATAATTAATATATAAATAAATAGTAAATATATAAAATAATTGCCTGTAATATAGTAAATATGTATGTTACTAAAATATCTATGTATATAAATATGTAAATATTTATAAATAATTCTATACAATAGATTGAGAACAGTAAAGATAATATATGTATATGTACAATTAATATATAAATAAATAAACATAAAATAGTTGTCTGTAATATAGTAGATATGTATGTTAATAAATTATAAATATAAATATATATATATTTTAATATATACATATTTATAAATAATTCTATACAATAGATTGAGAACAGTAAAGATAATATATGTATGTATAATTAATATATAAATAAATAATAAATATATAAAATAATTGCCTGTAATATAGTAAATATGTATGTTAATAAATATATCTATGTATATAAATATGTAAATATTTATAAATAATTCTATACAATAGATTGAGAACAGTAAAGATAATATATGTATGTATGTATATGCATATATATAATAAATATATTGCATATAATATAGTAGATATTTTGCTAAATTATATTAAAATTGTAATTTTGATGATATAGCCTAATTTATACGATATATAAATTTTATTGTTAATTTTGTAGATCGGTTGTCCAGGTAATTTTAAAGCTGGGAATTTTTAAATAACTTAAATTAGTAAAATATCGGCCTTGATATTTGTCATCAGTGTGTGTCATTCTATCAGTCTGCCGCATGAGGGCGCTTCACCTCTGCTCTCTTATAAATCAGCCCCACATCGAACAATCGGATCCCGGAGACAATCTGAAGACGAGGCGTTTCCAGTCGCTGTCTGGTCTGCTCTGCCTTTCCTGCCGTCTTCTGTTGCCGTTCCCCTTGTTTGGAATACGGACGAAAACGCTAAACGGATAGTTTCCCAGCTCAATATATCATGGAAACAGAGGAAAAATCCTGAAACGGAGATCAAAAGATAACGAACGCGAGGGATATAACGACGAATGGACATTTGTAATAGTCGGGAATCACGAAACGGATGTTTCCCTGTCCAGAAACTGTGTGTTACCATCAAGGAGACTTGCGGTCCCGGGATGTCCCATATAACTGCGCTAAACTCCGATTAGGCAAATGTATGCGGCGCGTGCTTTGGAACAAAGGGAAAACAAAGTTTGATGTGATTTGTTAATTTGGTTTGTTACAGACACAGACTCTCAGTAGTCAGATTTCACAGTCATCAGCTTGGTTACATTTGATGCTTACTGCTGAAGGGGAAAAACAGTGAAGACCTTTAAGTTTTATACTATTTTATGTCATTCTAAAATGATGCATTTGATGCTGTATTAAAAAAAAATGTGTGATGCTGGACTCTCCAAAGCACAAATATCATTGCATGACTGCAGCCTGAAGCCGAGCTCTACAAGTAACAGAGAATAAATCCGAATATATTGTCTTTGAAGAGGAGGAGAAAAGAAAAACATGGCAGTTGAAGGCCGAATAACAATTCTTGACGTTGGTCTGATTGCAATGGTGGTTCTTCTGGGTCCTGTGGCTGGTAAGTAATAGTTAACACATAGTAGCAATAGAAAATATCATAGAATTACAGTAAAATTGCAGTTCCACACCCTAGTATCCCAAATCCCTCCATATCCTCTCAAAGTGAAGGCGTAATTAATTGTACACTGTGTGTGTGTGTGTGTCCTGCCACTTCTGTGGTGAATTCACTGCCACCCACATCCATCAGGAACTCTTCATTTCCTGAGTGTGTGTGTTTGTGTGTTTGTGGATAAGTAACTATGAGAGTAGGTGTTTATGAGTCATAAGAGCCACACTTTTTGTGTCATTGTGTGTATAGATGTGAAAATATAAATGTGTGCCTGTGTAGGTGTGTGTTTTTGTCCATTTAAATATTATTTCTCTCTTTATGTATGTGTGTGTGTGTGTGCATTTTTGTGACATATCAGGACACAAATGTGTATAATGACATAGGTATTACAAAAAGAGGTGACTTATGAGGACATTACCCATGTCCCCACTTTTCAAAAGGCTTATAAATCATACAGAATGAGTTTTTGTGAGAAAGTAAAAGTGTGCACAGTGTCCTGTGGTGGTTAGGTTTAGGGGTAGGGGTAGTGTAGGGGGATAGAAAATACGGTTTGTACAGTATAAAAACCATTACGCCTATGGAATGTCCCCACAATTCACAAAAACGAACATGTGTGTGTGTGTGTGTGTGTGCGCGCTCTGGCACCAGCCCCTGAGCTGCAGTGGAGCTACTGAGCATCACACAGATAAGATAAGAGCTGACCCTGCTCATGGTTCATGAAGGGAAAATAAGGCTAAACACTGATTAGCTATTAAGACAAGCATGAAACTTAATTTCTCATCTTGCGGTTTGATGGTTAAAAGGACACATTATGGCTTGCTGATTGACCTTTTCCACAGCAAACCCTGCAGCCTGACCATCGAGGATGGAACCAGAGCCAAATATACTGTATGCATGGACAGGTATATGAGTACAGAACGCTAAAAGCTCGCTTATGTCCACTTTAGATCAGAGAGAGCCTCAGATTTGTTGCTACTATGGTGCTATAAAGGTGTTTAAAGGGATAGTTCACCCAAAAATGGAAATTCTGTCATCATCATCTCACCCTCATGTTGTTTCGCCTTAGAAAGCGATCGTGTCTCTTAAACCGCTCGATTCGTATGGATTAGTTTTACGATCTCTTTATTAACTTTTTGAAGCATCAAAGTGGTAGTTGCGTAGCTGTCAATGGAGGGACAGAAATCGCTCAGATTTCATTAAAATATCTTAAAGGATTAGTCCACTTTCAAATAAAATTTTCCTGATAATTTACTCACCCTCATGTCATCCAAGATGTTCATGTCTTTCTTTCTTCAGTCGAAAAGAAATTAAGGTTTTTGATGAAAACATTCCAGGATTATTCTCCTTATAGTGGATTTCAATGACCTCCAGACGGTTGAAGGTCAAAATGACAGTTTCAGTGCAGCTTCAAAGGGCTTTAAACGATACCAGACGAGGAATAAGAGTCTTATCTAGCGAAACCATCGCTCATTTTCAAAAAAAATATATATGCTGTATATGCTTTATAAACACAAATTATCGTCTTGCACGTGCTTCCGATTTTCGTATTCGTCAAAAAGCTTACGCTGTATTTCCTACACCTTCCCTATTCTACTTACGGAATGAACACGTTCCGTTTATTTCCGTAAGTAGAATAGGGAAGGTGTAGGACATACAGCGTAAGCTTTTTGAAGAATACGGAAAGCAGAAGCACTTGGAAGGCGATCATTTGTTTATATAAAGCATATACATTTAAATTTTTTTCGAAAATGACCGATCATTTCTCTAGATAAGACCCTTATTCCTCGTCTGGTATCGTTTAAAGCCCTTTGAAGCACTGAAACAGTAATTTTGACCTTCAACCGTCTGGAGGCCATTGAAGTCCATTATGAGGAGAATAATCCTGGAATGTTTTCATCAAAAACCTTAATTTCTTTTCGACTNAGCAACACTTCACAATAAGGTCACATTAGTTAATGCTTTAACTAACAATGAGCCAGGGCCGTAACCACCATAGGCATTGAGGGGGACAAGTCCCCCCAATAATTGAAAATGGCTAAATTGTCCCCCCAATATTTTATATTTGATATGCTGCTCTCCATTGCGCCCTGCTCTGTTTGTTGTTAGGATGACAGACAGTTTAAAAAGTTACATTTTTAGGCTGGTCTGCTTCAGCGATCTAACAGCGCTCATCACTGTCAGAATGAGTGAGCTGGCCAATCAGATCGAAGAAGGCGGGGCTTACAGTTCACAGACGATGAGTGCGAATTCCAATGCGACACTTTAGTTTTTGCAGTGAAAGAGTACGAGTAGCTAAACATTTAATATTTGATGACTGTTTTATGTCTGAGATATGCAGCTACCGACAGTAACATTTTTATTAAATTTTGCCGTTTTGAATTGAAAACATGGTATTATTTGATTAATATGATATGATTAATGTAATTCATAACTGAATGTGACGAGATAAGAAACGTTTTGCGTTTTTGACATATAAGTTTTCCTTAAATCCCTTTTAATTTTTAAATTTTTTTAATTCCTTTTAATAAAAAAAAACCCACATTAACCCCATAACCTGTTTAAGTCCTTTTAAGTTGGAGTTGGAACTTTTTATTTCTTCTTTTTTTTTTACAACCAATATGTGACCCTGGACCACAAAACCAGTCATAAGTCACACGGGTATATTTGTAGCAATAGCCAACAATACATTGTATTGGTCACAATTATCAATTTTTCTTTTATGCCAAAAATCATTAGAATATTAAGTAAAGATCATGTTCCATGAAGATATTTTGTAAATTTCCCACCGTAATTAAATATATCAAAAATGTATTTTTGTGAGTGGATATGCATTGCTAAGGACTTCATTTGGACAACTTTAAAGGTGATTTTGTCAATATTTAGATTTTTTTGCACCCTCAGATTCCAGATTTTCAAATAGTTGTATCTCGACCAAATATCGTTCTAACAAACCATATATATCAATGGAAAGCTTATTTATTCAGCTTTATTCACCATGATGCATAAATTTCCATTAAAAAAATTGACCCTTATGTAGACTCACATATGTAGAACAATTAAATTTTTACATTTTTATTTTTGCCACAATGATAACTAAATGATTATTATTAGACACCAAAATAAAACCATAAGCATTATTAATCAGGTTTGTTATCAGAAACTAAATCTATCTATCTAGATCCATCCATTCATTCTCCAAACGGCTTTGTCCTCTACAGGTTCACAGGGATGCTTAAGTCTTTCCCAGCGCCTCGGACGGATGGCCAGTACATTTCAGGGCTATTAACATTAGATGAAAAACATAAACTTAAATGCCTTGGCCACTAGCTAAAAAACAAGATGAATTTGAATTGCTAAGATTACTAAAACTAAAAAATAAATGAAATCAAAATAGGAATATAAGTAAAAAATAAAACTAATAAAAATGACAAAAGCACATAACAAAATTACTGATTAAACTTATATTGAATTAAAAAACTGAACATATAATAAATACTATAATAGTATCCATAATACTGAAATAATAATAATACTAATAATTTAGCTTTTAATTTTGTGTGAGTAGTTGAATAAATTCCGAAAACACAAGGTTTTCATGTGGACGTGATTTTTTTTTTTTTTTTAAAGATGAAAGGAGGAAAATCTCAGTTTATAAAAATACCCGTGTACATGTGGACTAGGCCCGAGACTCATCTTTACGGTTTCCGGGGCCTCAGCAAACAGCAAACTTTTAAGGGGGCATCAAGTAAAATGATTTAAAATAAGACAAAACGAGCATTAAAGCCAAAAATAAAATAAAAAAATAAAAATCTAGATATTATTTTTTTACTTTATTTATTATAACAAATATACAGAAAATCCAGTATGCAACAAAAAAAAGAAGAAATATTCTGATATTTCTTATTTTATGATCAGAACCTCAACAACTGTTCTTTTTCTTTGAAGAACCAGGATACCCACTGACTTGATAAACATGGATATATAAGGAAGCCTAATTTTAAAAGTGTGGTTTCTAAACCTGGAAAAATGTAATGTAATTTAGTAAAATATTATTTCTATCTACATTTTTATAATGAATATACATTTTTATAGCTATGCCAAGCTCTAAAATTGGGAGTTTAAAAAAGTAAAGTAGCCTTTGAATATTGTTGTGGACCCCATGAAATAAAGTTGGTGTGAAAACACACTCTGATTTTTCACTTTGCTTCAATGCATTGTATTCAAGTTTCCTTTTGACCTGCAACATTTTTCCACCAAATCTGTGTGTGTGTGTCTGTCCGTGTGTGCAGTTTCCTCCCCTATAATTCTTCTTTTGCTTGTGACAGTAATTTTGTGTGCTTCCTGAAATAGTCATTTCTTTCCATAGTGTGGGATTTCTTGGGTTTTTGTGTAGTACTGTGAGTGTTTGTGTATTTATACACCACACATTAGAACTTGTATAACCCCAGCAGGACAAGAAATGTCATGTTGCCATAGAGGAGGTCATGCATTTGATCCTGTGAGTTGTGAAGCACTGAGTCAGTGTCCTTTCAGTTGTGTTGTTCTGATTCGTTCTGTACTCTCTGTAGTATGCTGATAAGGGTGGCTTATCTCTGAAACTGCTTTGTTTACATACCAAGGTTTAAAAGAATATTTCACTCCAAAATGAACAATTTGTCATCATTTACTCATCCCCATCTCATTCCAATTTCATATTATTCTCTTTTCTTGTGAAAGAGGGTGATCTACAGTTTTGCTGTAGATTGTTTGGCAGTTTGGCTGTTTAAGTTGACATAAAAATGAACCTAGTGGAAAAAGAACCCAGTTTTCATTCTATTCCTGGCTTTGAAAGTGGACTCAGATCTCAGAATAAAGTGATGGATTTGGAGCGCCTAGCTTTTTGAATGCAAAAGGGGTTCGATTTGGAGCATTCACATTTTCAAAATTCATGCATTTTTTGCAAAACAGAACGTTTTGCATAGGAAAGTGTGTGTTAATCAACCCAAAAGTCAACCTAGTGGAAAAAGAAACCAGTTCCTTTTCACATTCATTCTGTTCCTTTAAAGTGGACTCAGATCTCAAAGTAAAGTGATCATAAATCACTCCATTAAATGTAGTCCAAATGACTTGTGCACAATATTCCAAGATTTCTGAAGCCATACTATAACTTTGTGTGAGGAACAAACTGGTAATAGGGTATTACAAACTGTTTAAAAACTGGATTAAAAATTCTGTACGATACAGATAAGCCAATTATTTTCATGTTATGGCTTATAATCAATAAATGGCAGATATTAAATTCTATACTATTTTGTCTAAATAAATAAAAAAATTAAAAACTAAAATCAACCGTTTCAAAATGTAAATGTTGTAAATGTAGGCATTTAAATCTAAATCGGCTCTTGGGAAAAATGTGCGTCTATCTACATTTTTGCAAAACTACTAAAACGTAACAATTCACTTCAGTTTCCAGCTGAAATGAAAAATAGAGGCAGTAAACAACAACTTTATTCCTTTTCACACAAATGATGATTACAGCCACAGATTATTGATTAATAAAGACTTATTTTTTCACAGTTCTGTGTGAAGTTGACAATATTAAGTCATAACCTCAGAACACTTTTACCATAGTGCATGATTTATAAACTAAAATTTTTTTGATGCCTGCCTTGCATAAATAACGAGCTCCAATTTTATTTTTTTTTTGTAATCAAATAGCCTAAATAAACTTGCTCAGTAGCTCACCTGGTACAGCATTGCACTTGAGGAGCGCTCAGATACAATTGCTGTAAAACATGAGTCACGATAAAAGAGCCCAAAGACTTGTAGAAGCAAGCTAAAATGGCATAGTTGCTGCAGCAAATACATTTTTATCTCATATTTGATTTTGTTAACACGATCAGTCAGGTTTAGGGTTGTGTACTATGTGGTACAGTTCAAGTCATGTCGAAAAGATCATATTTACGAGCTGAACGCACTTGAACGCCACCACAAAGTCGTAAATACGAGTGGGAAGCTCAGGATTTCCTTTAAGCCCTGATCTTTATGAGTTTCTCAGTGAGAAACGTGGCGAAATACCACAATATTTGTAGGTATTTAGCAGTGACATTTTCAGCCTTTTTATATTTACAACAAAATAAGCTAATTCCCTGCGCAAAATATAATAGCATTGTAATATAACAATGTTACAATAAAGTTTACAGTGGGTTTATAAATTAATTAAAAACATTAAAAAGAAAATCACACCTGATTATTTGTTCTTCATTTTCTTCAGTCGTAAACACGACTTCCAACTCGTAAATACGAACTTCCTAGGAGGATTTGAACATACCATTATTTTCAAACATGATAGAGCATTAACCTTTTAGAGCCACTCACCAGACATTTCATTTCTGCTGTGATACATACAACAACCAATGTAAATGTTTACATGTTTCACATAAAAAGTAACATGCTTTTAGTGCCACTCACAGGACAAATTAAAAGTGCTGTGAATTGTGCAAGAAGTGAAGTAATGTCATTTTACAGAAATGCCGTCACAGACATGTTTTTACAACAAGCTTAAATAGGGGAAATAAGTATGCACAGTTAAATATATATATATATCCAATACTGACATATATTGTGCATTTTTTTTGGTTAAACTTTATTTTAAGGTGTCCTTGTGTAATGAAACAAACAAGTTCTGAGTAATACTTGATGGGGTTAGGGTTTGGTTTAAAGTTAGTTGCTTGTAATTATGTATTGTAATTCATGCATAATTTATTATTTACTATAGTACATACATGTAACGTGTAACAAGGACTTTGTAGAATAAAGTGTCACCCTTTTGGAATTCAGCACAGGATTTGTAAGGACTTCTTTTATGGAGCCTTTTTTCATTTTTGAATTTGAGTGAGTAACTGATGACAACATTTTAATTTTACGGTAAACTATTGCTTTAAATGCAAAACATTAGCTCAATTCCTATTGCAAGATTTGTGGGATGATGGTAAATGACTCTATTTTTGTTATTATAGTTTTTATTATGTTGAATGACTCTCATTCACCTCTGACTCACTCACTCTCTCTCACACACACACAAATATTTCTGATTTTGTGAATATTTATGTACTTAAATGGTAAAGTAGAGCAGCTGGGTGAAAGTATGGCTGGATGGACAGATTGGAGGAAAGGCAAGGGAGGGTTTTTTGGCTGGAAGCGTTAGATGTGAATCAGTATGTAGGTCGTGAGCACATTGCTGTGCTTTGTAGTGCTGTTTAGAAGTGGAGAGTCATGAATTATCCACTTCACTGAGTTGGATTTTGTTTGCTGTTGAAGTGCTTCATAAACTGGATTGCAGTGGTATCAGGTTGCCCAAGTTATAATTTAATATTATTTTGCAGCTTTTTGATGAGGAGGCAGTACAATGCTTGCATGGAGCTAGGCTTTGGGACAGCAGTGGCTCTCATATTCAATTTGATGCGACAATGTACTATTTTAAGGCGTAATATATTTATTCTTCTCCCTTTCCATCTCTTACTTTTTTCTTAATGCTGAAGCAAATCAGTTTTTCTCTACTCACCCTGTCAGAAACAGTCATCTTGGACACACACACGTTGGTTTTTCATGTGGACTTACCATAGGCATGATGATTTTTATACTGTACAAACTGTATATTTTACTTCTTCCCCAATGTGCTTGTCACTTGAATACAGAGAGGGATGAATAAACCACATGATTATCCCGATATGTCAGCCTGTGTCAGAGTCTCTCAATGACTGACTGCTCATTAGGTTGATGTGTCAGCCAGTGTCAGAAACCACCATTGGCTGATTCTGTGCAGGAAATTGAATTTAGCGTTCAGTTTCATAGAGTAATGTCACTGTGGCTGAATGGCTATATACGATTATAGTATTTTCTACTTTGTTCTATTTAGATAAAAAAAAATTCTGTTTATTTAAACATATATATATATATATATATTTATAACATATTGTAAAATGTTGTCTNGTTGTCTTACAATCAATGTTCATATTGAAGAATATGAAAACAAATATAGTGAATGTAACCATTTAGGCTATGCTATATATTATGTGCAAACAAGGTGTTACAATCACATTACATTCTAACATTGTAACAACACTACAATCTAAAAACAAAAATAATGCTTTTTTAAGCAGAAGTTAAAATCACTAAATTAAAAATTAAACTAAATCAAATCAAAAGCACAGACTAAATGTTTACTGGTATGAGCAACACCCATTCTCTCATTTGAGCTTATATTAGCTTACATTTTTAATTACCCCATTAATAGTCGATTTACAGTTACAGCTATCATAAAAAATACACTTAGGACATTCAAGCACATTAATGTCCAACAACAAATATTTTAGCAAAATGTATATTTTAGAAGGAATTATTGCGTTCCTATTCTATTGCGCTGTGCCTGTTTGCTGCTCGTTCACTGAAGTCTGTGAAGTTTAGTGGAGACTCGTCCACGTTTGACAGCAAAATGGAAATATTTGCATGAATAGATTTTAAAATTTAATTTATTCTTATAATGGCAAAGCTGAATTTTCAGCATCATTACTCCAGTCTTCAGCGTCACATGATCCTTCAGAAATCATTCTGATATGCTGATTTGCTGCTCAAGAAATATTTATTATTATTATTATTATTATCAATGTTTGGAAACAGTTATGCTGCTTAATTTTTTTTGTGGAAACCATTTGGGGTAAGATAAAAAAAAAAAAAAGTAAACAACTTTTATTCAGCAAGGACACATTAAATTGATTAAACGTGACAGTAAAGACATTTAACCTACTAGATTCTATCTCAAATAAATGCTTTTTCTTTTTATTATTCTAAGATGCCTGAAAAAAATGTGTCTTAGACTGATCTGCCCTGTGATGGACAGGTTTTGCTCAACGGTGTTCAGATTAAAATGAAACAGAATGTGAAAATTTATATTAAATCAATCAAAGTTCAGTCAAAAAGATATTTTCCTGCATTGTTGTATTCTATCATTGATTTAGAGATCTCAATTACATAATTCAAATATATTTAAATTGTATTTCTGTCCACATGATTTTGATATGTATTTCACAGCTCATTATTTCAATGCAGTAATATAAAAAATTTAAATATAATAATAAAAAAAGTTAAAACAACAATAAAAAACTAAAATTTTATGGACAAAATGTGGCCTTTGTTTTTTTCAAAACGGTAAAATAACATATTATGTCAACTGCATTTACTGCATTTGTGTGTGTGTGTGTGTGTGTGTAGTGGACATATATTAATAATATGTGAAAAATATATCTTTCTACAGTATAGGCCTGAGTTAGAGCTGCACGATTCTGGATAAATTGAGAATCACGATTTTTTGTTTCAATTTCAAACATATATCTTGACTCTCCCACTATTCTGAACAGACAACTAAACAAAATTAACATGCAATTCATTAGAGGTTCTGACAAAATGTTAATTGCTGCAGTCTATTTAAAATGTTTAATTAATCTGAATGAATTATTTAAAACAAAAAGTTAGTTTGAATGAATGATTCAATGACTCGTGCATAAATACTTCACTTATTGCATTACTTATTTCTGAAATGCAGATCTCAATGTTCTGGTGTGATTTTGTCAAAAGTTTAATAGACACAGAGGAATCATAATTTAGGAATGAGGTTGTGTGGGTGTTTGAATTCGAGATCGTGATCTTTTAACAGTAAATCATGCAGCTTTAGCCTGCGTGTGTGCACGTACATGTATCTGTTAGCATGATGCAGATGAGCTGTGACGTGTTTGTGTGTGTCTTTGCATGCATTCTCAGGGTTAGCGTGCGTGTTTGATAGAATAGAACCCCCTGGGTAACTGCTCAGTTGTGTTGCTATCAGAGAACGTTCACATCCTCCTCCACAAGCAGACCATGAGCAGAAGAGAGAGTGGGAGAGGAGAAAGACATGCCTCTGTGGACATCATAGCTAAGAATGACCTTGGACATAATCTTCTAAAGTTGAGCTCCTTTCCGAGATGAGCGTTATCTGCATTCCTCACTGATAGCTTCTTCAATCTGCACCCCTTAAGAAAAAACAGTTATTATGCATTCTGAAAAACATCACCTGCACAACCTAGTGTCTGTAAGATGCTTTGGGAAGTTTCGTTCTTACAAAGCCTGTCTGGCTGAGATATTGCATTCTCAAAACAACTGATGGTTGACATAGAAGAACACCAGCCACATCCCTACTCTGTTTCTTCTTCTCTGCTATTGGCTAGATAGTACAGAACACTTGTACAGAACACACTCATATACCGTATGTAGAAATGGTAATGCCAGTAAAAGAAAAAACACATAATGGAAGCAGACAGGAAGCGTATTGGTTTTTAATAGTCTATTATATGAGCCTACTGCGGTTTGTATTATGGGTGGCACCTCCTGTTTGGGGAACTTCCATTCAAAAAGACTGAAATTAGTCGTTTCAAATCATAAGATTGCCCTACAAATAAAGCTTATCCGTCAGTTTGATTGAATGAGCTGTCAATTTTCCTTCATGTTTAATTTCAGACATCATGAGAATAACGTATCGCTTGGTATTTTAATGTGACGTGTACAGGTAAATACAGTTTATTATCTGTCACGATGACGGAAATCACTTTGAAGTAGTATCACGCAATGCTGAAGTTAATGAACATTTTTGATTAAGGCAACGTATGTTACATAATACAGATATATATTACTACAGTGACATTTAACCCGTCCGTTATTGCTGTGGAAAGAATCACACTTTTAGGGTTATTCATGGTCTGTTGAAAGTTCCTTGTTGATGCTTTTACACTTTTAAATGTCCTTTAAATGTTCAATGAGGGTCAAGGGTGAGTAGAATAATGTCATCTCATTGTACCCAGTTTTTAAAAAACATATTTCGTTCATAGAGCGCTGATTGTTTATAGCTTAATGGAAGTTACACCCATAATATTGCTGTTTTATACAGTAAGATACAGATATTTTTACATCAAATAATCAATATTCAGAACCAGATTTTTGTTGTTGTTTTATTTATGCACAATTATCATTTATCCAGTAATAAAAACATAATATGTATCATGCTTTTTATTATATTATTATTATTATTACCTATTATATTGTGCCATTTATCAGTAGAATATTAAAAACCAAATAACAGACAACAAAATATCTGTCAATATCTCTGCTTTATTATTTAATAAATTTTTTATTAGAGATCGGCTGATAGCCAATAGTTTAAAAACAGCCGATAGTCAGGGCCGATATATCCTGTCAATCAAAAGATGGCAGAAAAATGCACTGCATTTGGGCTTTGTGTAAAGAAAATGCTAAAAAAAAACCCAGTTACTATATTAATAGTAATTATATGAATTAATAACATTCAGAAAGTTAAGAAATATTAATTAAATTTTCAGAATGTAGTTAATGTGTGTTATTATTAATTTGAGTAATGTGTTTATGTTTATAACAGATACCAGTTACTCTGAAACAAGTTGATGAAATAGAGAGAATAAAGTTTTTATTTGCATTTCTTTCAAAATATAATGATTAATTATAATGAAATTATCATTCATTTAAAAGAAGGTATAAAAGGCAGAACCCCCAAACTATC
>RJVU01051519.1:6391611-6491540 GCA_003731715.1 Anabarilius grahami | reverse complement strand
ATATAATTTGGATATATTTTATTTTTTTATTATTTGAATATATTAACATTGAATTGTATTATAATGCTCTCTCTGTCTTTGTGCTTTTCTTTCTCATTTTATATGTCTTTTTAGCTGCACAGAGCGAGCAGAGGGAGTGTGCGTATGCAGAACAGCTGCAGTCTCTGGACAAGCCTATTGGTGGACATGTTGAGGGGCGTGTCTTTCATGAGAACTCCACCATTCGCTGTAGTCACGGAAGTCACTGCTTTGGACTCTGGGTGAAAAAAAAGAATGAAATCCAACTAGTGAAGCAAGGTATATAAATACAGTACACACACACAAAGAACTTTACAGTCAGTTTCACCTTTATTTCCTCCATTTACTACAGGTTGCTGGACAAATGTCGGTGACCATCAGGAGTGCTATGACCGCTGTGTGGTGACCAACCCACCGTCAGTGGCGCTGAATGGAACTTCTCGATTCTGCTGCTGCGACAAAGACATGTGCAACCTAAACTTCACAGAGGACTTCCCACCTCCTTCCCCGACCACTACACAGCCTCTCCGTGAGTGTATGGTGTTCAAAGACATATAGATGGCGTTCAGGAAATGGAAACAAAAGAGTACGATTGAGAGATGTGTTTGTATTAACACAGTAGATACATGGGAAAAAAGACATGGGCTAAATTGGGCAAGAACATTTGATTAATTAAAAAAGTATTGCCATTTTGCTCACTTTCTGTCCATTAATGAACATTTTCTCTTTGAATTCTTCAAGATTCACGCCCAGTGTACAGAAATGAAGCCATCGCTTTAGCAGCTGTGTCCGTGGTTGCCGTCCCTGTCATTCTGATTTTTTTTGTCTACTGCATGCTAAGAGGTGCGTTACTGTAGTGATGTTATGATGCTTTAAATGTATGACTCAATCCTGACTGTGAAATGATCTATGTGCATGTGGATTTATGCATATGTGTGTATTCCAGGACGTGGTAAACACTCTTTGCATACCTTGGATATTCTGGAGACAGCGCTTTCCCCTCCTTCCCTGGATGTGAACAACTTCACACTACTGGAGGTAGAAGACACCATTCACAGCTCGATTCTTTTTGCTGATTAAGCAAATAAAATGCAGTATAAACCTTTAGGGAAAATGTGATTTAAAAAAATGTTTTGTTTTTTTTATGAAAAATATTTTTTTTTATTAAATATTGATTAAGCAACAAAAATAAATGGTAAAATTAATTTGAGTAGAAATCATGTAAAGAGTTTACCCTGGAGACCACAGTCCTGTTGTATTCTACAAATTAACAGTAACAGTAAATAACAATCTAAGTAAGAACTTTGGACAAAACTTTGTCAGAAAATATATAATGATCAAAAGTGACTGTAAAGACATTTATATACAAAATAACAAAACAGTCAAATGCCAATTTTTCTTTTAAAGGGTTAGTTCACCCAGAAATTAAAATTATGTCATTAATTACTCACCCTCATGTCGTTCCACACCCATAAGACCTTCATTCATCTTCAGAACACAAATTAAGATATTTTTGATAAAATCCGATGGCTCAGTGAGGCCTCCATTGCCAGAAAGATCATTTCTTTTTCAATGCCCAGAAAGCTACTAAAAACATATTTAAAACAGTTCATGTGACTACAGTGGTTCAAACTTAATATTATAAAGTGTCGAGAATACTTTTTGTGCGCCAAAAAAAACAAAATAGCAACTTTATTCAACAATATCTAGTGATGGGCGATTTCAAAACACTGCTTCATGAAGCTTCGAAGCTTTACAAATCTTTTGTTTCGAATCAGTGGTTCGGATCGCGTATCACACTGGCAAAGTCACGTGAACTATTGAAATTTCGAAACACTTATGACGTAACGAAGCCTCGTTTACTGTTAATGTGATTTTGCCACTCTGAACCACTGATTCTAAACAAAAGATTCATAAAGCTTCGAAGCTTCATGAAGCAGTGTTCTGAAATCGCCCATCACTAGATATTGTTGAATAAATTCGTTTTTTTTTTTTTTTTTTGGTGCACAAAAGTGTTCTCGTCACTTTATAACATTAAGGTTGAACCACTTTAGTCACATGAACTGTTTTAAATATGTCTTTAGTAGCTTTCTGGGCATCGAAAAAAAAGAGATCTTACTGTCAATGCAGGCCTCACTGAGCCATCGGATTTAATAAAAAATATCTTAATTTGTGTTCTGAAGATGAACAAAGGTCTTACAGGTTTGGAACGACATGAGGATGAGTAATTAATGACAGAATTTTCATTTTTTGGGTGAACTAACCCTTTAAGAAGTTAGTTACTCAACTCAAAAAATGTCATTTAACTTACAATCTGCAAAGGAGTGGAAAATATGTTCAAATACTCACAAACAAATAAGCTTTTTTCACAAAATCTTTAAATTTCTGCCGCTGTTTGGATGTAGTAAAACACCCAAGGATGTAGCAGAAAGCATCTGGGTCATGTTTGCATTTTCTTCTGTTACTGGCCTTAATTATAATCTTGAAATCAGAATTAGGCATAAAAAAAAGTCGTCTGAGAATAATTCTAACCTGGCTCAGAGGAAGAGAGGAATCATATCTTTGGGGCAGTTGATTAAGGGATAGTACAAGACTTCTTCCCCTTACAGATGGTTGTTGAAAGGAAAAATATATTTAAATAT
The DNA here is from genome assembly GCA_003731715.1 of Anabarilius grahami. NCBI lineage: Eukaryota > Metazoa > Chordata > Actinopteri > Cypriniformes > Xenocyprididae > Anabarilius > Anabarilius grahami. The sequence continues at coordinate 6,488,880 of RJVU01051519.1, read as the reverse complement.
ATACTACTCATACTTTTCCCACTTATTTTTTATCTCTTTCTGTTCTTCACAGCTGATTGGCCGGGGCCGGTACGGAACAGTGTACCGCGGTTCGCTGGAGGACCGATCTGTGGCTGTGAAAGTTTTCATTTCCGCTAACCGTCAGCAGTTTACTAACGAGCGTATGATTTACCGCCTCCTCCTGGATCACGAGAACGTAGCACGCTTCTTAGAGAGTGAGGAACGTGTCGGCACAGAAGGCCGGACGGAGTTTCTTCTCTTGCTGGAGTTTTACCCTCATGTGAGTATCACAACAACACTGAGAAACCCAAACCAGCTGCCCAGAAAGCACCAAAGGCAAAACCTCCAGTCTAATTCCAGATTCCTTATTCTTTTCCTGTCAGCCATTTAGTCTGTTCTTATTTTTTCTCTCACATTCCTTCTTCTCTACATCACAGCTCCAAAAGTGCAAGCGCACGCATTTATTTAGTGGTTATATTTAGAGACCTGAGGGATCTGATGTCATGTTTGATCTTGTGGTAACAGCAGCTCGCATGTGTGATACGATATCACTAAAACTCTCTCACTCTCTTCCTCATGTTTTCCTCTGCATCCTTTTTCCCTCTTTCTTTTTTTTGCAATTGCGGAACAAAAAAAGCTTACAATTCAGCAGAATATCCTCATTTTACCTCTCTCGTCGCATACTCACACCCACAGAAACACTTTCTCTCGATATTATGGAGGAAGATCGAGATTATTGACTGAGCTGAGAAATTTTAAATTATTCATAACCGTGGGCTTTCAGCCTGTACTTCCTGTGGGTTAACCTCAAGCCAGGTTGCCATAGCAACTGGAGGCATCCCTAAGGTAGTCCTGAGGTATGGTGTCATGAGAAATTGAGACCTCCCCCAGGAATCGGTCTCCTTTAGGACCCAGGCCGTAATGCCTGATCAAAAGTTGTCATCACGGCTAATTACTAACTGTTGTATGATGCTTATTACACAAACAACATGCTTGAAATATAAAATGAATGCCTATGTATTGCATAATAAAACAAACTGGAAACACAACCATGCTTTAAAATTAATTTTTTTTTATTGTTGAAACATACTATTTTCTGTCAAAGTAATTTAATATTAATTTTACACAATAATAACAATGTGGTATAGTGTAATAATACTATAATTCATTTGTAATTAATTAATTGTCATGCTAAGTACACACATGTATTTGGGAACTATATTGGAAGCAAAAAACATACCTAATATAATATAAGCTAAGATAGCAGGCTAATCGGGTAGATGTATGCTATGCTAGTACATAAGCGAACACACATAAGAAAACAGTAAGAACAAGAAATGCTTGATTTCACAAACTATAGCTTCAGTTATATACTAGTATATAAACCATGTAATTTAAAAAACATGAATGGTTATTATAACGCATTTTAAATGATATAAATCATAACGTGATTTTGCAGAAATTGTAATCAGGCGCTAAACATACTACCCATTAAAAGTCTGTTGAACCAATGGGATCACTCGAGGTCCTAAAGGAGACCCGATTCCTGGGGGGACTTGATTTCTCACCACAACGGCAGGAGTGCATTAATTCACCCTTCGCCGGGAGATTGATTGACAGGCGATCTGACCAATCATAACGCCTAATCCGCCATTTTGTCTGACAAACAAACCAGACAGGAGAGTTAGTAGATTAAAGGATTAGTTCACTTTCAAATGAAAATTAGCCCAATCTTTACTCACCCTCAAGCCATCCTAGGACCAGTGTGTATATGACTTTCTTCTTTCTGATGAACACAATCAGAGAAATATTAATAAATATCCTGACGGGGTCACGAGTATGAGCTGAAGAAAGTGTCTCCATCCACATCCATCCATCATAAACGTACTCCACGTGGCTCCGGGGGGTTAATAAAGTTAAAAATTCGTTTTTAATAAAAGTGAAGCGATGCGTTTCAGTAAAAAAAAATGGTAACAATTTACAATAAGGTTCATTAGTTAACATGAACTAATAATGAACTGCACTTATACAGCATTTATTAATCTCTGTTAATGTTAATTTCAACATTTACTAATACATTATTAAAATTTTGTTAATTAGTTAATGCACTGTGAACTAACATGAACAAACAACGAACAACTGTATTTTCATTAACTAACGTTAACGAAGAATATTAAATACAGTAACAAATGTATTGCTCATGGTTAGTTCATGTTAGTTAATATATTAACTAATGTTTAACTAATGAACCTTATTGTAAAGTGTTACCAAAAACAAAATCCATATTTAACAAGTTATGAAGTAAAATATCTAGCTTCCGCCAGACTGCCTTCCGTATTCAACGTACGAAGAGTAAAACTCTTGCAGTTCAAAAAGCTTACGCTACGTCCTACGCCTTCCCTTTTCAACTTATGGAAAAAGTGTAACTGACGCGACGCCGGAAGCTAGATATTTTACTTCATAACTTGTTAAATATGGATATCGCTTCAGAAGACCTTTAATAGAGCTAAGACTTTGTTCCATACAAAAAGTTTTGTCTGTCGGCGTGTTGTCAGTTTCCTCTGTATTTTCCACTGCTTGAGAACATCTTGTCGGACGTAGCGACCGTAACTAAGGGGGACAGGTCTTTGCGAAGGGTCAGTTTTGCTCCTCCTGTAACTTTGAGATACACCGGCTCTGTTCATCCTTGCTCTGCTCTTTAATCTCGTCCTCCCTCGCTTCTCCCTCCTCTTCCCCGCCCCCTCGTGTTTTTCCTGTGTGTTCCTCCCTGTACTTTGCAGATGATTTCCTCTGAATAGAGTACTCCCTCTGTCTTTCCCAGGGCTCTCTGTGCACGTATCTGAGCGGGCGGACTGTGGACTGGCTGAGCTGCTGTCGTTTGGCTCTGTCTGTCACCAGAGGGTTGGCATACCTGCACACAGAGATACAGAGAGGGGGTGAGACACAGAATAACAAATGAAATCAAAGCAAACATGAACATTTTGTCATCATTCACTCATTCTCAAGTCGTTTTTCCAACTTATATGATTTTCTTTCCTCTGTGGAACACAAAAACAGAATGCTGGTGTATGTAATGGCCACTCTTTCCCATGTTTTCATAAAATTGTGATATACACAAGTGTTAAAAATGTTTGCTTTAAAAGAAAGAAATTAATACTTTATCAAAGGCACATTAAATTGATCAAAAGTGACAGTAAAGACATTTATAATGTTGCAAAAGATTTCTATTTCAAATAAATGCTGTCCTTTTGAACTTTCTATTCATAAAAAAATCCTGAAAATTCATCATGGTTTCCACAGAAACAGTAAGCGGCTTTTTTCAACATTGATAATAATAGGAAATGTTTCTTGAGCACCAAATCAGCATGATTTCTGAAGGATAATGTGACACCAAAGACTGGTGTATCACATCACAGGAATAAATTACATTTTAAAATATATTAAATTAAAAAAACAGTTATTTTAAGTTGTTACTGTATTCGTGATTAAAATAAATGCAGCCTTGGTGAGCATAAGAGACCTCTTTCAAAAACATAAAACAAATCATACAGTTTTGAACAGTATTGTCTGTGAAGAGGGACTCGGGCTGTCAAAATGGCAAAAATGTATCAGCTACTTAAAATACACTTTCGGTTTTAATTTTGCGTGTTAAATGGTCCCCGGAGTCGCAGTATGGATGTGGTAGTGGGCGTGTGCACTTTATTTATAGGCTGAGTCTAAGAAAGCAGGAAGGCAGGGATGGGGCGTAATTCTCAATGCTTTTTTTAGTTTTCTTTGTCTTTGTTTCAGTGTGAAAGGCTCTAAAATTGTTCAGATTTTATTTAGAGTCAGAAAAAGGCATGTAAATGAAAGGCTAGAGATTAAAGAGAGAAAGTGATGCTATGTCTTCATCTTCATCCCAGTCATCCTAATATATGCTGACACATCCATTTCAACTCACAAAAACTGGCCACACTTCCTCATACAAATGCAAACTCATTTGTCCTTTCATATACAGCATATTTAACAGAGTGGCTCGGCTCTAAAATCTGTTTGCAAACCAATAAGTGTGCAGACCAATATTCATTTCACACAATAGTGACCAGTACCAATGACAGTGTAAAGGTTAACGAGCTATATGACTTGGCTGACAAATTGATTATGGTTATTATTTTTATCAATAAATGTAATTATTTACTGATAAAAAAAAAACATTTAAAAATAGAATGATAAAATAAAAATGTCACTATTTGTTTAACTATTTATTTCAGTGTCTTTTTTCATATTGCTTTTATAAAAGAGAGGAAATGACACATTACATTAAGGTGTTTTAAGCACTAACGAGACAACTTACAGTAGTCAAATCCCTGTAACATACCGTTGTTTTTGGAGACAAAAGTGAGTTCTAGTGCTCTCTAGTGGCAATTCTGATATTGTGATTCACTCTCATGCAATTTTCTCTCCTCTCTCCATCCCCTTCCATCACTCTCTCCCTCCCTCTCTTCTTCCCATTGTTAGACTTGTATAAACCGGCCGTGTCCCACCGAGATCTGAACAGTAGGAATGTACTGGTGAAGACAGATGGCTCATGTGTGATCAGTGATTTTGGACTTTCCATGGTTCTGACTGGAAAGAGACCGCCCGGGCACGGAGAAGAGGATAACAGTGCCATCAGTGAGGTCAGCAAACAGCAATTCAGAGACTGGACCAGTGATTTGGACAATAATACCTCAGATTGATCATATGCTATACCTCTTTCTCACTGAATAGGTGGGTACAGTGCGATACATGGCCCCAGAAGTGCTAGAAGGGGCAGTGAATCTGAGAGATTGTGAGTCGGCACTGAAACAAGTGGATGTTTATGCGCTGGGTCTGCTTTACTGGGAGACCTTTATGCGTTGTGCTGACCTCTTCCCAGGTACCACACACACACATGTACACGTGTGCAGATCTCTCCATGTCACAGCTGCTGTTCGTTCTCAATTAAACTCTTCTCTTCCACCAGGTGAGACAGTGCCAGCGTTTCAGATGGCTTTTCAGGCAGAGTTGGGCAATCACCCTACCATAGAGGACATGCAGGTACTTGTGTCGAGAGAAAAAGAAAGACCCAAATTCCCAGAGGCCTGGAAAGAGAATAGCCTGGTGAGAAATTAGGATGTGAACACACACACGCATCTTATCAAAACTCAGTGGACTAAAATAGATTTGTTGATGCTGATGGATGTGTGTGTTTATGTGCAGAAGGTGCACTCTCTGAAAGAAACAATGGAAGACTGCTGGGATCAGGATGCCGAAGCTCGACTGACAGCTCAGTGTGCAGAGGAGAGACTCACTGAACTTCTCCTTATCTGGGATCGAGAAAAATCAGTCAGTCCTGCTCTCAACCCCAGCACTGCACTGTATAACCACAGGTAATCAATAACCAATAATTACTGTACAACAACAGGTAATCAAAAAACAGTAATCACTGACCATTCACTGTACAACCACAGTTAATCAATAACCAACTTACACTGTACAACCAAAGGTAATCAATAACCAATAATCACTGACCACGCACTGTATAGCCTCAGGTAATAAATAACCAATAATCACTGACCACTCACTGTATAGCCTCAGGTAATCTATAACCAATAATCACTGACCATGCACTGTATAGCCTCAGGTAATAAATAACCAATAATCACTGACCACTCACTGCATAGCCTCAGGTAATAAATAACTAATAATCACAAATGATTCACTGTATAGTCTCAGGTAATCAATAATCACTGAACATTCACTGTAAAGCCTCAGGTAATCAATAACCAATAATCACTGATGATTCATTGTATAGCCTCAGGTAATCAATAACCAATAATCACTAATGATTCACTGTATAGTCTCAGGTAATCAATAACCAATAATCACTGAACACTCAGTGTATAGCCTCAGGTAATCAATAACTAAGAATCACTGAACACTCGCTGTATAGCCTCAGGTAATCAATAACCAATAATCACTGAACACTCTATATAGCCTCAGGTAATCAATAACCAATAATCACTGAACACTCTGTATAGCCTCAGGTAATCAATAACCAATAATCACTGACCATGCACTGTATAGCCTCAGGTAATAAATAACCAATAATCACTGACCACTCACTGCATAGCCTCAGGTAATCAATAACTAATAATCACAAATGATTCACTTTATAGTCTCAGGTAATCAATAACCAATAATCACTGAACACACTCTGTATAGCCTCAGGTAATCAATAACCAGTAATCACTGACCACTCGCTGTATAGCCTCAGGTAATCAATAACCAATAATCACTGACCACTCGCTGTATAGCCTCAGGTAATCAATAACCAATAATCACTGACCACTCACTGCATAGCCTCAGGTAATCAATAACTAATAACCACTGAACATTCACTGTAAAGCCTCAGGTAATCAATAACCAATAATCACAAATTATTCACTGTAAAGCCTCAGGTAATCAATAACTAATAATCATTGAACTCTCACTGTATAGCCTCAGGTAATCAATAACCAATAATCACTGACCGCAAACTGTACAACCACAGGTAATCAATAATCAGTAATAAATAATCCAGATATGTCTAACACTGCACAACACCTGTTAATCAAATCTGTAGAACTCCAAATAATTAATAATCAATTAACACAAACTGTCACAAATCATAGTCATTTGTAATCATTTGTAATAAAGTCTATGTAGGTCTTTATCTCAGGTGAATCAACCAACACAACTTACATTTTATAGGAATATCTCTACTGGAAGGCAGACACCTAAAGTGGGTTCTTTCCTTGAACACTCTTCCACAAACACTGAAAACCATGAGGGTGTTGATAAACCCCTCCACAATGACACCTCAGTGGACCCACCCTCAGTGGGAGGGTCTAACCCTGCAGAGAAGAACAGGAACTGCATCAACTATGAGTGGCAGCAGGCCCAATCACGGCAGTCTGGCACAGAAAGCTCCTCCCCCACTCCTGTCTCAGAGTCCTGCAATAACACTCAGCCTCCACCAGGAGGCAACAGTAGCCTCTTCTGTACTCAGCTGACTCGGGAAGACCTGGAGACACTAAAACTGGACCCAAATGAAGTCCAAAGGAACTTGCGGGAGAGCTCAGATGAGAGCCTAATGGAATATTCGCAGAAACAGTTCTGCTCTCCGGAAAGCACAACCTCGCACGGCCCGTTCTACACCCTCACGAAGAAGGCGTCTGAGGTTTCGGGGTCACAGGGTTCAAGTCGGGCTGCTGACACCCCTGTAACCATCTTACCAAAGCAGCAGAATGTCCCTAAGAGGCCGAGTAGCCTAAATTTCCATGCCAAGCCTTCTGGGAAAACATCCACCTCATCATCTTCATCACTACGGATGAAGTTTGGAAAACTCGGAAAGTCAAATCTGAAAAAAGTTGAGACGGGTGTGGCAAAAGCCAGTGTGGTGAGCACAGCACATGATGCCAGGCCAGTTACAGTTGCCAACAACGATGCTGTGGCAGTTGTGAATAAATATGCGACTGGAGCAGCACCTGAGCCAGCAGCAAACCCAGCCAACGCTGCCGATGTTCGTTGGAAAGGCGCCATGAGTTCAGAGGACTTGACCTTCGGCCTCTTGAACACTAGCCCTGATGAGCAGGAGCCTCTTCTGAGAAGAGAGGCGCATCCTGACAATGCAAACAACAATAACAGCAATAACAACAATGGCGAAGGAGAGGGCGATGGAGACACTGAGGGTGGAGGAGAAGGAGGAGAGAACAGCGAGAGTGTTGGTCCAACAGGGGACGCTCCATTGTCTTCTACGGTGGAGCCTGCTGCACTGCCTGACCCTTGTCCTGCCCCAACCGTGGTTCCTCCGCAGGCCCAAACCCAAGCTCAGACACAAGGAGAGGCCCTGCTCAGACAGAACCGTGTGCGCAGACCCGAGAGACCCAACTCACTGGATCTGTCCATCACCACACTGCCATTACTAGGTGAGTATTAGTGCTGCAAACTCGTCTTTTAGAGAAATTTGCCCTTTTACGTGTTTTTTGCAGTTCCAATTAGTGTTTTCAAGGGGTATAGGGAGTTTAAAATTTGAAAAATATTCATTTAGACTTGCTGATGTTGATGGTTTAAATGGGTGAAGCTCGACATCTAGCTATCCCTCTCCGGACGTAATGGGTCGAGCTTGAAGGTCCAGCCACACCCAAACCCGATCCCTATACCTAACTTAGGTGAAGCTCTACACTCTTAAAGGGATAGTTCACACAAAAATGAAAATTCTGTCATCATTTACTCACCCTCAAGTTGTTACAAATCTGTTTGAATTTCTTTGCTCTGCTGAACACAAAAGAAGATTTTTGGAATAATGTTTGTAACCAAGCAGATCTCTCCCCCCATTGATTACCATAGTAGGAAAAAATACTATGGTAGTCAAAGGGGGGCGAGATCTGTTTGTTTACAAACATTCTTCCAAATATCTACCCATTTGGTCCACAGACGTGGAGCTGGACTAGGTCAAGTTCCACCCATTACGTCCGGAGAGGGGGAGCTGGACTTCATTTGGCTCTGCATTGAGCACCACTTGGAATCCATGGAGTTGTGGAATAGCGGCAGGTGTTAAAGGGAAAGTTCTCCCAAAAATGAAAATTCTGTCATCATTTACTCACCCTTATGTTGTTCCAAACCTGTATGAGTTTCTTTATTATGTTGAACACAAAAGAAGATATTTGGAAAAATGTTGGTAACCAAACAGTTCATGGGCCCCATTGACTTCCATAGTATTTTACTATGTAAGCCAATGGCTACCGTCAGCTGTTTGATTGGCGTGATGTGTATCTTTACATACATTTTTCGTGTTACAAATGTGCATATGTTTAGTTCATTAGCCAAAGTTAATGAATTGCTGTTACTATTTAAAATTACACTTTATCATGCACATCTACACCCTTAAACAATGTTGCAATTTCTTGGTTCGCCCACAGGAGGCAAGTCTGTCGGCGACGTGACAGAGGGATCAGGAGATAAAATCAAGAAGCGCGTGAAGACGCCTTACGCTCTGAAGAAGTGGCGTCCTGCCAGCTGGGTTATCACCACGGATACACTGGATGCTGAAGTCAACAACAACAAACATCATGGAGGGCCCGGGCAGAACCAGAATCAGGCTGGTACCAGCAGACCTAAATCAGCCTCGGCCGTGTATTTAGGTAGTAGAGGAGGATCTCGCTTCTCAGATCCTAATGACTGTGACTTTTGAACCTCACTTTGATCTTGAAAAACAGGCTAAAAAAATATATAAACATTCAACTCTACAGCTCTAAAAGTCTGAAGGCTGTGGAGACTGATGGGAACTGTGGACTGGACCATATACATGTCTTAAATTTAAACCCAATTGTAAGCACAGTAAGAGTCTTTACATTGAAAAGAGCTATGCAGCCATCTTTTTAATTTAATGTTTGTATGTTTTTGTGTTAATTAAGTCACTTTCTTTTGCTAGAAGCTATAAATTATAATTATTTTGACCATTCAAAATGGTCCCTAATATTAAACCAGTGTACAACTTCATCATCACACTCCCAAGGTCATGGAAAACCCGTAAATATCAGGGAATTTTAAAATTCTGATTACTAGACCTGGAAAAAAAGGAAACAAAATCTTAAAGTAATAGACATTTCTAAAGTCAATATTAAAGGGTTAGTTCACCCAAAAATGAAATTTCTGTCATTAAAGGATTAGTCCACTTTTAAATACACTTTTCCTGATAAATTTACTCACCCCCATGTCATCCATGTTTTTCTTTCGTCAGTCGAAAAGAAATTAAGGTTTTTGAGGAAAACATTCCAGGATTTTTCTCCATATAGTGGATTTCAATGGCTACCAACAGATTGAAGGTCCAAATTGCAGTTTCAGTGCAGCTTCAAGGGCTTTAAACGATACCAGATGAGTAATAAGAGTCTTATCTAGCTAAACGATCGGTCATTTTCGAAAAAAATTCAACCGTTTATGCTTTATAAACAAAATATCGCCTTGAACGTATTTTCCGCTTCCGCATTCTTCATAACGCTTACGCTGAATGTCCTACGCCTTCCCTATTCAACTTCCGGAAAAAAGCGAAACTGGCGCTCATTCGTTCTGTAAGTAGTATAGGGAAGGCGTAGAACATTCAGCGTAAGCGGAAAGTACGTTCAAGGCGATATTTTGTTTATAAAGCATTAAACGGTTGTATTTTTTTCGAAAATGACCGATCGTTTCCCTAGATAAGACCCTTATTACTCATCTGGTATTGTTTAAAGCCCTTGAAGCTGCACTGAAACTGCAATATGGACCTTCAATCTGTTGGTAGCCATTGAAATCCACTACATGGAGAAAAATAGTGTAGCCGAGGACAGACAAATTTGTTGAATAAAGTCATTATTTTTGTTTTGTTTTTGCGCACAAAAAGTATTCTCGTCGCTTCATAATATTAAGGTTGAACCACTGCAGTCACGTCGATGGTTTTAACGATGTCTTTAGTACCTTTCTGGACCTCAAAAGGTGCAATGTCTTTGCTGCCTATGTGTGCTTCAGAAACCCTCGGATTTCATCAAAAATATCTTAATTTGTGTTCCGAAGACAAATGAAGGTCTTACGGGTTTGGGAAGACATGAGGGTGAGTAATTAATGACAGAAAGTTCCCGCATGACTGTGGTCATGGCATCTGACACTTGTAAGCGCTGTTGTTTGTGCAAAACCTATTCCATGACTGACAGCAGGCTTCCCCTTCTGAGGTCAACACGCTATAAAAAGCAATTCAACACATTTCACTGTGGTGGCACTATCTATCTCTCAGCATCAGACACTCAAGACTGCAACAAGATGATGTTTATAAATACAGAGACCATGGCAACATCTGATATGATCACACATCTCACTTTCTGGACAAGCTTTACTCAGAGACAAAGACAAAGCTGCACTGGGTCTGGTCAACTGACTCTTCTGGATCCTGTTAAAATGTCTAATGACGCTTTGGACCTACTTATTTACTTATTTTTCTATGTGTGAGTGAGTGTGCATGAGCGCACAAGATCAGTTCTCCGGGTGTTTGTTCCTGTGTCTTTGTGTCTCGTCTCTAATCGTGTGAAAGGTTTTTGTGTTGCATGTTTGTATCTATTCTTGTGGGGATGTGCATCTTCATACTCACTTATGTTTGATGAACGAGGAGACAACAAAGGGCAAAAGTCTAGTAAGTTACGTAAACATAGTCTTTATTCAAAGCACAGCACACAAGAGCAGCATTTTACGCTATGCACAAAGACATGAAGCAAGCAGCTCTGGTCTGAAATCAAACCTTCTTGTGTTCCCAAAATGCTCTGGCATGTCAGTGATAATTGATTGGACGCTGTCATTATAATCATATAAACAGAGTCCCATATTATCCTCACCTTAACTGACTGTTGCATGTCTTAACTGCATCTTAAAGAGCACAAGATACTTTCAGCTGCGACCCTGGTGTGTTTATGCACAAGTGCATGTATGTATGCGTGGATGAGTGTTTGTATGATGTTACTCTCTTGTTAACACAATCGTTGTAATCGTAGTGTCGTGATCAATCATTTTATTACCCCTTGCTGAAACATTTTGAAAATTGTGATTTGTATAAGAAGGTGCAGACTGTAAAAGTGTATTGTTATCTGCAGATTTAAATTAAATTATGCTTTGCATTTGCATGGTCTCAGTTTATTTACAGTGTCATGAACATACATGATGTAACTGTCATTTATGGCAAGCCGTTTTGACTTTTATTCATTTTCAGGAAATGAATTCTTGATAGCAACAATTCAATTCTTGATATCAGGAATTACATTTTCACTAGTAACAATGGCAATTTTTGTTATGAGGAATTACATTTCTAGTGACAATGTTAATTCTTGATATCAACAGTTGTTTATGCTAATTCTTTATATCTGTAATTGTATTTTCACTAGTGAAATGTCACCATAAGCTGCCATTCAAATTCAATTGTTGATATCAAGATTTGATTTCTTATTAGTTGAAATTCCAATTTCACATATCAGAAATACAGTAAAAATCATCATTTCTGATATCAATAATTACATTGTTACTAGTAAAAATGCAAATTTTTTATATCAAGAATTCAATTGTCACTAGTTGAAACGTCAGTTCTTGATATCAACAATTGAATTGCTACTAGTAAAAGTGTTCATTTTTTATATAAAAAAATGTATTGCTGCGATATCAATATAATTTCAGATATCTAAAATGGCTTTCTTACTAGTAACAATCACATTCATGATATCAGAAACTAACATTTTCACTAGTGACAATCAAATTATTGATATCAAAAATTAACATTTGACTTGAGCAATTCAATTGTTGATATCAAATATTTGCACTAGTAAAGTAATTAATGATATCAAAAATTATGATTTTTACTAGTAAGAATTGTATTTCTGATGTGTGAAATTGGAATTTCAACTAGTAAGAAATTAATTCTTGATATCAGCAATTGAATTTGAATGGATATCACTAGTGAAAATACAATTACAGATATCAAGAATTATAGTTTTTACTAGTGGAAATTTAATTCTTGATATCAAAAATTAGCATTTTAACTAGTGAAAATTTTATTTTTGATATCAAGAATTAACTTTGTTACTAGTGGAAATGTAATTCCTGATATCAAGAATTGAATTGTTGATATCAATAATTCATATCCTGAGAATGAATAAAAGTCAAAACGGCTTGCCATAGTCTTGCAATATGAGAATATCACCACTAGTCGACGCACTAAAACATGTTATTCTAACATTGACCATTAATAAATAATGCACTTTTATTAAAGCATGTATTGCTTAGTTACCTTCACACTGAAGTCAAATATTAATTGAAGCATAACAGATTATAGGGATTTATGTATTTGCAATACCTTTTAGGAAGCATATGTAGGCTGTTTATAAATTTCTTATGCTTTATATCTCTTCATAAATAACTGTAACTTCCCTTATGGACATATATCTTTACTATAATGACTGTAATGCATCTTTGATAATGTGTTTTTCTAACTTGTAAACAATTATCATATGGTTTATTAAAATGCATTAAAAATACCTTTATATTTTATTGTACATGCCTCCATAGAACGTGTTGCCCAGTATTGTTCTGCTGTTTAACAAAACTTGAGCCCATTCCGTGATGTTTTAAATCGTAATATGTTTTATGGCGTTTCAATATAGAATAAATAATCAAGCGCACATCAGATCAACATGACATGTGTTGTTAAATTGGGCGCAAATTACCTCCTTGGCTCGGAGTTTCTGCTGAGGAGAGGCGTTGCTGCTCGCGCGGGAGCTTCATCACGCACTGACACGCACGGGCGGTGCGAAACTGGCACGGAGCAACGCGGGACTCCGGGGAGCCGTCGCTCATTAAAGCGTAACAGCGCAACGGGAACGCGCTACCTCTCAGCTTCCATCCGACGCTGCGAAAACAAACAGAATTATGGAGTTTGGAAGAGGATAGATGACCAATCTCATGGTGTTCAGGACTGGGAATGCCTCGCTGCCTCTTCTTGTGAAGGACAGGTCTCAACCGAGGACTTCCTCGCAGCGTGACCGCGTGAATTTTTGTCTATAGACATGTATTCATAGACTTTATCTTTGAAATACGCGCAAGGTGCGATGGCCTCTTCGGCTCAGCCCGAGACACGAAAGTTCACGCGCGGACTGAGCAAGCCTGGCACCGCCGCTGAGTTACGCCAGAGCGTCTCTGAGGTGGTGCGCACTTCTGTACTGGTGGTGAGTGTGTGCATCCTTAAAGTTTGCGTTTGATCAAAGTCCCACTTTTATGCTCTTAGTGCCTTTCTATTTCAGCCTTTGTAATTCGTTCACATAATGACCTAAATATGAAATATAGGACAGGGCTATTAACATGCTAAGTTGGGAGTTAAAACAGGGCATCAGATAAATGTCAATGCATGTAAAACTGCTCAAAAGAGTTTTATAGGTAAACTTAGATTGGGTACCTGCCACCTGTCAAGTCTCCATCATTGCCGCCCTCATCTTTTTCAGCCCTCTATGAAATGAATGGTTTTGCACCAGTGTCTTGTCACTTAATTGTGATTGTATTGAACTTGGAGGAAAATGAATCTTCTGGAAGCGTCCAGTTGGGCTCAGAGCTAAAGTCTTGCTTAACATTTGAAATATCACCTGCATTACTTCATCTTTCAGAACAGAAGGAGTCTCAGGAGTTCTGTCTCTTCATCCATTACCTGGTATGCAAAAAAGGAAAGTTCCATCTGGAAATAATAAGCGCAGCTAAGATCTTTAAAAGCTGTCTGATTCCACCATAATTCAGATGTTGCCTTACCAGAGTAACACTTGAATACACATGAAAGTGGCGAACCGAAGTTAGCCATTCTCATTTAGTGCAAAACAGTCTTTTGTGCCAGGAACACCATTTAAAGATCAAGGAATTTCATGCTTTCAAAGGAATAGTTCACCCCAAAATTTTGAAAATTGTTTAATTATTTGCTTATTCTCATTTTGTTCCAAACTCATTTTTCTTTCTATCTTCCATGGAGCACAAACAGATAAGTTTAGCTGAATGTTAATGTTTCTTTTTTTCCATACAATGAAAGTTTCAAAAAGCTTAAAAAATATTAAATATGTACATACAGGACCATTCAAAGGTTTGGGGTCAGTAAGATTTATTTTAATAAACGAATACTTTTATTCAGCAAGGATGCATTAAATTGATCAAAGGGTCAGTTTTGGTAATGTGAAGACTTTTACATCATTGCAAAAGCAAGTAAATGCTGTTCTTTTGAACTTTCTATTCTTTAAAATGTAAAAAATGAAAAATGTATAGGCAGTAGTTTTCTACTGTGTTATTGCACTAAATCAGCATATTAGAATGATTTCTGAAGGATCATGTGACTGGAGTAATGCTGCTGAATATTCAGCTTTGCCATCGCAGGAGTAAATTACATATTAAAATACATTAAAATAGAAAACATTTCGGTTACGACTGTAACCATGGTTCCCTGAGTAGGGAACGAGACACTGCAACAGAGATGACGCTATGCAGTGCTTAAAGTGGAAAAAATAAAGTGCCGGTACTCACCAAAGGGGGTGGGGCTTTCAATACACCTTCAGCGTGGAGTAGGGGTTCAGATTTTTTGAAGTCGACATTTATGTGACGAAAGTCAAGTCGATGTCGACTAGTCGCTGATGACGTCATTAATGAACAAATAAGCCTGACCCTTGAGCTGACAGCTGAGACTCGAACACGTTGCCTTGTGCACAGCTATGGCATATGACACAGCGCTGCCCACATGACTATTGCTCCTACATAACAGCTCATTTTTATCAGTTCTTGTATTTGGGTTATATTTTGCACAGATTTCTGCTCTTCTTTATGTCTGATGTAGTTCTTAAAGGGTTAGTTCACCCAAAAATGAAAATTCTGTCATCAATTACTCACCCTCATGTCGTTCCACAACCGTAAAATCTTCGTTCATCTTCGGAACACAAGTTAAAGGATTAGTCCACTTTTAAATAAACTTTTCCTGATAATTTACTCTTCCCCATGTCATCCAAGATGTCCATGTCTTTCTTTCTTCAGTCGAAAAGAAATTAAAGTTTTTGATGAAAACATTCCAGGATTTTTTTCCATATAGTAGACTTGAATGGGCACCAAACAGTTGAAGGTCAAAATTAGTTTCACTGCAGCTTCAAATTGTTCTACACGATCCCAGATGAGAAATAAGGGGCTTATCTAGTGAAACCATTGCTCATTTTCTGAAAAAAATTGAAAATTACATAAATTTTAACCATAAATGCTCATCTTGAACTAGCTCTCTTCTTCTTCTCTATTTGAATTCCGGCAGTGTAGACGCTGCTAAGTGTATTACTGCCCTCCACAGGTCAAAGTTTTGAACAAATTTTTATATGCAATATGCTAGTATATAACAATTGGTTCAAACTTTGACCTGTGGAGGGCAGTAAGAAAGTTAATTTACACTTTCAGATGCTCAGAAAGGTACTAAAGACATATTTAAAACAGTTCATGTGACTTCAGTGGTTCAACCTTAATGTTATGAAGCGACGAGAATACTTTTTGTGCGCCAAAAAAAAACTAAATAACAAGTTTATTCAACAAAATCTAGTGATGGGCGATTTCAAAACACTGCTTCATGAAGCTTCGAAGCTTTACCAATCTTTTGTTTCGAATCAGTGGTTTGGAGCATGTATCAAACTGCCAAAGTCACGTGATTTCAGTAAACGAGGCTTCGTTGTATCTTAAGTGTTTCGAAACGTTTTGAAATTTCAATGGCTCACGTGACTTTGGCAGTTTGATACACGTTCCGAACCACTGATTTGAAACAAAAGATTGGTAAAGCTTCGAAGCTTCATGAAGCAGTGTTTTGAAATCACCCATCACTAGATATTGTTGAATAAACTTGTTATTTAGTTTTTTTTGGCGCACAAAAAGTATTCTCGTAGCTTTATAACATTAAGTTTGAACCACTGTAGTCACATGAACTGTTTTAAATATGTCTTTAGTTTCTTTCTGGGCATTGAAAGTGTTAATTAACTTGCTGTCAATGCAGGCCTCACTGAGCCATCAGATTTTATCAAAAATATCTTAACTTGTGTTCTGAAGATGAATAAAGGTCTTACGGGTGTGGAACGACATAAGAGAGAGTAATTAATGACAGAATTTTCATTTTTGGGTGAACTAACCCTTTAAATCTCATTTGACGTTGCATATATTCAAATTGAAAAAAGCAGCTTAAGTTGTGTTCTGTTCCTCACACAAAGCTGTTGTTTGACTTTAGAGGACTTCAAATATAGTTAGATGGACTACGTTTATGATACTTTTATGGTAGTTTTTGTCAATTTTAGACCTCGACAGTCCCTGTTCACTTTCATTGTACAGAAGAGAGCAGCATCGGTCATACAGGTTTGGAACGTCATGAGGATGACATGAAATAATGACATCATTTTCATTTTTTGATGATGAACAATTGGTTTGAAGTGATGCTGAATTGTTTGTAGTTTTAGTGGTTGTTCTCAGCCTCTATTCACTTTCACACACTCAAATGTTGCGTTATACCCTATTGATAAGAAATTCAGGTATTCAATACAAAGATTGCAGGTTCAATCCCAAATATAAGAGTGAACATCTATAAGAGCTCAATCTGTCACCATTATGGCCATTAGCAGGGCATAAAACTCAACGGTTACACCAGATGAACTCTTCCTTCATTTGGTGAACTCCAATTCACAAGGCTAAACAGGAAGTCACTACATTAAAATGCTGTTATGTCCACTTCCGCAGTAAATAAACTCTCTGTGTAGCCATGTCCTGCTACTGGAAGGCACAGTGGCAGTTCCCTAGATTTGTGGGTCGACCCACAAGGTTTTGAATCAGACCAGGGTGTTTTTCTGTCCAGCTTGTGTTACCATGGTTACTCACGGTTCAAGGATTAGACTTTGGATTTGCCCTTTTGACATCAATTAAGTTTGGCTTTGTGACTTAGTGCTGTACATTTTAATGACATCTTTGATTATCATCCATGTCGAAAGACGGAAAAAAAACAGATGGTTTATAAACTGTATGACACACACACACACACACACACACACACACACACACACACACACACACACACAGGTTTGTTTTGCTATCTTAGTGGGGACTCTCCATAGGCGTAATGGTTTTTATACTGTACAAACTGTATATTCTATCCCCCTACACTACCCCTATCCCTAAACCTAACCATCACAGGAAACATTCTGCATTTTTACATTTTCAAAAAAACATCATTTAGTATGTTTATTAATCCATTTCCCTCGTGGGGACCGCTGGCTGGGCCCCACGATGTAGGTGATCTCAGGTTTTTATTACATCGTGGGGCCATTTGGTCCCCACGATGTAATATAAACAAGAACACACACACACACACACACACACACACACACACACACACACACACACAGTTAAGTGTGTTTGTAATAATGGCTGGTAAACAGGAATGCTGGGGTCCACTAATGGATCTTTGGGTCAATGGCTTCTATTTTTGTTTTCACATACTTCAGCTCTCAATCAAAAGAACATACTTTATGGCATATTTTTCTCTTTTTCTCTTTCTGTTGTCTCTCCACAGCGAACAGGGAATGTTCTCAGAGCTTTAGCTAACGTTTTGGCATGATATCATAATGAAGAAAAAAGTTTCATTAAAATAATTAAATTCTTGAAAAGAAACCTTATTAAGTATTTCAGAAGTTTGGAGTCTGCAAAGCTTTTTAAAATGTTTTATATTGTGAATATTGTGAAATATCGCTTAAATTTTAAATAACTGTTTACTATTTTAATATATTTTTAAATGTAATTTATTCCTGTGATCAAAGCTGAATTTTCAGCATCATTACTCCAGTCTTCAGTGTCACATGATCCTTCAGAAATCAATCTAATATGCTGATTTGGTGCTCAAGAAACATGTCTTATTATTTTCAATGTTAAAAACAGTTGTGCTGCTTCATATTTTTGTAAAAATGTGATACAGGATTCTTTTCAGTATTATTTGATTAAAGGCACAATATGTAAGATTTTGGATTAAAATATCCAAAAACCACTAGAACAATGTTATATATTTTGTTGACTTGTGTTCTTACATTATCCTAGATGTTTCCAAGAATGTTTAAATCCAGAGAAACAAGCAATTTTAACCAGGACACAGACCTTATCAATGACATAATACCTGCGTTACCCTCGATTTACGGTTTTATTTCGTAGAAACCATTGAAACACCAAAGACGCTTTAATATATAATGTGTTTTATTAGGTGAGCAACTGTTTGGATACATTTATAGACAGAAAACGAATCATTGTTAAATAGCTCAACACGTTTAGTCTTATTGTTTGAATCTCGTTTTCTTGATTATATTAATATGATATTCTAATATCAATCTAGCTTACTGCAGGGTGCAACAAGTGTCTCATAGCAGCCGCCGAGCGAATGCACAGAGTAACGTTATAACATCATTTTCAACACACTCAAATGTATCTAATATGATAAACAGTGCTGCGTTACCCCACATACGCTTGACCGGAAGAAGCGGAAGCGGCGACTGCGGCATAATAAAAGCTCCGCTGCTCTCGAGGCGTGTGTCGCGCTCGTCTCTCTCATTAGCAATCTCTCCTGCTCTGATTCATACTACAGTAACGTTAATAATCTCATCCATGAATATGATTTCTGCCCGAGTCCCGTCGGATTTTTTCCACCGGCTGTAAGGTGAAGACGACATCTCCCATGATTCCGCGTTCAATTTCGGCATCATCAAGCTACGCCTTTGTTTTGAATAGGCGACCTCTAGTGGCGAAAAACTACATATTGTGCCTTTAATAGAAAGTTCAAAATAACAGCATTTATTTGAAATAGACATTTTTTTTTTGTAACAATGTAAATGTTTTTACCATCACTGTTGTTTAGTTCAATGCATCCTTGCTGAATAAAAGTATTAAATGCTTAAAAAATATCACTGACCCCAAACTTTTGAATGGTAGTGTAGTTTGGATTAATCGTTTATTATTTTTTCTCAGAGAAAAAAATTGTTAAATAAAACTACTTCACTGCTTATTAATATTTGAAATAAATATTTTTTCTTTTCTTATAGTGCTTACATGTCACTGACCCTACAAACACGTGCTCACATTATATACTGATTAATTCAAAGCGTCAGAGACTGATGAGCTCTCACAAGCTCTTGTATGCATTTACTTAAGCTATATGTTGCAAAAAGCCTGACACTTCTGATCACATGATAGATTGTGTGACAGATCACTCCTTATTTTCTGTTTAAACATGGTTGACACTGACTGACGATAGATTATGTTCTGTAAATGTTCAAACCATATAACACCGTGGCTGTTGTGAGATCAGCTAATTGAGATTAGGCGACCAGGGGCATGAATGTGCATTTGGATCAATATGAGTGTTACATTTCAATTAATGACCTACACCCTCCCCCAACACATGCTTCAGTAAGCTAGTGCAGTTCATTCACAGTGGCAATCACACAGCTGTCTGTGTCTGTTTCTTTCATGATGTTTGTGCATGTGTGCATCTGGGTTCTGTAACACATATCAAAGGCCCTGCCCATGGTGTCCGTTACCCTCCCAGATGGACTGCTACTGGCCTTGCGTGTGGACAGCATACGTTAGATTGAACTCTCGCTATTACAGATCAAGTTACTATTAGTCTGAATAATAACAATTAGAACATGGCGAGTAAATAGTAATTTAACTGTCACCAAAAGCACCGTATCATATTTTGTGTTTTATTTAGAATCTGTGCTGTTCTGTAATACAATGTTGTCGATTACGGTAAGAAGTTTGAACTACTTTTCGTTTGCGTAAATCTAAATGTGTGTAAAATCTAGTTCACTGGCCTCATTAGTACACTGCAGACTGTGTGATTGCTGTGTGTGTAGGGAGCAGGTGAGGCCTGCTGACTGGATATCCACTACCATTTATTATGGATGAGAGCAGCTTGGGTGTCTGTTCTATTTTTAAACGCTCTTTGTCCTGTGGGCTTGTTAAAGGACACTGAGAATCCAACGATTATGTGATCCACACATTGCCGGGATGGTAAGAATGCTGAGTGATGGGAGGTTTGATGACATCTTTAGTCGCTGGTTGTCCTGGAATGCGTTATGCAATAAGTTTGTGAAGAAATTCTTTGTGTTACTCTTTGTAACATTTGAATCATATAGAACTGTTTTGGTTTAAATGATTAGTTTACCCAAAAATTAAAAATTCTGTCGGTTAGAGATTTTTCCTTACCATCATGGCATTCCAAATTCATATACTCTATTTGAGTATATTTTGGAACACAAAAGGAGACGTTTGGCTGACTTTGCCACACAGTGAGAAGAACACACCAACATTTAAGTCATTAAATTAACCTGTTAACTGTCACCCCTCTTTTTGAGCATAGATCTGAACTTAAATGGTTGTAATTCATTAATGCTTTTAATAGGTTTGTCTTTTTTTTTTAATGAAGATGCTCAGCAGATTATTGCAGAAGTGAATGTAGCTTAAAAAAATTAAAATGTAAAAAAGTTATAGGTTTAAGTTTACTGTAAAACAAATGTACTAAACTAAACTTTTTAATTTTATACAAAATATATATATTACAAAATAATTTGTACTCTAAAATTGCTAGAAAATCTAAGCCATGCCCATGTCTAACCAAGTTGTGTTCCAAATTTGAAGTTGATATAACAAAGATTAAGCCCCGATAAGAGGTTTACTGGGATGCTGACTGTTAAAGCATTAGTTTACTTCAGAATTAAAATTTCCTGATAATTTACTCACCTCCATGTCATCCAAGATGTTCATGTCTTTCTTTCTTCAGTCGAAAAGAAATTAAGGTTTTTGAGGAAAAACATTCCAGGATTTTTCTCCATATAGTGGACTTCACTGGGATTCAACGGGTTGAAGGTCCAAATGTCAGTTTCAGTGCAGCTTCAAAGAGCTCTACATGATCCCAGACGAGGAATAAGAGTCTTATCTAGTGAAACGATTGGTCATTTTCTAAAAAAATAAATAAATAAAATGTATATACTTTTTTAAAAACTCTAATTTTATCCTCCAACTTCAAAATCATCTGACATTGTTGTTTTATCTTTTTTTGTAAAGGGCGTTTGACTTAATCTTTGCACATTTGCTTTGTAAACACTGGGTCGGTACTTCCGTCTACGTCACGCGTGACCTTTCCAACGTGATGATCGCATCGCAGAGCAGTGCAAGATGAGCATTTGTGGTTAAAAAGTATTCAATTTTTATTTTTTTTAGAAAATGGCTGATTGTTTCACTAGACAAGACCCTTATTCCTCGTCTGGGATCGTGTAGAGCTCTTTGAAGCTGCACTGAAACTGACATTTGGACCGTCAACCCGTTGAACCCCAGTGAAGTCCACTATATGGAGAAAAATCCTGGAATGTTTTCCTCAAAAACCTTAATTTCTTTTCGACTGAAGAAAAAAAGACATAAATATCTTGGATGACATGGGGGTGAGTAAATTATCAGGAAAGACTGTTTTTAAAACACTTTTGTCATTTTGACTTGACAGCCCAGTTCCCATTTGCTATCATTTTATGGAAAAAGCAGCTTTAAAGTTTCTTTTTGTGTTGTTTTGGTGAATAAATGATTACAGAATTCATTCATTTTATCATAAGTGAACTATTCCTTTAATTTCACACCATTTTTGTTGTGTATGCAAAAACAGGTTTTCTTGTTAAATCCATTAATAAGCAAAGCAACTACTATAACGGAAAAAAGGGCAATATCCATTATTTTTTAGTGCATGGAAAGATGGAAAAGACATCAGTATTATGATCACTTCACCTTGCTTTTGCTTTTTGCGGTTTAATCATGGAATTTTCAGTTTTTTCAGATTTTCTTTTTTTTTTTATTTGTAAAATCTTTGCTGCTTGACATCTTAAATGCTCAATGCAAACCACAAGCGGGGTTTTCAATGCCCCTCTCGGTTCTGCTGAGGTTCACTCCTAACTTAATCTACAGCGGAACCAGGCTACAGCAAACGTCATTGAGCAGCTCATCAGAGAGAACATCATTACATCCTGCCACTGCTGTAAACAGCACATCTAGCTCAATTGGGCCGCAGTGATATTGATGCTTTTTAGCTTGACTGCATCAATAGACCTGTGTTAAATTGCCTAGATACACTGTACTCTTCAAAGGCAAAAGCAGGTTTTGTATGGACTAATAATGCTTAGTTTTCTGAACTTGCAAATTAGCCTTAAATCATAAATGCTGCTGTTTTAAAGGCTGACAAGTTCATATCGCTTCGGCTGTAAAGCCCCATAGTTTTTGTCATAGAGCTGGAGGCTTGTTTCCATGGAAATGTACCCATAATTTTACAACTGCCACCAATTACATCATTAACAACTGAGGAAGAAAGCTCTAGAAAATGTTTCTTCCAGACACTTCATCTAATGATTTTCCCTTCTTCACATGAAGTCGTGATGTCTCAGTGTCCTATATTGTTGTGCTTTGGTAAAATGATGAAGACCTTTCCCTTTTAGTGAGACTCACTGATCCACACTCACCACACCACTGGAAAATCTATCAGGCCTGTTTTTTATTGTGGAAATTTGTCTGACGTCCACATTGAAAGTGAGGGAATGGAACTACTACTGAAAGATTGAATTCTCCATTTTTAGGAACCTCTCTCACACACACACACACACGTTTGTTTTTGTGAATTGTGGGTACATTCCATAGGCGTAATGTTTTTTATACTGTACAAACCATATTTTCTATGGCCATACACCAACCCTACCCCTAAACCTACCCATCACAGGAAACTGCACATTTATACTTTCTCAAAAAAACTAATTCTGTATGATTTATAAGCCTTTAGAAAAGTCTCCTTGTAATACCTATGTCATACCCATGTCATTATACACATTTGTGATATGTCACAAAAACATGCGCACACACACACACACACACACACACACTAGGTTTGTTTTGCTATCTTAGTGGGGACTCTCCATAGGCGTAATGTTTTTTATACTGTACAAACTGTATATTCTATCCCCCTACACTACCCCTATCCCTAAACCTAACCATCACAGGAAACATTCTGCATTTTTACATTTTCAAAAAAACATAAATTAGTATGTTTATTAATCCATTTCCCTCGTGGGGACCGCTGGCTGGGCCCCACGATGTAGGTGATCTCAGGTTTTTATTACATCGTGGGGCCATTTGGTCACACACACACACACACATGCATTCTCATTTAAAGGGATAGTTCACCTAAAAATGAAAATTCAGGCATTATATAATCATCTCATGTCATTCCAACACCAACTTTTCTTTCTTCTGTGGAATAGAAAAGTTTTTTTTTCTAAAATGACAGTTAATATTGACCATATATTGAACATGAAAAAAACTTTTATCCATAAATAAAGAACAAAAAAAGATCTTTTTTGAAAACAAACAAATAAATGATTAACACTATATGGGATTGGAGCAGCATCCATCCATCTTCCTAGCGTTATTCACGCTCATTGCATCGCTTCACACACACTTGATTTGGCACAGGTTTTACGCCGGATGCCCATCCTGACACAACCCAGCACTGAGAGTGCTGAGACACATTCACACTCACACACTCCTACGGACATTTTTTGGCATATCCAATCCACCTAACCTGCATGTCTTTGGACTGTGGGGGAAACCGGAGCGCCCGGTCTGAATATTATCCAATTTAAATATTATATTTAATGTGATGACCAAAAACATTTTTTGTTCATCCTTCAAAGATTGTCCACATTTGTCAAATTAAAAGTTTCACGATGTAGGAAAACTAACACTTGGTGAAATACAAACACTTTTATTTACAGTTTTTTCAACTGCTGCAACTTACTCTTTTTTTCAAAATTTTACACACAAACCCTAGAATTGCACACACAAAATGCAAAATGCCTCATGTCTCTTGCAAAATGAAGCACTTCATTCAAAATATCACAAACACATAATAAAAGCAAACATTTGTCTCACTCGCAAACACCTTTGCCATAATATTCTATTTTTGGATATATCAAATACACACAGTTATTCAAAGCCTAAAGCTCTTCTTTCATGAGCTCCTATGTACATTTCTGTATAAGATTGAAAGCGAGATTGAAACCAAACTATTTATTTTTTTACTGTAAGCATTTGTGGTTGTGAATACAGTATTACACAGTACGAAAGAAAAGAATACATCAACCATGTGTATTTTGACAGAAACAATGGTTGTGTTTGAAAAAGGAAATCAAGATACTTCCTGTTAGATTTTTGTGCGTTATATAGAGAATTGTGTGTTGTGTTTTGCAAAAAGTGTTTTATGAAATAGTAAACTGAGTTGAAGGCCGAGAATTAGCATATGGTTTTGCAGATTTGGTTTGTGGTTCTGGTGTTTGAGTGTCAGGTTTCTGATATTGTGTGACAAGTAAGGATTTTGTGTGTAAGCAGTTGAAAAAAACGGTAAAAAAACCCAAAAAACAACAACATGAAATTATCACTATAAACAGTAGATGGCAGGAGAAGAGCACTTATTGGCTCATTAGCCATTTCCAGTCCCTAACATAGTTAGGGTTAGGCCGGGTGCACACTGTGCGATTTATAACAGTCCTTTACGATTGTTGCTTGACAGACTGTACGAACATGATCCTCATGTCACACCGTGGGATCTCAGCTGTCATTAATGTCTGACTGTACAACCGTCAAGATGAGTTAAAAACGGACGCGCGCTTGAAAACTTGTCTGGAGTTTTACATCATCAACTCGTACACGTTCGATGACTGTGAGCATTACATTACACGCAGGACTGAAATGGTGGCTAACAAAGACATCTCTATCTTTAATTTTGATCACGGCTTATCTTGAAAAACGAAGACAATTTGACTTTCGTCGTAGGAGAAGTCACACTGGAGGATTGTGCGCCAAATCTTCTGACAGTGCCAGAATTTCGTCGAAGGTAAAATTTGATCGCAACAGTCATTAACCGGCTGTCTGTGAACATGTCAAACTAGCGATCAAAGACTACAGATTTTAGGCTAGGATTATAGGAATCTTTTAGGATTTGCAAAATTTGTCTCAGACGACCAAATCTTGGCCAAAATCGCACAGTGTGAACCAGCCTTTAGGTTTGTACTAAAGTTTTAAGTATATATTTGTAGGAAAGGTCACAAATTCTTATAAAAAACAAACTTTTTTCAAATTGTGAATTACGAATTACACAGACAGCGAGTAAAGAGCGCTTCCTTTATAATCACTGAAGCTGTCAGTTCAGTGTAAACTCATTGAGTGGAAAAACTCCCGTTTAATCAATGAATCTGACTAAACTGCAAAATAAATATTTTATTTAATTTATGTATCCGCTTTGTTTGTTATAATGAGAGGATTTGTGCGCTTAGTAAAGTTTAATTTTTAAACATACAAATTGATAATGAAAATACAAAGATGCACCTACAAAAATCTCTTGTCCTTCATGTCCCAAAGAACTAAAAATCTGGCTCTCACTTCCACCTGCAGGATGACATTCTGTCCCAGCCTTAATTAGATCTGATTAATTTGCATAATATCTTGGATGATATGAGTGGGTGTAATCCACATATGATTGTTTCTGCCAACATCCTGGGTCCGTTTCACTGTGGTTGAAGTCAGGCTTTGAGTTATGATTGGGTTTTTGATCAACATGATGGTTCATTTTGGATTACTTTTTATACCCATGGGGTGTTTTCAACAATGCTTTTCTACTCTATGAAGTTTGTCTTCAGTGTTTACATGGTAGATGAAATCCAGCATGAACTTATCTTCACACACAATCTGTTCAATCTTTCAAACAAAAAATTCAGAGAAAACTATTATTATGAATTTATAAATGATAAAACTATTGCTATTATTATACAACACGTTTTTCTTTCTTCTGTGGAATCTGTTCAATCTTTCAAACAAAACATTCAGAGAAAACTATTATTATGACTCACAACTTATGTCACCTTTTTTGGTGATAAAGGCAGCCCAGTAAGCTGTGGATTTTACTGCCAGCTTTTTCATACTGTAGTGAGTTCAAACCCTGTTGACTCAGGCCTAAGTGAGAAACCAGGCTGCTGAGAAGGGGATTTCATCTGATACCCTGTGAGCTCTGAAGCAGTCTGTCTGATGAGAACAGATCTGTCTCTGGTTTGCATGGACAAGCGGTCAGTTGAGCTGTCATTTGTGGTGAGAGCCGTTTTCCTTTTTACTCCTCGCTTTGGACTTCCTGAGGATGATATTTAACAAACATGTTGTATCTTTAGTCGCCTCAACTGTGAAACTGTTAAACTCAACTGCTGAAGAGATACTCCACTCAAAAATGAAAATTCTCTTAAATCATTTACTCATGCAGTCCCAGTATATGATTTTCTTCTGTGGTCTTTGTGAGTCCATATAATGCAATTTGATAGGTCTCTTTAAGTTAATGCTTCAGAAACCACGCAAATCGAACATGATGGTAATCCATACAACCCCAGTTACTGAATCAATGACTTGATTGTGAAAGTGAAATGAGTTGTGTGTGAGAAAAATATTAATATTTTATACTTTTTAAACTAGAAACAATCGCTCCTGGCCAACTGTGAAAAGTATATTATATTATTATATATTATTATGTATGTAAATATATATATATACTGTATATATATATAATAATAACAACTATTAATATATCTCTGAGCGATATTAAGGCTTTTATGTATTTGGCACACACTTTTATCCAACATTGCATTCAAGGTATACATTGTTTCAGTTCATGCATTCCCTGGGAATCAAACCCATGACCTTGTCATCTCAAGCACCATGCTTTACTGTTTGAGCTGCAGGAATCATTGGTGCATCCGGACTGACAGTAACTGTGCAATTCGATCTCCTGTATTCTGCATGGCACTGGTATCAAGTGTCTGGTAAAAAGTGCCTTTTTTGGTTGGTTGATTTGCTTGATCAGCTTTAATTTGTGTTTATATGGTTGTGCAAATCTGTATTTCTTTATGGCTTTTTGTTTGCAAAGAAGCTTCCTGATTGGTCTATTGGACAGGCTCATAGCTAAACCTTGACTGTATTTAAGTTTGAATTATTAATACTGTCAGAAGTGTATGCAAGTGAGCAGGGCTGGATTTCCCTCATATTTTGACATAGGCAATATAATTTTTGGGGCCCTCTCCCCCCAAACCCTGTCGGTCGGAAACCTTGTATGATCAAAATTGCTACTTTCCTACTTTTTCAACACTTTTTTTTAAATAATTAAACACATTGTTGTCAAAGCTGATATTGTGGCTTTATATATACTTGTATGTGTCATTATAATATTAAAGGGTTAGTTCACCCAAAAATGAAATTTCTGTCAACAATTACTCACCCTCATGTCGTTCCACACCTGTAAGACCTTCGTTCATCTTCAGAACACAAATTAAGATATTTTTGATGAAATCCAAGAGGTTTTTTATCCCCAATAGAAAGCAACATAATTACCATCATTCAAGGTCCAGAAAAGTAGTAAAAACTGTTTAAAATAGTCCATGTGACTGCAGAGATTCAACCTTAATGTTATGAAGCAACAAGAATACATTTGTGTGCCAAAACAAAACAAAAATAATGACTATTCAATGATTTCTTCTTGCCCTGTCAGACTCCTAAGCAGTTGACGCAGTGAACACAGTTCAGCGCTTTCGTGTTTACATCCGAACGCCGGCTCAGTATTGGCCAACTCCTGCGTCAGCATCACACGCATGCATTGTGGTGCTCACGTGAATAGCGTCGGTCAAAACGGAGCTTCCAAAACCTCTTGGATTTCATCAAAAATATCTTAATTTGTGTTCCGAAGATGAATGAAGGTCTTACGGGTTTGGAATGACATGAGGGTGAGTACTTAATGGCACAAATTTCATTTTTGGGTGAACTAACCCTTTAACATCTTACCAAAATCAAGTTTTTGACCAGCGAAGGTTGTGTTTTTTTCCCCCTTCACTAGAACGGCTGCATCTGAGGCAGTGTATGCGTCACATTACATTTTCATCAACTTACATTTTATGAAGTTTATTTTAGCTGGCTATGACTCGATGACAAATGCTAAAGAACAATCAATTCTTTATTTACCTTTACCTTTTTTATTTACCCAACAAACAGCGACAGTCCGAAATGTGTGCAGCACTTCATTGACGATAGAGGAGGGTGGAGTTATGACATTTTACCGACAGGAGCCAATGGAGTTACAAGATTTAGTCACATGCTCTTTTTAATGCTTTTCATTGGTGAAATATTTGCAAAACCCACAAAAGATGAAATATGGCGATACGAAGTTTCTGCCTGACATTGAAGATATTTAAATTGTATTCATTTATAAAGTAATTTTAGCATTAGAGTAAAATAATAATAATAATAAAATATTATTTCTCCTCATTGTAATTGAGGACATGCGAGCATAGGCACGTGCCTAGAATACCTACGATTAAATCGGGCTCTGCAAGTGATCTCAAAGGTCAGAACTGCAGTTCTGTCAGTGATTGACTAGCTTCACTCTGTTATACACACAATTATTTTCCTGTTTAGAAGTGCAGCGTCAGCTGGCATCATCGGGAACTGCTTGTTCTTTGCCAGTATAGTCATTAAACCAGCCCTAGTTTTAATACTCTTTAAGTACTAACAGCCATTTCCCATGATGCACTTTGTACCATGCAAGACTATAGTAAAAGATCTAACATTGGCCCATTAATAAGTATTTATGGTATTAAAAAGAGAACATGAACTCAAAATTGACCTGGTTTACTTTCTTTGTGCGTATTCCTCATTTCACTGTGCATGATTCGTTGGTGCTCAGTATTCCAAATAATTTTTTGGCTGATGTCATAAATCCCTCTTACTTTTTCAACCCTCCCCTCCATCCTGACTCCATTTGTAACATCTGCTTTCACAATAAAGGAAATCAAGTTCTATATACATTTTATATTGAACATACAGTTTCACTATAATATAATTATAGGTTGAGAACAGTGTTTCAAATTGTATTTAAGATTTAAAAACAATATTGTGCTTCTTCTTAAATGTGTTTACTGCATCTGCAAGTACTGCATCTTGACAGTGACTTCAGTGTCATTCAGTGTGTATTGTACATGAGGATAATTTTGACTGATAAAAGTTGCATGTTTGCAGAGGAGCGAAGGCCTGAAAGCCCTCCTCCTCTAATGGATCATCCCTGCGTCAGTGCTTGCCTGTTGTGAAAAGGATTTCCCATGATTAAAGGAGTAGATTATCTCTTGAACTGACGGCCTATATTTGTACAGTGTACGCATTGGAAGATTAGGTAAACCAGCTAGTGGGTCAGAATGGGCTCTGACTGACTGATTCTGGCTCTCTCACACAGTCATCTCTCTCTACAGGATTATTTTTATTGTATTATATTATTATTGTATGTATTGTATACTCTCTACGGACACACTGAAGCTTGAGTCGCCATTGGCTAGTACATTTTTTATTTTACTCTCCAGACTTTGTACATGGAATGCAAGAACAATGCAATTGAAAAAAATTCTACATAAATATAAAAAATAAATTTACAATAATCAAACTACAAGCAATAGCACAAATAAACACAATAGAAAATATGCCAGTTAAAGACCCCTGTGGTGAAAATCACATTTTTAATGTTGTTTATATGCTTTAAGACAAACCATGTGCAAATTCATGTCAACACCATTGCTGAGTATTTTCTTCTTAAAACTGCAGTGAAAAAAAGACAGTCTCAAACCCGCGATTTGAAATCGCTGGTGTCTGTGACGACACAAACTACCTTAGTAGTTACACACAGTATATTGACATAGCTGTCTATGTTTACTAGGATACTCGCCAAGACAGGCATTTTTACATAATTTTGTGTAAAATTGTCCGTTCAAATGCAAGACGTAAAAGAGAGCTTAATTCAGTACTCACATGCTGTCAGACGTGGCTTTGAAAGTGGGCACACACAAAACTTCTCACACAGTTCGCACGCTGTGTGAGAAGTTTTGTGTGTGCCCACTTTCAAAGCCACGTCTGACAGCATGTGAGTACTGAATTACGTCAGACGTGACTTTGAAAGTGGGCACACACAAAACTTCTCACACAGCATGCGCAAGACTTTTGCGTCTTCCTGCGATTGAATGTTTAAATTGGTGTAATAGGCGTAGGCCGGTAAGAGCTGTGCTTGTAAACCTCACTCCCCTGAACTCGAGAGGTGCTCTAGCATCTGACGCTAGAGACTGCGGTCTTTAGCCTCCTTGTTAGAGCGCCCACTTCTCATGAGCCTCTCGTAAAAATTTGGTCGCATATAGGGAATATGGTACACATATAGGGCCCTATCATACACCCGGCACAATGTTGCACACAAAGTATTTTTTGCTAGTTTTAGCCCAACGCAGTTATCATTTTCAAGTCCTGTGTGATGTTGTTTAAATAGCCAATGCGTTTGCGCACATCTGTTTGCTCATGGGCGCACTGGTCTGAAAACGAGGTGTGTTCAGGTGCATTGTTGGCGCGTTGCTATTTTGAGGCAACTGAAAACGACTGTGTCGTTGACAAACAAAAACCAACAAAACCTGGTTAGTAATATGTGCCTATAGGCGGGTGCACAATGCCTGTACACTCTGCTTGTTACACACATAGGGACGCGCAGCACAAAAACATACCAAATATTAAAAATAAAAGGATTAGCATTTTCCACTTGCAAATTCCGCCATGGCACGAGCGCAACTGGCTTTTAAAGGGAATGGGAGATGAGACTCTGATTGGTTTATTGCACGTTACGCCCAAAATACGAATACGAAGAAGAAATAGAACACGGGTCAAAGGATCAATGCCAACCTGGTGGATGTAGTATTTCGTGGAATGTGTTTATACTAATATACTACACATCTGTATAAAGACTGCACTTCACCAGTGTAAAAGTTCTTACTGAATTTAGTACATACCATGACAACGTGCTATTCCTGGTGAGGTATAAGAAGTATTTCTAACTTGAAGTCTCACCCTAGCATGTATTAATTTCCA
Source organism: Anabarilius grahami (assembly GCA_003731715.1). Classification (NCBI taxonomy): domain Eukaryota; kingdom Metazoa; phylum Chordata; class Actinopteri; order Cypriniformes; family Xenocyprididae; genus Anabarilius; species Anabarilius grahami. Next base: position 6,457,260 of record RJVU01051519.1, on the reverse strand, counting down.
CTTTTTTATATTAAAGGTCTCCTTGTACAAGTAAAAAAAATTATTATATTCCTACCACATAATTATATCACTTCTGAGAAATGATTGTCTATGACTGATGGCTTTTTGGAGCTTTTAGAGCCATTGACAGAATTAATCACAATTGAAATTTCTCATCTAACACATTAGTGATATATCATTACATCTGCTGTTACATTATAAGAATAATCTCAAATGGAAGATTAACATGCAGTTCACACAGGGTCATCTGATTCAATGACTAAACCAGACCATAGTTTATTAGTTTTTGAATGGGAAAAAGATCAGTTTTTGTAAATAACTTTATTAGTGCCTGGGAACTGTCTGTTTGTTTTAATGCATCCATTAAACTACCGTATCAGTCATTTTACAAACAGAACAAGCAGAGATTTCCATTTTCCTTTGATACTCTAATTGAATGCATTTGTATTTGCATATGTGAGAGAATAGTCAGAATCTGAGGGAAGTTTTTCCATCAATAATTCATAGCTCCATGAAGTAATGCCTTCAGCTTTTGTGTTTATGGCTTCAATTTGAATGGAAAATCAAACTCCTGCCACATCAATACCTCTCACACAGATATTATTGTGTTGATTGATGAAGATTTCATGTTGTCATTTTAGGTTTTGTGGGAATACACAGATCTTTGCATGTGCGAAAAACATATTTTGCTGATGTTTGAGGTTTATTACGTAATATGTTATTGGTTTATGAGCAGTGTAATGTTTAGAAATGGAGTGTCCTAACCAAAGGGACAAAAGAGCCACAAGAATTTGGATTTTGTTTTGTGCCGAACATACTTCCTATTTATGCATTATAATGAAGTAAGAATATCCAATATCCATATCTATATGTGTGTTCTTCTAATTAGCATTTGTGTGCTATTTCTGGCCATTAGAAGTCAGATTCTTCATTCTTTCTCCTGTCCAGTCCTCATTCTACACAGTATAGTTTCAGAGAGGGCCTGGTCCTCGCATGCTCCATTTCCACATGAGGAACAATGCTAACACTGTCCTGTGTTCTGATTTGCACCATGCTGGATCAGTGTTAGCGATGTGTGAGCATAGCCAGAGCCTGTGTCCGCCGAACTTAAGCCAAACTCCAGCCGTGTGAGAAACTCTCTTTGTCCTGATGTAACCTCGCTGTATCTGAGCTATGATGTTGAATAAAGCCCAGCTGTCTGTGTATGCCACTAGCGTCACAGAGAATTTGTCAATAGTATGTTAAACCTCTGGTGCTCTTCACTTGTAGGTTAAAAATGACAGATTTTTTTAAATTTTCTTTTACTTCAATGAAATGAATGTACTATATTTTAGTTCGATAATGTTTTTTATTTAATATTTTGTATTTTTAGGTGATTTTATGGTACCAAATATATTTACGCTGTAGTTATAATCCATTTATTCACTTTTTGAGCATGGACCGGAAAATGAAATTTCCAACTTAAAGTGTCATACATTTTGAATGCTTTAGAGCACAGACTTAATTTTGGTCTCTTTTTAAAGAGGAAACTTGGCAAATTATTACTGTAAAAAAAGTTTTAAAAAGTTAACTTAAAAAAAAAGTTACAGAATTTTACATTTATTGTTATGAAAAATTATTTTTTTTAAAGAATTTTTTTATTCTAAAACTGCAAGAAAATCAAAGCCATAAATCTAAACAAGTTGTTTTCCAAATTTGAGCTTGATATCTCAAAAAATTTGTTTTCAGTAAGATTTTGTTTGGCCGCAGTACCAAAAGTTTTCACTAGATGAAATTCGTCTTCCATTCATGTCCAATGTGCTCATTTTTGACCGCGAGNGATAACAAGGAGGGTGATTAGGAACAGCTGGGTGTGATGATTGTGGTGATCAGTTGCCATGGTGATTAACTGGTGGTGGGAAATGGAACAACAACAAGTCCAACAATGAGTCCAGAACAGAGTGCACATGTGACATATCGCCCCCTCCCGGAAAGGTGCGTCCTCGCGCCGTGGAGAGGGGAAGAAGAAGAGATGGAGCAGATAATGTAGGAGGCGGTTCGGGAGGCGGACGGCTATCCGGGAGGAGGCGAAGAGCAGGAGTCCAGGGCGGTGCCAAAATCCAGGGAGGAGCAGGTGGTGGTGAAGTCCAGGTGGTAGCCTTGAGCAGAGGAGTCCAGATGTAGCTCCAGGCCACAGCCAGGACGGCGACCCACGGCGGCGTTGCTGGAGGGAGGAGCCAAGGNAAAAGACACTGAAACGGAAAACAACAAACACTAAACACACCGCAATCTGTTTGACTGTTTCGGTCTGGTATTCTGTTACGGTAGCTGGTACATCAAGCGCATGACAAGGAGATAGAGTTACTATAAGACTTTACTAGGCGATAAACAGGAATCCACAGGAACATATACCAACATAACATGAACAATACCAGACAACACAGGACTGGAAACACAGGGCTTATATACAAGGGATAACAAGGAGGGTGATTAGGAACAGCTGGGTGTGATGATTGTGGTGATCAGTTGCCATGGTGATTAACTGGTGGTGGGAAATGGAACAACAACAAGTCCAACAATGAGTCCAGAACAGAGTGCACATGTGACAGTTGTGGTCCAAATTTGAGCTTGATATCTCAAAAAATTAGTTTTCAGTAAGATTTTGTTTGGCCGCAGTACCAAAAGTTTTCACTAGATGAAATTCGTCTTCCATTCATGTCCAATGTGCTCATTTTTGACCGCGAGAAGCAGAAGTGTGACTATTTTTTCAGGACCGTTTAACCTTTTCGCATCATCTCCACGATTTTTGTGTGTGTGTGTGTGTGTGTGTGTGTGTTCACATAGCAAGTGCCAAAACCTTTACCAAGTTTCGTACCAATTCGATGAAGTAAAAAATTCTAAAAAAACAAAACGTAAAATTTTTCAGTGAAACATGACCGAAGAGCACCAGAGGGTCAAATAAAACAAAAGTATCATATCATATGAAGGATTACACTTTAGTTTAGGGTCCAGTTCTCACTATTAACTATTTGCTTATTAGCATGCATATTACACGAATATTGGCTGTTTATTAGTACTTATAAAGCACATATTAATGCCTTATTCTGCATGATCATATTCTACATCCCTTAAAGGGGTGGTATAATGCCATTTTTACAAGATGTAAAATAAGTCTCTGATGTCCCCAGAGTGTGTATGTAAAGTTACCCCACAGAAATGTTTTTATAGCATGTTAAATTTGCTCCTTTTTGAGGGTGAGCAAAAACACTCCGTTTTTGTGTGCGTCCCTTTTAATGCAAAAGAGCTGCTGCTCCTAAGAAGAGGGCGGAGTTTCAAGAGCTTGTGTTAGCACATAGTGTTAGCACTGCCGATTACCTAATTTTCACTGAAAATTTCAGAAACTGTTCAGCCTTTTATGTTCATAATCATAATCAAATCATAATCAACCGCCCCTTTAATCCTACCCAATACCTAAACTGAGCAACTACCTTACTAACTATTCATAAGCAGTAATTAGGAGTTTAATGAGGTAAAAGTTGTAGTAAATAGTTGGGTAATAGTAAAAATTTGACCTAATCTAAAGTGTGACCTAACTTGGTTTCATTTTTATTTTTGTAGGCCAAAACCCTGAAAAAATTAGCATTTTAGCTCTTCTGCTTCCATCGTCCTAAAGTCAATAGGTATGTCCCAAAAAAATCATACTGAACATCAAATTATACTGATGATTATTAATCTGAGATTAACTGACTGAGAGATATAGAAGCATTATCTTTGCTGATGGGCTACATCAGTACAAAAGCAGCATATTTTTATGAAAGCATTTTTTGTGCCTGTAGATGGCAGAAGAGCCTAAACATGGCACATAGGACATTTTCTGACTATTAACTGTCTGAAAAGTATTGATCTGAGCTAATAGTGTGCTGACGTTCCTCAGCTTTCTAACCATTAATGTACTCTCTCCTCTCTTTCTCTCTCCATACCCTTTCCTGTGTCTTTCATTTTCTCTCCTATGAAACACCTGCTGTTTAATTATTCAAGTTGTAAGCGAATTTTCTCATTTTTTCCGGCACCAATTATTTCCATATGCGGACTCACTGTTGTATAGATTTGTTTTTAGTGATGTTGTGAGCCTGGTCATGTGTGTGTGTGTGTTAACAAGAATGGGTTTTCAGCCTCATATAATATTGTCCAGTGCTGAGCATTACATTACATTACACATTACATCATAGTTTTGCAATGAATCACCTGGACCATCAGGCCTCTGACGTCAGTAACCCTACGACCACGTCCAGCTCAGAAATGAAATCCAGACGCAGACCAAAACAATATGCACAAAACGTGCCCTCAAGGAGCAAAAATGAAGCAAATAAACTTCAGGCTCCAAGTAGCAAATGTTAGAAATAGTCTTTCGTACGAGCAGACTGGACTCACATGAAAGCAGAACAGCTCACGTTGTAATTAACGGAGTTTGAAAACATCACGTAAAAATGTGTTTAAAATTAAGCTAGCAAACTTGCTTTTATTTTATTTCTGTTATAACTCATGAGCTTTATTTTTGCCAGTTTTTAAATTATAGTTTGTGTATCTGGTAATTATATCACGCTTATGAATGTTAAACTAGATTTTTCCATGCACAACTTGCTCACACTTGTGTCACAGCACGCTTACTTTGTGGTTCACGACGCACTTACTTTTGCGCCAAGCGTGAACTCGACCCTCACATGAAAGCGAGTACAACATTTGGCTGGTTTATAATTAAACAAGTTTAAAATATTAGTATTTAATTTTTACACACACCTATTGTTTTGCTTCAGAAGACATTGATTCATCCACTGGGGTTGTATGGATAACTGTTATGATGGCTGCATGTGCTTTTTGGCACGTAACCTTCACTTGCATTGTATGGACTCATTTTGTAAAAATCTTTGTTTGTGTTCATGTGAACAAAAAAAAAGTAATGTAATATACATCTGGCATGGCATGAGGGTGTGTAAATGATGAGAGAATTTTCATTTTTGGGTGGACTGTCCATTTTAGGCCAGAAAGACACTTAACACAAGTATGCAAAAACTTGGCCAGTGATACTTGCGTTTGATTATAAATGCTGACACATTTTGCAATGCAATGATAGGAGAAGTCGATCTTGTATCGCTAGAAGCTAATAACTGAATGCATGTGCACCCAATGACCATGCCCTCACGTTTGCATTCACATGCATGCATAAAGTAAGTTTCTGGCCTGTAGTAATATGAGCAATAGTAAAATGATGTGTGACTTAGCAAGGACAATACTCTGAAATTTATTTTCATGCATTTGTTGGGAAATAGAAACAAATAGGGTAGTTGCATTTACTTTTTTTTAATCAACTTAATTTTTTTTCTTGTAGGCTACATTTCCCTAAATATGCACTCTAAAAAAATGGCTTAAAAACAACCCAAGGGCTAAGTAAATATAGGACAGAACACATGTTGGGTTAATTTTACCCAGCAAATTGGGTTATTTAACCCAGCACAATGGGTTGATTCATTTTTACTATAATACTAGCTTATTTTATTTTATTTATTTCATACATGAATGAATGTTTACAGATTAACTTAAATCCTCTAAACTTTTTTTTAAATGCTCCACACAACCACTGGTCTGCACGATAATTCCTTTATTTTCGATCATACACTCTAAAAAATGCTGGGTTAAAAACAACCCAAGTTGGGTTGAAAATGGACAAACCCAGCGATTGGGTTGTTTTAACCCACCGGCTGGGATAAATGTGTTTGCCCAACCTGCTGGGTAGTTTTATTTAACCCAAATATTGTTTAAAAATTACTGTATTTCTTGCTTAAAATGAACCCAAAATATGTTGGAAATTAACATTTATTAATATGTTTAATAAACAAACATTTATTAATACTTTTTTTGAATAATATTTAAACAATAAACATTTATTAAATTGCTTATTAATAAATGCTCATCTTTTTGATTATTATTGTTGCCTCTAGTAATTATGAGTCTGATTTTTAATTTCCAACCTATTTTGGGTTCATTTTAAGCCAGACATATAGTAATTTGTAAACAATTGTTGGGTTAAATAAAACTACCCAGCAGGTTGGGCAAACATTTAACCCAACTGCTGGGTCAAAACAACCCAATCGCTGGGTTTGTCCATTTTCAACCCAACTTGGGTTGTTTTTAACCCAGCATTTTTTAGAGTGTATTTTATAGTATAGCATATATTTTTTTATTGCTTTTCATACATATTGCCTACATTTAAGCTTGTTTAATAAATATTAGAAGTAAAAATGAAACATTTAGAAGTAATTAAATTGTAATTGACCAGTCTCTGTTGTCCTGTTTTCACCGTAACAGCGCTGGATCTCGTGCCGGAGATGACTCGCGTTTGGTGGGGAAACTGATAACTTCAGACCGCCGCCTACGTTTCACTCGTAGCCGAAAAATGCTGTGACTGACTCCATAACCTGTTCATAAATAATCAGTGTACAATTCTGAGAACATATTTTAACATCCTAAGTATTTATATTTTGTATCTTTTTGAATAAAATCATAAAATTCTGCATCAGGCGTTTCCATCACGCGAAAAGACAGACTCACATCGCGCATTAAATGATATACAGAACAATAAAGATTTTTTAGATAAAATAAAACGCACACAAACCTGTATTTTACGGAAGACGTGCACCAATTTGACGGAGCTGCACTGCTCTCTCCTGAAGAAGTCGCAAAAAACCCGTGAAAAATAACTAACTCAGCCCCTGGGTTGGTATGTTTGACCCAGGATCTGGATAACACAAAAACTACACAAACACTGCGTTGTTACGTCTGATCCAGGAGCTGGGTAACACAAAATCTACCCAAACACTGGAAAAATAACCCCAAAAATGGCTCATCCTAGGAGATAGAAAAAAGAACCCAAGATTTTTTAGAGAATGCCCTAAAGAAAAGGATGTGTAAGGCATTGGTTTTATTTTAATGAAACACACTCTTAATGAATATTTTAATGTATCTCCTCTTGAGGAGTTTTTATGTGTGGGAGAATGAAAGTTATCAAAGTATGCATGCTTTTGATCTTCTCTTTGTCTGATATGTTGTCATGAATGTGTGTGTGAGAGAGAGCAAGATAGAGCGTTTGAAGCTGTGCAGTGATGTGTCTGTACTGAAAAAGTCCCTTTCTTTGTGTTCATTAGGCTCAGCTTTCTCTTTGGTCAAAAGAGGCCCTTGTAAAGAATGTTAATCTCATATTGCAAGAAGTCAGAGATTCATCTTCATGTTCATCTCAAAAGCAGTAGATTGTGTTTGATGTTTCATACAGAAGGACTTGGAGGGTCTATAGGCTTATAATGAGTGTGGCAAAGTTACAGTGGCCCTAAAAAGTGTTTTTTATTTTATTTTATTTTATCTTATTCAGTTTGGTTCGGTTCGGTTCGGTTTACCCCCCAAACTCAAACCAACTCACAACAGGGAGGAGCACATCAACGGGCGTTTCTATGATTAATGTTTGAATTGCTGAAGTTGTTTTGGAGTACATGCCAAACTGTTTCACAAAAACGGGAAAAAAAAAAAATTGCCGTCTGATTAGTGGAGGCCCTTGACCAGCACCAATCAGTGGTCATGTCACTGTTCCAGCTGAAGCGTGAGCTGCAAGCTTTGATAAATCTGCTCTAAATGCAATGCCAAAATAATGTCTGCTGATCCGGAGCAGGGTTAAGTCAGTCTTAACACAGACGAGCACTTAACATTTACACAACATACAAGATGTACAGTTTATTAATATTTAAAGCCAAGTTGCTATCAAATAGAAATACATTTTGCTTACAGTTACGGTTACATACACTTGACACACATTATGCACTGACTATGATGTCAGATATGCTCATACAGTATGCGGTCACACACGTCACCCCCATTCTTCAGGTCTTTGAGCATGTCATCCTTGATATGTCATTTACTCTAAAGTAGGTGACCGTGTCAGTGCCCAATGAAATATGAACACCCGTCATAGAGGGGCTTTTCTGCACTTTCAGCTATTGAAATCTTTAGTTATGTGTGTTCGATAGACTGATAATCTTTTTTTACTGATATTCGTACAGTATAAAATATAAACACAAAACTTGCTCATTGTAATAAAGAAAAACAAAAGCACAGACTAAACACATACATTTACTTGCCTGACATTAAATTTATACTCCATTACAATAGTCAGTTACTGTAAAGCTCTCATAAAAATACAATTACTTGTTTTAGAATTTTGTGCTAACCCTCCATTCAGAAAAAAACGTAATCTTATGCAAAATGGAAACACTGTGACTTTCTAATGTAAGTTATGTGCTGGGGACAACATGCGTAAACACACACAGCACCTGACAGGGCGAGCTGGGATAATTACTTCTGAGTTTATTTGAAGCATTTCATTTTTAGGAAAACTTGGGTCTTACATTTTTCCAACAGAAATTTTCAGGGTCCCACTTTATATTGGGTGGCCTTAACTACTATGTACTGTACTTACATTTAAATGAATAATTTGATACAATGCACTTATTGCGTACATACATGTTTTTACATTGTACTTATATTTTAAAAATACCTGCATGTAATTAAAGCTGTAATTAATTTCCGTAATTACATTTATAATTACACTTTTGATCCATCCCTTACACCTTAACCCACCCTTAAACCTGACCATACCACCAAACCTGTCCCGTACCTAACCTGTATCCCACCTTAATAGCAGCAAAAGTGTTTTGTAATACAATATGAACACAATAAGTCCATTGTACTTATTTTTAGACGCAAGTACATAGTAGTTAAATGGTTAGTTCACCCAAAAATGAAAATTCTGTCATTAATTACTCACCCTCATGTCGTTCCACACCCGTAAGACCTTCGTTCATCTTCAGGACACAAATTAAGATTTTTTCATAAAATCCGATGGCTCAGTGAGGCCTCCATTGCCAGCAAGACAATTAACACTTTCGAGGTCCAGAAAGCTACTAAAGATATATTTAAAACAGTTCATGTGACTACAGTGGTTCAACCTTAATGTTATGAAGTGACGAGAATACTTTTTATGCACCAAAAAAAACTAAAATTGTTATTTAACAATATCTAGTGATGGGCGATTTCAAAACACTGCTTCATGAAGCTTCGAAGCTTTACGAATCTTTTGTTTCGAATCAGTGGTTCGGAGCGTGTATCAAACTGCCAAAGTCACGTGATTTCAGTAAACGAGGCTTTATTACGTCATAAGTGTTTTGAAATTTCAATGGTTCACCACTGGGGGCGTGACTTTGGCAGTTTGATTCACACTCTGAACCACTGATTCGAAACAAAATATTTGTAAAGCTTCGAAGCTTCATGAAGCAGTGTTTTGAAATCTGCCATCACTATTGTTGAATAAAGTCGTTGTTTTGTTTTCTTGGCGCACAAGAAGTATTCTCGTCGCTTCATAACATTAAAGTTGAACCACTGTAGTCACGTTGACTATTTTAAGGATGTCTTTAGTACCTTTCTGAACCTCAAAAGGTGGAATGATGTTGCAGCCTATGTGTGCTTCAGAAACCCTCGAATTTCATCAAAAATATCTTAATTTGTGTTCTGAAGATGAATGAAGGTCTTAAGGGTTTGGGACGACATGAGGGTAAGTATTTTTGGGTAAACTAAGCCTTTAAAATATTTGTCAATTTCTAGTACTAAGTAGTTATAGCAATTATTTCCTCACATATCCGACATCAAATAGGATGCTCATATGTTCAAACACATCACTGTAACATGCGCTCATGTTTGCATGTGTGTTAGAGCATGAATGAAGCTGTGCTGCGAGATATGGGTCAGAAATAGAGAGCAATCTTAAAAGGAGAATGGGGGGGGGGNGGGGGGGGGGGGGGAAGGAGAGAGAGTGAGATACAGAGAGAGAGAGAGAAAGAGATCAGCATCTCCAGGCAGGGACGAGAAGTCGACGCCCAGCACTGATTCCAGAAGCAGCTCATCACTCACATTCTCTTCCGTCAATCCTCAGCATTCCTCTCCCTCATGTCCTAGATTCAATGGAGCACTTTCCTCCTGAGGAACGTGTCATCGTAACATCCCCAGGGCGGTTTTAGCTAAAACACACTTTTAGTAAGCTGGCAACTTAGATGAATGGATGAAGTCAGTCTGCTGTCATCCTTGAGGAGGAAGCTTCCTCCCATCCCTTCTGCTCTGATCCTGGTTCAGGGCGGATGATGGAGTGATGTGTCTCAGGACGGAGAGGTTTGTGTTGGGGCTGGATATCTGAGAGCTGGCTTAGTTGTGGCTGGGCTTTTAGCAGACTTTAGCAGACGGACCTGTGTCTTTTAGCAGAATCACTCACATCTGATCTGCTCACAGAAGTGTGTATGTTTTTGGGACCGGGTGCAATGGGTTGCACTGCGAGTGTGATCCTGTTTGAGGGACTGCGGCGTGTGTTGCACAGGAACTGTGGATATGTGTGTAAACCGGAGCTGGAGGCAGCAGAGCCAGCGGAGGAAGAAGACACACTCAGCCGCAGAGAATCACTGGCTATCACACCATCAGCAGCTGCATCATCGGTAATGTGTGTGTGTGTGTGTGTGCTTTTTGTAATTTAATTGTCTTAATTTGTGCTGTAGACTTCATATAACTGGTTATAATGTTTACCTCATGAATTGTGTAGACGAGAGTTATGGGCTTTCCTCTAACAGTATTATTCAGCACTCTCTGAAGTAGCAGTTCGCTGAGCGTAAGGTTTCTTTAAGTGTGTGTGGGTGTGTGTGTGTGTGGAAGTGTGCCTGTGGGTTATGTATTATGTATCTCTGAAAATCGTGTAGTGGTTATAAAGTATGCCTGGGCTTTCCTTCTGTTAGTTTGGATTACTTAACAAGATAACACACACACACACACACACACACATATACAGTATATTTATATATGTGTGTGTGTGTTATCTTGTTGAGTAATCCAAACTACTTTAAACTATCAGGAGAAAGAGGGGGAATGGATGGGATTGAAGTAAATGTAGACCGGATTTAGAAACTACATCTACTATTACATCTCTCATTAACAACTCAACGTCAAGTTTTATTATAATTTTTATTATTATTATTTATATTGTTTCAAAGATACTTTACACAAAAAAGATCCTTATTACCACCAATGAGGTCTATAGTACTTGAAGATAGTTATTCATTGCCATTCATCTCAGTGTGAGTGGTCATTGACAGTCATAAATTTAATCTTTTCCCCAGAAGAGACAGAATGTAAATTTTAAGTGTCTTTGTCTGCTAAAAGCAAATTTATAAGCAAATTAATATTAGATGGCCTTATACAAACATGAACAAAAAATCTCATTTTGATTTTATCGTATATATACAGCGGGGNCCATTCATCTCAGTGTGAGTGGTCATTGACAGTCATAAATTTAATCTTTTCCCCAGAAGAGACAGAATGTAAATTTTAAGTGTCTTTGTCTGCTAAAAGCAAATTTATAAGCAAATTAATATTAGATGGCCTTATACAAACATGAACAAAAAATCTCATTTTGATTTTATCGTATATATATATCGTACCCCTTCTTTTTTTTCATATTTTATTATTTTGCAGCCTAATGCTAAACAGCTTACTTTTTTCACATCAATCTACACTTCATACACCATAATGACAAAGCTAAATTTGTGGTAACTTTGCAAATTTATTAAAAAATAACAAACTGAAATAATTACATTGCATAAGTATTCGTACCCTTTTCTCGGACACTTGAAATTTAGGAGCATTCCAATTTTGCTGGATCATCTTTGAGATGTTACTACACTTCGATTGGAGTTAATCTGTGGCAAATTTAATTGAACTGGTATGATTTGAAAAGGCACACACCTTTCAATAAAAGGTCTAACAGCAGAAAATGCATATTAGAGCAAAAACTGAGCCATGACATCAAAATAACTGACTGTAGAGCTCAGCTTCAGAGACAGGATTGCGTCGAGACACAGATATGGAGAAGCCTACAAAAAATCTGCTGCACTGAAGGTTCACAGAAGCATGCAAAGTCCTTAATGGACAATACCATCCCAACGGTAAAGCATGGTGGTGGCAGCATCATGCGGTCATTGCGGTGGGGGTGATTTTCAGAGGCAGGGACTGGGGGACTTGTCAGGGTTGAAGGAAAGCTCAACGCAGCAAAATAAAGAGACATCCTTAATGAAAATCTGGTCCAGAACATTCAGAACCTCTGACTGGTCAGAAGGTTCACCTTCCAACAACTCAGACTTAAACCCAATCAAACATCTTTGGAGAAACCTGAAAATGGCTGTCCACTGACAGTCCCCATCCAACCTGACAGAGCTTGAGAGGATCTGGGGAGAAGAATGGCAGAAAATCCCCAAATGCAGATGTGCAAAGCTTGTTGCATCATACCCCAAAAAACTTGAGGCTGTAAAGGTGCTTCAACTAAGTATTGAGTTTAGGGTACAAATAATTATGCAATGTACTCAGTTTTTTAGTTTTTCCTTTTTAAAGGATAATTAATAAATTTATAAAGTTTTTTGCTTTATCATCATAAGTTTAGATTACTTTTTATCACTTTAATTTAAAGCAGTTTAACATAAGGCTGCAACATAAAAGGTGAAAAAAATGAAGGGGTTCAAAAACTTCCAAGTCTCCTGTGTCTCCAATGGTCCCATCCAGCCTCCCTCTCCCACCTCCTCTATCCAGGTCAGCCAGTCCTTTGACCTGCCTCTGCTGGTTCGCTTCAGTCCCTTGGCTTCCTTTTTGTTGACTCCACTCTGCTGTGTGGATCTGCCTCGAGTCTTCCGATCTCCAGCTCTGTCTTGGCAAAAGGATCCCCTGGCTCTCCCTCCAGTCAGCGGCCCGTCGACCAGTCGGTTCCACCTTTGCTCCTCCCTCCCTCGGCTCCACCTGGGACCATTGGCTGTAACGGGCTCTCTCGTCCCTCCAGGTCCGCCTTGGTCAGTTTTCGCTCTTCCTGGGCCACAGACTTCCAGGCCTTTTAGCTATGCCTCATCCCTCCACCGCTTTGGCTCCGTTGGGCTCCGCCTTGGTCCTCAGTCCCACCAGCTGTCGCTCTGCCTCGTTCTCCAGATCCATCGGTGCTGCTTGGTTTCATCGGCTCTGCCTGGATCTCCACCTCCATTTGCTTCGTCTCAGTCTGTCGTCCCCTGGGTCCTCATGCCAAGTCTCCAACATGGCTTCTATCTCCCTCGACTCCGCCATGGGCCTTCGTGTTGGCTGTGCTCTGGGTCTCCACCTGGCTCTTCCTGCTCTCGTCTCCTCCCTGGCTCCTCCCACCATCATCGGCGCCCTGGTTTCTCCGTCGTCATATCATCCTGCATCCTGCCTGGTGCCAGCCCCTTGTATTCCCCCAAAGCCCCTTCCCTCCTGCCCTTCCTCCTCAGTTGGACTCTTATTGGCATCGAGGACGTGCCTTCCGGAACCGAGGGCTACTGTAACGATCTCAGTCTGTTTAGTTTCATTGTGTTTAGGTTTGTGCTCAATTCAGTCAGATAAAGTTTTTATCCGATAAGAAAACATGGAACAAAACTACGATGGAAACACATTTACCAAATAAATTCCTCAATGCGCAATAAAAAAGATGTGACTTTGCACGATAGGATGGCATAACTTGACTAACCAGCGGACCAATCTCATTACACAGCATCTGAAATGCCTAGTCTGTCGTGAAAATGGTTCAGTATAATAACCTCCCAGAACTGTCTTACACGACTTTGTTCCCAACAGAAGGCATCCGCCTCTGAAAACAAGACAACACATTTATTGCTCTTCGTGTGCGTACTCTGAGACTCAAGTAGCTAATTTATTATATACAAAATTATTATATACAGTGGCTTCTCGTACTGCAGCAACTTCCATTTTTCTTAATGATTTTAGCTCCAGTTTATCAGAAAGTGACGATTTTGTTCTTTTCTTTTCACAAGATGGAAACGCTGATTTATTCGCAAATTTTTTATGCAATATTCCAATTTTGCACACAAGTTAAATTTACAACTTTGGATGGAAACATAGCTAGTGTTAAACTGCTTTAAATTACTTTTTTTTCACATTAATCTGAACAGGTATATAGACACAATACCCTTCAAATGTTTCCAAAAAGCTTATCATGCTTATCATCATATTTATTAGATTTTTTTTTTTTTTTTTTACAGTTTGGAAAACTGCAATATTGTGAAATATTATTATATTTATTATATTTCAGTGTCACATGATCCTTCAGAAATCATTACAATATGCTAATTTGCTAATAAATAAGAAACATTTATTATTATCAATGTTGATATTTTTTGGAAACTGTGATATATATTTTTTTCAGGATTATTTGATGAATAGAAAGTTCAAAAGTACAACATTTATTTGAAATAGAAATATTTTGTTATAATGTAAAAGTCTCTATACTGGCACTTTTGTGTATTGTAAATGTAAGCATTGGAGTCCATCCTAAAGGGATGCAGCAGTTGCCAGTGATGTATTTCTTGCTGTCTGGCACATATATACTGTAACTGGCAGTAAGTGTGACTCTGCAACACAGATGAGAAGGAGATGTGGGATATGAAGCTGAAACAACTTATCTGAAGCATGTGCTCCACAGCAAGACCATGACGCCAAGTGCCACATAATCTTGAAAAACAACGACAACATGGTAGTGTTTTCCAGACAGACAGACAAACAAACAGAGAATGTGAACTGAACAGCACCACATTTGCACACATTGATTAGTCTGAGTGACCTATCAGCTCACTACTGCATGTAACCAAGGCTTGATCACTGGTTAAACTTTCCTTATACTGTGGGAAACATAATTTACTTTTCCATGATCTATGATAGTTCTGAGCCTCTCTTTGCTGGGATCATATATCACACATGCTTTCAATCGGACGTGCTCAGCTCATCTCTAGATAATGTGCTGCTCTCCACAGCTTATGCTTTCACTGAAAGGTGCGTATAACCCCATTAAACGCTCTCATCACTGTCAGCTGTTACACAGCACCAGCTGGCTGAAGTTCAGGCCCAGCTGTGAATCTCCCACTGTGGATGGGTGTATACAGTGAGGTCGGGGGTTTCTGGATTTTTTTTTCAGTCAGTGGTCCCCGCCCTGGCTCCCTGCCCTGACCCCCTTTGGGAATCTTACCAATTATTGCGTCAAAGTGGGATTATGCAACTCTCCCAAGCTAATGCCGTAGCTCAAGGGTGTGGGGGACAAAGTGCGTATTTATGCTTGTAGGTTATTGATTTGTTTCATGTTCAGTTGTTCATAGACGATGTTATCGATTGAATGCGAAGAAACACAATGACATAATGTCAAATTATTTTGGGGATCTGCTGGAATACATGATTTAAAGTTCAAAAAGACATTGTTTTTCTCATACTGTACATTGCTGCAACACCTCTTTTCACTCTCTGCCTGAAAAGCTCTGTTTTAGTTCATCTTTTTAAAGCCCACCTTTCCGAAAACCCCACTCTGCTCCTATTGGTCAGTTGGCCCAGTCTGTTGTGATTGCTTAGAGCATGTGTTGGAAATGTAACAGCCGCAGGTTTTAGCTCCGGGCAACAATGTTGTCTGTATTGGAAGTCCATACAATGTTTTTTTTACCTCGCAGCAATAATAATAATAAAAAAACAACATCTTAACAGCGCAAAATCACTTACCCAGCTGTTCTTTGAGGGTGGGTCAAAGCAGCCAATAGGCAGGCATTATGCACCTGTGTAACACAGTGATGTAGCTAATGGTGTGTTCCATTTGTCTTTGGGAAGTGGGAAAGTCCTAGTCCCCAGGAATTTTAAACTAGAATGCTTCATGAAGTCGGAGTTGTCACTGGGAAACTCGGGGGAAGTGCAAAAACCCTGACTTTACCATCTATTAAAGGGGCTCTATGTAGGAATGACACCCAGTGGTCGAAATAGGTACTACAGTCCAAATTCAAAATATTGTTTGCCCCGCCCCCTCTCGTTCAAAGACGCGGGTGGCCAGCTTGAAGATACACAACAAGAGGGAACGCAATTGACAATGAAATCTAAGGAGACTTACACACTGTAAGCTGATGAGTTGATTTTTGTGTTTTAATATGCTGTCATTCATAGAGATTTTTAGATGGATGCAGAGGCTTTTTAGGTCAGGCAGAATCTGCGACTCTCTGACCCAGTTTTGCTTTGCTGGTTTCCATGGCTGCAATACGCGGCGTTTTCCGCCAACTGGNCCAGCTTGAAGATACACAACAAGAGGGAACGCAATTGACAATGAAATCTAAGGAGACTTACACACTGTAAGCTGATGAGTTGATTTTTGTGTTTTAATATGCTGTCATTCATAGAGATTTTTAGATGGATGCAGAGGCTTTTTAGGTCAGGCAGAATCTGCGACTCTCTGACCCAGTTTTGGCAACCCAACTGGCAACCTGTGATGTCGAAATACTATTGGATAAACTGGCAACACGCGGTTTCACACAGACCAAAACAAAAACAGACATTCCGACATGGAACACACATTTCAAAGTAGAATATCTGGCTGTAGCATTGTTTTTCTGAGAAACAAGTAGGTGAACTTAGCATGTTTCCCAAATATCTGCAAACATATTGGGGTATTTTTATGCTTTATTACAGTAAAAATATTACATATAGCCCCTTTAAGGCTGCTCAGCGCATCAACCATAGTCTCATATGCACACTCTGTGTTCTGCCTCGCTCTCACTCTAATCATACACACCTGCAGCTAATTACCGTCTCCTTTGGACTATTAAAGTCGCCATGAAATCAAAATTGAAGTTTTTTGGCTTTTAGTATGAATATGTTACTCATACTCTTATCTATAAGCTAGTTTGCTTCAAAACAATGACATTATTCATATTTAGAAGATATAAGCATTCAAAACTTTTGCCAATATGGATCAACGGTTTTGATGACATCACTCTGTACTTCAGCTTCTCATCAGATCTTCTGTCCAATCAAATGTTCTCTAGAATCTAAAGTGTCCCGCCCCTACATTATAAATAGACACTGAAGCTGCGGCTGAAATCGGTCACTTGTTCACACATTTACTATTTTCTACATGGTGAATGGCACATAGTGCACTATATAGGGGATAGGGAACGATTCAGACAGTGTAAATATGCTTTCCATTGTCTCGAATAAAGTCTGGTTTCACGTTAGTGTCACGCGAACCACCGCAGCGCACACAGTCTGCTCCGGTCCAGAGACAAGATGGCACAGAGCGCGAGCAATATGCGCGAGTCGACACAGACCACAAAACATATCAGACCCATTTGAATTCTGCACAAAATTCTATATTTTAAAGCGAAATGGAGGATATTAGGAGGAGAAATGGTTAGAGAAGGAAAATGAGGCTTTACCAAGCTCAATGGCTTTGGCCGAGCTGTGATATAAATGAAATACTTTTGGCTATTTTAAAAAAGGGGAGCTGTTTGATATGTCCCACCCTGTCTTCCTGTTTCAGTGGAAATGTTGTCAACACATTGAATAATGCTGCGCGTTCCAAGGCACTTCAGTGGGCCTTTAAAACTGTTCACTTGCACTCAGTCATTGTCTGGCCTTGTTTTATGTTACAGGGACTCACCTTTTGCATTCTTGTTCACTGGAAAGGATTTACCTGAATGATTTTGTTACCTGTTTATGGACAGTCTTCCCTGAGTTTAAGAGATAAGTGATTCTTTGTATGTTTTGTTGGATACTGACCGTTGTGTGCCGTTGTTTATGGATTTTGAAAGACCTTTCCTTGTTTGCAGTTTTGTTTACCTGAGTTCACGAAAAGACTGAAATCCTAAATTCCAGTTTTTTTGAGAAGAATACCTGTGATGCTTACCTGTGTGTTCCTCCTCATCGCGATCAATGTATCATTCTGTTTATTTTTCCTACACTACCAAAATACCCCTTGAACCCCTGAGAGGTGACTACAGAAGTGTATGTGTATTGCTGAATTCAGAGCCACATACTATACTACTCGTACTACTTTTATCATATCTTTCTATGTCATAAATAGCAAGAGTATTATGCTAGTATGCGGTTCAGCATGTGTTTGTGGACACCTGTGCTCTTGCTGAGTTTCTGAATATGAATGAATGTTAATCGTACGCCATGTCGGACTTTCGTCTGACCTTTTCTGGGGACGCCAGAGTGCTGGACTGGTGCAGATAAGCGGATCTGTAATTGTGTGTCTTATCCTGCTGTGTGAATGTACTTTGAAGGAAATGAGTTGTTTATAATATGAGACAAATTTTTCTATTGAAGTTCTATATATGGAATTAAAGAGAGATGGTGCGGGGTGATATTTTTGTATTTTTACAGAGATCGAGATAAAATCTTGTGTTTTTTTGTGGCTTTTAGTCCATTTCTGTTAGTCATTTTGGGGCCATATACAGCTAGTGTACTTTGTAGAGTACTGCATACTACTTTTAGTAAATATACACATTTAAAGATTACAATCTTTCTCTTCAAGGAAAACTGAGCAAAAAAAATGTGTAAAAGACTAAAAATTCTACGGTAAAAAACTGTTAAATGGTAGTAAGTTTCCTTACTCTGTAAGAAACAGACAGATAAGGTGAGATAAGGAAAAAGAAAAGTTTTTTGCAGATGGTTTTAAGACTCATGAAATCATCTATATACTATATTGAATTCATCTTCCTTTATTCTTAATGTAACTAATCTCTGCAGTATAACTTTCATTAACTTTTTCTACTTGCTGTGTCATTTTTTGGGGGGTAAAATCTATAAAGAGAACGACTTTTTGTCTCTTTATTTGTTCTATTCTACAGTATGTTCACTCATGGGCTTTGGGTGTTGCTCTCTGGCAGGTGAAACAGACAATTAAGATCTCTGTTTCAGCGCAGAGGGAGGACAGATGAGCATGACAACACAATAGTGGACATGGACACACACACACACACACACACACTCACATACGCACACACACTCCCCCATACCAGAACAGCTGTGTGAAGGAGTGGTCTCTGCTTCTCACAAGGAAAAGAGAGAGTGAGAGAGAGTGAGAGGGAGGGAGGGACTGAACTGATAGAGGAAAACACTCTTGAGAACTCCACATGGTAAAGTTCAGAAACAGAGAAGAGTGGAAGAACAGAAAGAGAGACTCAGCCAGGGGGAGAGCAGCAGAGAACGAAGAAAACCCTCGGGCTGTGCAGGCTGTTAGTTTGCCTCGCAGTCCTGTGTGAGACATAGCCTGTTCTTTTATTATTATTATTATTATTCTGCAACTGACGTTGATTTGAGCTCAGTTCTTCTGGAGGGAGTGTGTTGTGGATCATGCAGGGCAGGGCTGGACGAGCCGCCCGTAAAGATGCAGTGTGTGAAACACCTCAGCAGGGCAGGATTCTGGGGGAGATGGAGGTTGAGGGGGAAACTGCAGCGCCTGTAGGGGTAAGTCTCTTATGTGACCATTTAAAGCTCAAAAAACATCTAGAAAAAGTCTAGTACTTCTGCGACAGGTTGTATAAACTGCATAGACTAGTCTTAGTTAAGTTAATCATCTCATATTTTTCTTTAGGACTGGTCATAACGTTTTTATTTTAGTTACAGAAAAAAGTAGATTGGTCAAATTTGAATCCAAAAAGTAAAACTGATTACTCCTTGACTAACTACTAGCTGGTCAGACTTGTTCTTAGGACACAGTGGCTATACAACTGTCTTACAGCTACACTGATATACTATACTATGTTAGTACACTAATATTGTAACAGATTGAATCTTCCAGAGTGAATTCAAGGTCACATTTCACCCCCAAATAAACAGAAAACAAAACAAGGAATTATATTTTAATCAAGGAAAATTAAGTCAGATGATTTAAGATCTTTTTTTTTTAAGCACATTTTTCCTCCAAATTCTCACTATTGTAAAACAGACTGTATACTGAATAAATAATGAATTCTGGACAGTTTACTTTATTAGTTAGTAATTCCCATTATTCTAAAAGGGAAAAAAAAACATGAAATACTGTAGTACAATGTCTTTTATTTAAATTTGCATTCGAAAAAATAAATGCTACCACCATGTTTAAATGCTTTATAATTTAAGTAAAAAATAAAATAAAAAAGAATATTTTTTACAGTATGATGGTGGGAATTTGGGTGGGAAATGTGCTTAATTATCATAAAATCTAAAGTTGATTTAAATAACGTTATAAAACAATAGCAATATTTTCTTAATGCACACTGTTGTTTTCTTATTGTTTGATTTAAATTTTTTTAATATATATATATATATATATATTCCAAAGTTTTATAAATCACCCAATAAGTGAAAGCAAATGTACTGTGAGCGTATGCGCACAGTGTATGTGAGCGCAGTGATGAACTCTGTGTGTTTTTAGAGTTGTTGCACCTGTGTTGGCGTACGCCCTCTTTATTGGCCTGTAGTTTAGCTCAGATCAGCTCGCAAAGATTCACTTCAGAAACTTTGCTGATTTATTGAATCGCAGAATAAAGTTGTGTGTGTTTGTCTGTGTCTATACAATAGTGTGTTCATGTGTCTGTGGCAAATCAGAGCAAGAGTACAAGGATTTACAGCCCAGTTAAACAGCGAGGGCCGTCTGCTTCTACCTTAAGATCCTCCTTCGGCCTGAAGGGAGGGAGACAGTTTAATGAGATTCCCTTTCCCACCCCCTCTTCCTTTGCAGTTCCAGCTTGACATTTGACACAACACATTTGTGCAGTCCTGCACACATAAACATGTGTGTGTGTGTGTGTGTGTGTGTGTGCAAATGAGTGTGCCAGAAGTTTGTCAGGATGTTCTTCAAAGAGAAGCATCAGCTTCTTCCAAATGCTGCACATACTGTATATGTGTGTGTGTGTGTGTCTAAATGACTGTGCCTAGCCTTGGCAAGTTCCTAATTAGTATCATATTGTATTCATTAGTAGGTGTTTGTGTTGGCTGTGCTTAGTGACCTGTGGGAATTGAGGCTCAGCCTGGCGGCTGGCATTCAGACTGGCACATTGACTGCTTGTGTTGCCAGAATATTGATTGTTTTTTAAGCCATAGAAAGTGTCAGACTAAAACACTTCATTCTAAATGAAAAAATATGACAATGCACAGAGCACATGCAGATTGTTAGTCTTGGGTACAGTAAAATACACATCAAACATATGTGTGTGAGGAATGTCTATTAATGTTCCCCTGACTAAGGATTATGAGTAGACTGTATGGTAGAACTGACCTGATAAATTGGTATGTGATGTGATGTTTAACGGGCTTCCGTAATGTGCTATATATTCATTAATAAAACGTTTAGTTCCAGTCCTTGATTCTGATTGGTCAATAGCTGTGTTTTATTCACGATAAACCATGGCTATGACCGCTTCACCCAACAGTTCTGTGTACAACACCCTTAGCAACCACTCTTAGCAACGTAAACATGTTTTTTCTCATTGATATTGATCATTGAAGCCGTGGTTTACAGTGAATTTATAACAGCTAAGGGGGTTTTAGGCACTCCGCTCTGCTCCACAATGCACCTTAGCTGTTATAAATTCACTGTAAACCACGGCTTCACAGGGCTTATTGCTTTTATAAAATGGTTACCACACAATACAAATATTAAAGGCAGAAAATATGTATCAATGTAACTTCCATGAAGTAAAATCACTAAAAGGCTTCCTTCCACTGGAAAAACTAGTACCTGACCATTAACAGCAACAGAAGTTACATTATTAGGCCATTAGATGGTGGCAAAGACCGTCTTTATGAGTGTGTCAGTCAGTAGCGAAGACTTTTACAAAAGGACCTAAAGTTATGAACACAGAATCTTATGCAACTTTATTATGCAAGCAACATAACACTAAACGTAACGGTGTAGTTCCAGAGCACATTCCTAAGCAGGGAGTCCCCGTCAACACACGCCATAAATGGATTACGGCCAAGAAATTCTACACACACACACGTTTTCATGTTTTACGGGGACTTTATATATTTTTATATTCTATGCCCTAACCCTACCTCTAAACTTACCCAATCACAGAAAACATTCTGCATTTTTAGATTTTCAATGAAAAATTAATTCTGTATGAATTATAAGCTGTTTTCCTCATGGGGACAAATAATGTCCCCACAAGGACAAGGATTTCAGATATTGCCATCTTTGTGGGGACATTTTGTCCCTATAACGTACACAAAACACACACACACACAGGTTTAAACCCACAGGATTTTTTTTCCTTTCCCCCAAAACACTTAAAGGTGATCGCACTTATGTTACTTTAAAGTATTAACATTGTCTCCTGTAATTAAATCATTAATTAGTTTATTTTAGTTACATTAGTTACATGTTTTTAACAGCAAACTTTGATATCTTGATATCTTGATAAATCTGAACATAATTTGTGACACACACACATACACACACACACACACACACACACATATATATATATGAGAAGACTTAAGATGCAAAAGCCTGTGCCATCTGAAATTTTCTTATAAAATGAGCATTTTTATCAAGCTTGTATGTTTATGTTCAGTTATTTCACTTTAATGGCAGTGAACAGGACCTATTAATTGCCATTAAAGTGAAATTACTGAACCTAAACATACGAGCTTGATAAAAATGCTCATTTTAGAAGAAGAGGCTTTTGCATCTGAAGTCTTCATATATATATATATATTTTTTAACTCTGGGGTATTTTTCTGAGGAAAAATCTGAGACTTCATTTACATAATCTCATTGCTCTCTAGGAGAAACAATTGAGATATTACAAGAACAGGAACATTTCCATGTCATTGTAGAGTTTGGCAGAAAGGAATGTTTTGACTGATGTTTTTTCCCTGTTTTTAATGAATGTCAATTGATTGTCTACTGGTGCATTTTTTTTCAGCGCATTGTCTGCACAAGAATATGTTAAGACAGAGATAGACGTCGCAATATTAAACGTGATTATTGTAAATCAAAGGCATATTGTGTTTAACATGTGCTCACTTTATTGTTTGAACACATTTCAGAGATGGTTGTGGCAGACAGCTTTATGAAAGTGTGTGTGTTTGTGTGCGTGCATGTGTGTGCGTTTGTGTGTCTGTTTTGGACAGGAAATACTTCTCCCCAGAGGTTACCATCTTTAAATCTTATCCAGTTAGTGCCTGAGGCAGAGTCCTGCCGTTCTGTGCTGTGTGTCCCATAAAGCAATGATGTCACAATGGACATTGTAACAGAGACCTGTTCACCCATCTTTATTGGGTGATGTAGGCTGTTGGCGCTGACCATAGCCAATCATAGCGTGGATTATGGGAAGCAGTGTGTGAACTGCCTGGTACAGTTCAACACAATACTCATTCACAACTCTCTCTTACTCACTAACAAACAGAACTGAGTATCTGTGGACAAAGACATTTGTGTTTGTCATTGGCTCCTCTTGATGTTGTCACATCATAGAATACTGTATATGGTATTTTGTATACTTTTTTTAATGATCGCAAAGTAAGTCTCCTCTCTGGGTATGAAGCGTGATATACTGCATTCATTTATTTACATTAATGAATTCCAAATTGTATGTGACAGTGTCATTTTACAAAAATTTGAGATTTACACACTATTTGCTGGGATAAAAACAACCTAAGTTGGGTTGAAAATGGACAAACCCAGCGATTGGGTTGTTTTAACCCAGCGAATGGGTTAAATGTTTGCCCAGCCTGCTGGGTAGTGTTATTTAACTCAACTATTGTTTAAAAATGACTGTATTGCTTGCTTTAAATGAACCCAAAGTACGTTTATTAATATGTTTAATGAATAATAATTAAACAATAAACATTTATTAAACGGCTTATTAATAAATGTTTACCTTTTGATTATTATTGTTGCCTCTAGTAATTATGTGTCTGATTTTTAATTTCCAACATATTTTGGGTTCATTTCAAGCCAGCCATATAGTATTTTTAATAGTTGGGTTAAATAAAACTGCCAGCAATTTGGGCAGTTTGTCCATTTTTAACCCAACTTGGGTTGTTTTTAACCCAGCATTTTTTTCAGAGTGCATTTTCACGTTTTATATATGATTCACACAGTAAATTAAAAGTGTACCTTTTGTGTAAAAATTGTATATGACTCCCTTAATGTCCTGACCGAATTCAGCAGAATGTTTTTAGACACACACCAGACTGGTGTGAGGATCTGCAGTCACTTAGTGAACGCAAATGTCATGACCCTTCCATAAACTTTTGTCATTGATATAGTCATTGATAAGTCCTGATTTGATTATGTTGATTTGAAGTCCTGAACATTTTATTTGTTCCATCTAGTCTGATCCTGTTAAACTTGAGTGTTTGTGTGTGTTTGTCTCCAGGTAAAACCAAAAGTGATCGAGCCTTTGGACTATGAGAGTGTACTTGTCCAGAGGAAAACTCAGATACTCAGTGATGTCCTCAGAGACATGCTGCAGTTTCCTATTGATGACTTTCAGGTAAGAACGTATGTTTCCAACTCTCAGAGCATCTGCTCTGCCGTCAGTATCCATTCCTAAAATGTTCTTCCGTTTATTTTCCCCTGCTAGAGGCTTGTGCACACTTTCATTTCTGTCAGTATTTTTTGTTCTCTTCCTATCTGAAATCATGCTGCGATTTCCTCTGAAATGTTATTTTTCAGCATGATTCTGAGTGATGAGTAACCTGTGCAGATGTTATATTTCGCACCCTCTCAGCGGTGTGTCTTGAGTTTGTTTTCTCCTTCGGCTCATTAGTCATACATCTCTGTTCTTTCTGTGTTCACGAGGGCCTGCTTTTCCATCACAACCATAATACAACCCTCAAATAATATTACAGTAACATTGTCTCAGGGGACTTCTCAAGCTGCTTCTCTGAATGGAACCATCTACTTGTTTTTCTTTAGAAATGGGTGTGTATGCGAGAGATCATTGTTATGGGCCTTGGTTTATGGGGAACAGAAACAACTGTGTTCTGCAAACAACTGGCCAAGCAGCTATAGCTGAAATCAAACATTTATAATTCAGTTTCAAGATTAGTGTTTGGAAATTAGAACATAAATCTAATTGTAAAAATGTAAATGATAAATATGATTCTTAATCTCAAATCCAAAATCTTGTTAGTCTAATCGTTTTGTGAAGCCAGAGCAGAAGTAGCATATGTTATGACTGGCATTCAGTTTATTTCTATATACATATGACATATATGTGGTCACATTCTATCTAAAGCATACACTTAACATGCGCACAAACAAGCTTTTTATTAAGACATTATTGAACCATTTTCCTTTTGGGTTCAGTTTAAGTGAGCAATATAGTAATTTCTAAACAATATTTGAGCAGGATGGTCAAACCAAATGCTGGGTTTGTCCATATTTAACCCAACTTGGGTTATTTTTAAACCAGCATTTTTTTTACAGTGACTGTATATGTATTTTTAAATCAGTCCATGTCCACACAAAAATTATATTTTTGACTAACTTAATAAAAAACTACAGCCAAATGTTTATGGTTTGGTTCAAATCTTAATCAAAATCTTTCTTTTCCCAAAGACAAAAGCATTAATACAAAGTAAAAAAATATAATTTATTATAAAGACCATATTTAATCAATATATTCTTTAGACATAAGTCAAAATATTACTTAATATAAGTTAGTATAATAATTGATTGGCTTTTAACAACTTAATTTCACTATTAAAAATAAGAGAAATTAACTATAATATAAAAGTGTTATATGCTCACTGGTTTTGTGTTTCTTGCTTTTGCTATTTTAACTTTTATTTTAAAGTATATTCCCATCTCTTCCCATTGTTCCCTGTGCTTAATTTCTGCTTTTCTTTACCCTTGTTTGTTGCCATAGTGATTGATTACCCCCACCTGTTCCTAGTTAGGATTTACTCTGTTTTTGCCTATATCTCTCTGTTCGTGGATTTGCTTTTGTTATCTTTTTGTTGCAAATGGATCCTACTCACCGTATTTCTGAAACACCCCACATTACAGAAAGTAGAGTTTTCACATTTTGTTAGTAAGTTATTTAGTTTACTTACTATAAATAAAGGCAACTTTGAAAGACTATGATGCTTATTGTGATGGCTTTTTAAAATATGCATCAAATGTTCTGTTATATACTTTTAAAAAAACCCAGAAAAATAAATAAAAACTATAATTATTTCTGCAGTCAGTAAAGCTAGTCAGGATGTGTTCTGCACATCAATACTACTGGTATCAAGCGAAAATGCGAAAATGTTATTTGCTTTTAGATAAACTGAACAAAACGGGTATAAACAGAAACAATGATTTTTGCATTTCACTTTTTTAAATAATTCACTTTTTTTTAGTGTACCCAAATCCTCCTTTTAATCCATTAAGATGAAATCCTCTCTTTTGTTTGTAGTCCAACATGATTAGTTTTATTGCTGACAAATTTTTCTTTATGCATGTTCATGTGCTGGTCTTTGTTTAATATCTGAAATGTTTCCTCATGTTTCTGTGTAGATCTCCATTTTGAAGCGTCAGGGCAGAGCTCTATACTCTTCAGTACCAGACGGGGCAGAAAAGAGAGCCAGCAGCCTGCTCGTCCAGGAGGTAAGAGCTCAACATAAACTCATGGATCACAGTAAAAAAAGAGGACGAATGAATGAATTGCACTCACTGATGGCGTTGTTTATTTGCACATTGTATGTATTGTTTTAGTGCACAATTCAAGGAATTACACATATCATATTGCACACCTTCCCAAAACTTTAGTGCCAAGTTAAATGCTATTTGTGTGCTGCTATTTACATTGCACTATTTAAAGGTGAGTTCTGAGAGGATGCATTAGAATACCACAACTTTACTGAGACTACGTCACTCAATCACTGCAGTCCGAGCACCTGAATCACCTCTTAAAAATGCATTTGACCACGTGTCTGGATATATGCCCGGATACGCTTCTCTTCTCCAGCAGTTGATCATCATTTGATGAAATACTGATGTCAAGATCAGAAATGCACACAAACGTCTTGCTTTCTACAGGCGGTAATAGTTCAAAGTCAGTTGCTTTAGGCAAAAAATGCAGAACTTTGCAAAAAGGCGCAATCTAAGCCTAATACTAAGCATAATTTACATTAAAAGGAGACTATTAATTGAACTATTTCTGTTCATTTAGTGTCTGGTTAAACTGAATAGCAGTTTAAGGCAAGAGACTACAGGCAAAAAACAGTCAAAACATTGAGTCTCATTTACTAATAATT
Source organism: Anabarilius grahami (assembly GCA_003731715.1). Lineage (NCBI taxonomy): Eukaryota > Metazoa > Chordata > Actinopteri > Cypriniformes > Xenocyprididae > Anabarilius > Anabarilius grahami. Next base: position 6,430,089 of record RJVU01051519.1, on the reverse strand, counting down.
GTGTACACTATTCATATTTAAACGCACGTTTGAACTTTCACAACACATGTGTTCGCACATGAATTTGTTGTTAACCTCGGTCTAATGTTGATGAATTCTGAGTAAGTAATTTACATAAAACACACCCAAACCATGTCCATATAAGGGCATTCCGCACACCTTTTTCTTTCGTCACTCTCAGCAAACATGGCGCTCTCTAAAGACACATCTTCGCTTGAAAGCACGATGCTCGAGCAATGCCAAGAGTGCCATCCGCAAAACAAGTTTATATGCAATAAACACCTTTTACACAGACATTACAGACATCTGATTAGCCAGCTGTACATACGCGTGTCTGCGTCTTTATGCAGATATCTCCCAGCATGAGCTATAATGCACCTTTTCTTACTCTTTTACTGATGTAAATGTGTTTGTGTTTGTTTAAAATTTCATCTTAACGTGTTTACAAGGCCACCAAGCGTGAGATTTTTACGTACAAGTGGTTTCAATTGTTCCTACTTTTTTTCGTAAAATTTAGAATAGAATCCTGATTTGTTCGTGAAAACATTCATATGCCGATTTCATGCACAAATTCAACAGCTACTGATACAGCAGGAACCAATCAGATGTGCCCTATAAGGGGCTTTCGCACCGAATAGTTCTAAGAACTAATTTATAGGAACTAGCCACTAGTATAGTTCCCCGAGAACTAATTTCTCCGCCCGGCCATGTTCCTGGTTGCATTCGCACTGGGAATAGGAACTCTGAAGCGGCCAAAAGCCGCATTTACAAACGCAAAAAAAAAAAAAACGGTGGATGGAGGATGCCACGATCAGAGCTGTTTGTGTTGTGTGTCGTGGGTTTCGTCATAAAGGAGATGGAATGTAAACGAATAATTTACACGACTGAAAGTGCAAAAAGTGGGGCTAATGCTGCCTTCACATGCTCTCGGAATTAGCGTAAATACGAGTTTCCTAGGTAAAAATTGCACATGAACGTTACTTGTTTTGTAATGTCATGAGTCATCAGTGCTGGTGGTTTAGTTGTCTAAATGCTTTTTGTTTTATATTTAACATAACTTGCCTCATACCCTTTGTGCTATGAACATAAATGATCACTTTGCCTGGCCAGCGATAAAATGGGCAAAACATCCTAGTAATGCCCAGAACACCCTCCTCAAAAACCCTGCATGGGTATCATTTCGAAACTTGAATGCGATGAGCTCGTAATCACGACTTCAGAAGTGGGAATTATCAAATTTCTGATAGCACGTGAAGGCAGCATTAGAGACGAAATCTCTTATGACAACTTTCAATATTACATATCATCGAGGCTGAGAAAAGAACGCAACCCTGCATACAGCAGGTAAATGCCGTTATCACTGTTTTCCATGATCGTGAAGTAAATATGTTTACACAGCTTTTTAAAAATGCAGGGTCGCGGTGTTTAACATACATTTGACCAATCAACATACCATTACGTCACTGATAGCTCCTATAGAGCTGGTTTAGACCCTACTCTGAAGTTGGAGCAAATTTAGTTCCACAAAAAGGAGTTCCTAGAACTAAAATCATTAGTTCCTGCGGTGCGAAAACGGCAAAATCTGGGTACTTCAGCCTATTGTTCTAGGAACTATGAAAAGGTTACACCGGTGCGAAAGCCCTTATAGAGAATGATGTGATTGCAAGCAGATTGAGTTAAGGACCTATCAGCCTGCGCCATCTAGAGTTTCATGACAGAAATTTGTATATATACAAAATCCCCTCTGTAAAACCTTTGACTCATATACATCAACAAAATGAAACAAGTGAATTTTGAACCTGGCCTTATCTATTGTTCAGATTTCTGTTCTGGAAATGTATGCAAATGAGTGCATATTGTATGTATTTAGATAATGCCTCATTTGCATATTTAAACATACCAGTTTAGAACACTTTTCATACAAAAAAAAAAAAAATGTTTGCAATTCTTAATCAACTGGGGAAGTATGGTGATATCTGTTAATCTGATATCTGTAATTTTTTTTTAATTCTCTTCACCTCTGGTCCTAGGGAGCAGTGAACACCATGTAGGGACCCTATCAATCGTACTGAAGCTCAGTTCATGGAGCATTCTTCTTACGAGGTTATGATTTGATCTGGCCCAGGACCTGAATTGGGAACCACTACCATAAGCCCTCATAAACAATGCACAAAAGTTTTACCATTTTTATCATTGATCATATTGGAAGGCTTTAGATACAACTAAAACCAGAAAGCTTTATCCACCTTATTTTTAACACAAGAGCTGATTGCCATTTTGAATTCACAAGGCTTCCGGTGTCATTTGCTTTCAATTATTTTTAGCTGTATAAAACAGTTATGCTGCTTGATATTGCAAACCATTATTTCTTATCATATTATTTGAATGTATTGTCGTAATTATAAAATGATGAGATTTAAGCCAATTTAAGCTGCATATTCAATAGTTCTACTAATATGTGTGTTTGCAATTGTGTTATTAAAACCGTACGTGTGTGTGCGTGAGGTCTAGGTCAGGGTGGGTTTGTGTGGATATCTCAGGCACTGGGCGTCGTCAGCGGAGAGCGTAAAACGATACTTCCTCCCACTAAAGAGCTCAGTAACATCATCAAGGGCAGCTGGGCCAGAGCCAGGCAGTTTTCCAGCTTTTCACAAATCAAAACATCTGCCTTGACCATTAGTCAAGTGCACATGGTCCTCAGTACACTCCAGAACAATATTCATTCTGAAGGATTGCTCTGGTAAACTTGCAAACACGTTCTTGGAAACAACATCTTCTGTCATAAAATATGTTCAATTGAGTAAACATTTGTCATTTTGTTTTAGAAGAGTTGTAATTAAATCTGATCCACAGAGGAAGGCAAACAAGATGAGTTGCCCAAAAACGTCATTTATTTTAATCAGTTTTGTTTTGTAATGTCATGAGTCATCAGTGCTGCTGGTTTAGTTGTCTAAATGCTTTTTGTTTTATATTAAACATAACTTGCCTCATACCCTTTGTGCTATGAACATAAATGATCACTTTGCCTGGCCAGCGATAAAATGGGCAAAACATCCTAGTAACGCCCAGAACACCCTCCTCAAAAACCCTGTATGGGTATCACTCACGTTTTGTCCAGATAATATAAAAAATCTAGTTCTTATTTACAGTTTGTCTATTTTTATTTTATTGTATTTTATATTTTACCCTAAAGTTACAGATGGAGTACAGAGACAATTAGTTGAATGCTTAGTTCAGAATGATAAATTTACTTTGTCAACTCATTCACTCTTCTCACTCCCTTCCTCTTTCTCTGCATTAATTGGATTTAAAATAAGAGTGAGAAAGCCGTTTTGGGTTTTAGAGGCTTTTAGTTTCATCTTATCCCTTTAAGAACTGCTGAGGACTAAATGCTTGCCTTGCCAACAGAGCAAATAGAATTGAATCTGCTTTAATGTAATGCCCAGAGGATATATTAGTGTCTGTTTGTGGTGTGGTGTGGTGACAGCTTTAACAGTGATTAGCACAGAGATACAGTCAATGTCAACCAGTGAGGAAATTATTTTCTAAAAAGCTGTTGCCACAGATTGCTATGGAAAACATGATTCTTATTAGATTACTGGGAATGTATTAGCCTTTTCGGGATTTGGGGGTCTTTGTGTTTGTGTATGTGTGTGCGTGCTGGTATATGTGTTTATGTGCTTTCCGTATGACAGAGGAGACAGAGATGTTTGATTTTTTTTCTTTTATAGTGCATCAAGACCTACAACTCTGATTGGCATGTGGTGAACTACAAATACGAGGATTATTCTGGAGACTTCCGCCAACTTCCAAAGTAAGACTGGTTAAAAGAAAAAGAAAAGAGATGGAAAGTAACAGAGATAGCTATTTGAAGTACAGCTGGACTTCATTGATGCATCATATCTACACAACGGCACTGTTCCAAAAACCTAGTGAGCTGCCTATGTAGGCAGGATTTTAAGGTATTATATTCATTCTCCGATGTAGGCTGTTCTAAAAAAGTAGGCGCCACGTCATAATTTTTTTTTATTCAGTGCCGCAAGAGGTGTTTGTCACATTATTAACAACATTTTAATTGACAGAAAATAAAGGTGACATAAATTTCAGCACTTTTTCAGTGCTTTTTTGTTTTTAGTTTGTTCCAAAGGATAATCTATAATCTAAAGTAATTTAGTTTGTGCAGTTCTTCATTCTGATAATAAAAAAGCACCCTTTTTTTTTTTTTGTTAAAAGGGACCTATTATGCAAAATTCACTTTTATAAGGTGTTTGAACAAAGATGTGTGTCCACAGTGTGTGAAAACAACCAGCCTATAATGGTAAAAATCCACCCACTTCTTTTTTATAATCCTCATAAATCATAAACAGTCTCTCCAAACATGCGGTTCCAGATTTCCCCCTACTCTTACGTAAGAGAATGGTGAAGCCCCACCCATGACTGGTGACGAACCGCTCTATTAGAAGAGATACTGCCCTGAGAGAGCAGCAGCAGTCCGCCATTTCTGTTTCCTCGCTGTAGCTGCTAGAGATATACGTCTGCACCAAAAAGGAAATGTGCAGAAGAAAGTCAGTAAAGTGTTATATATTTGCGCAAATCAGATTGCTTTACAAACGAGGGTCCAATGCTGTATTTGCACAAGAAATTAGGGTCCCACTTTATATTAAGTGGCCTTAACAACTATGTACTTACATGGCAATTTAAGCATTTGATACAATGTACTAACTCTGTACCTACATGTATTTACATTGTACTTACATTTAAAGTACCTGCATGATCTTTCCTGAAGGCTTTCCTGTAGCTCAGTGGTTAGAGCGTGGCACTAGCAATGCCAAGGTCATGGGTTCGATCCCAGGGGTTGCACATACTCAGATACAAATGTATAGTATAATGCAATGTAAGTCGCTTTGGATAAAAGCGTCTGCCAAATGCATAAATGTAAAATGATCTATCTGTATTTACAGTAGTGTACTTACATTTGTAAGTACGCTTTTGTAAGTACAGACCATATTGCAATATTGTAATTACAATTGTAACTACTCTGCAGTCTCTGTGAATTTTTTATTTTTTTGGGGGGGAGGGCAGTTTTATGTTTTTACACGTGTAAAGCATTATTGTTCATGCCTACCGCAATGTGCCTAAATATGAGTATGAGGGTGTATACTTATTATTCACAATATGTCATAGTCAAGCTATGGATGGAACAAATGTTTGCAAAATACACCAGAATACACCAGTGTATATCGTCTCATTTAGCACATTATGGCTCCCCAGGATTCTCTAAGTTTGATTTTATTTTATTGTGCAACTCGTATACTGTAAAAGACAAAAGGGTTTACACACCTTACAAGGTCTCATTTGTTAGCATTATAGTTAATGCATTAAGTAACACGAACTAACAATGAACAATATGTGATACCAATGAACTAATGTGTACTTACACTGAAAATACACAAAAACTGACCACTTAAAATAAAGTGAGGAACCTGTGTTCATACTCAGGAACTAATGTGTACTTACACTGAAAATACACAAAATTGTATTACATGAAGAATAAAATTACGGTATTCTTATTTAAACTCGCTAATAATGCAGGTCCATGCAAAATAAAAATAACGTGCAGTTAAGAATCTTTTTTTTTTTTTTTACTGAAAAATTTCAGATAAACAGGAACAATCTATTTTTGAAAATTTTACAACACAACAAAATTTGGCTACTTTAATTTTGAGAAAAATTGCCTAAAAAAAAGGGGGGTGTTAAGGTCACACAAGATTTCACTTATCTTTAAACAATTTTTTTTGTATATATTTTAATAAAGGAAACCATTTAATAAAAGGCATAAAATACCCCAAACAATCAAATTAAACCAGAAATAAACATTAGGCTTTAGTGAAAAAACGTGTTCCACACTTTATTTTAAGTGGTCAGTTTTTGTGTATTTTCAGTGTAAGTACACATTAGTTCCTGGGTATCAACACATGTTCCAGACACTTTCTGGTAACACTTTACAATAAGGTTTCATTTGTTAACTGCTTGGTATTTTGCACGTTGTCTTTTACAGTATGCGAGTTGCACAATAAAATAAAATCAAACTTAGTGAATCCTGGGTAGCCATAATGTGCTAAATGAGACGACTGAATATCCATTGGTGTATTCTGGTGTATTTTGCAAACATTTGTTCCATCCATAGCTTGAATATGAAATAGTTTGAATAATAAGTATACACCCTCATACTCATATTGAAGCACATTGCGGTAGGCATGAACAATAATGCTTTACACGTGTAAAAACATAAATCTGGCCCCCCCCCAAAAAAAAATCACAGAAACTGCAGAGTAGTTACAATTGTAGTTACAATATTTCAATTATGGTGTGTACTTACAAAAGCGTACTTACAAATGTAAAGTACACTACTGTAACTACAGAGAGATCATGCAGTACAATGTAAATACATGTAGGTACAGAGTTAGTACATTGTATCAAATGCTTTATTTGCCATGTAAGTACATAGTTGTCAAGGCCACTTAATATAAAGTGGGACCGAAATTAGCATGACATCACATGCTAGTCGATGAGTTGAATCAACTCCACAGCAACTACATAAATTTATCCACTAACCGTTCAGAAACGTCCAGTTTCATTCTAAAAGTTGTAACTTCTTCCTGAGTCTCTCCATCAGTGTCGACTCCGGTTTGAACAATGTCACCGTTACTGACAATCCTCATTTTGTCTGCCTGAGATTCTCCAGTTTTGTTGTTGTTGAGCAACCGAAGCGCGAGCTGTTAAAGCTCCGCCCTCTTCTGGAAAGGGGGCCGGGAGCAGCAGCTCATTTGCATTTAAAGGGACACACACAAAAACGGCGTGTCTTTGCTCACACCCAAATAGGGGCAAATTTGACAAGCTACAATAAATGATCTGTGCGGTATTTTGAACTGAAACTTCACAGACACGTTGAGGACACCAGAGACTTATATTACATCTTGTGAAAAGGGGCATTATAGATCCCCTTTAATATAGATTTGTTAATTATTTTAAAATAATCCTGAGTGATACAGTGATAAAAGAAATGCTAAATTGTTTGTTTTTCCAGTCCAAAAATTCAGCTTTCACAGGTGTGAATCTTTATAAAACATGCTAAATTGCATTGCGACAAGCTTAGTAATTAATATAATTAAATACAATTATTTATTCAATATAATTGTTTATAATGAATCCAATTATAATTCATTAAAGGGTTAGTTCACCCAAAAATGAAAATAATGTAATTAATTACTAACCCTCATGTCATTCTACACCCGTAAGACCTTCATTCATCTTTGGAACACAAATTAAGATATTTTTGATGAAATCCAATGGCTCAGTGAGGCCTCCATCGCCAGCAATGTCACCGAACCTCTCAAGATCCAGAAAGCTGCTAAAGACGCATTTAAATCAGTTCATGTGACTACAGTGATTCAACCTTAATATTATAAAGTGACGAGAATACTTTTTGTGCGCCAAACAAACCAAAATAACGACTTTTCAACAATATCTAGAGATGGGCGATTTCAAAACACTGTTTCATGAAGCTTCGAAGCTTTACAAATCTTTTGTTCCGAATCAGTGGTTCGGAGTGCCAAAGTCACGTGATTTCAGTAAACGAGGCTTCGTTTACACGATCTGAACTACTTATTCGAAAAAAAAGATTCGTAAAGCTTCGAAGCAGTGTTTTGAAATCGGCCGTAACTAGATATTGTTTATAATAACATAATTTTCATTTTTGGGTGAAATACTTTAAATACTGAGAAGTTTCCATAAAACTTTAATCAAAATAAATATGGATTGTTTTAGCCAATATTTTGTGTTTTGTAACATAACCATAGCAATATGCTAACAGCAAACTTTTGATGTTAATTGTGAGTTGAGTCTCCCCTGTGAGCAGCACTATTGCTGTGTATTTAGATTGTTTTTGTATGGTCCCTTATGACAAACACTATAAAACACACATTTTTTATATGCTTTCGGCATTCAGCAAATATGCATTTATATTATTTAAACAAGTCTTTGAATATCTAATAAACATTTAATGCCACGAACCTTGCAAACTTTATTTGCAGATTATTGTTTTTATCAAGTTCAAATTATTTTTTCAATTTGATTTCTGTAATTCTGTAATTCAAATAAATATTACATTTTACTTTGTTGTTATTTACTATGTTTAAAATAAATAGTGTTATATATCAGCCATAAACCACTCTCCAGTTTAGGATATCGCCTATAGTAAACCTACAAGTCAACCACTATTTAGAAGATAACTGCCAATGCAGGCAGTCGACAGCAAGGCAGCTCACTAGTTTTTGGAACACAGCCCAGAAGTCATTGTTTGTGTTTGCACAGTGTGTTTGTGTGTGTGAAAAAGCGAGAGATGCTATTTTACACACTCATTTTTATCAGCATCCTCATCCTGTCCTGCCACAGTGTTGACAGCGAGGTCTCGTCCTGAGCTAAATCTGGAAAGTGCCTTTCTTCACACAACAACAACCCATCAGCAGCTCTTTTCCTATTTCCTCCTCACTTTTCCTTTCTCTTCCTCTCTCTTTTCTCATTCAGCACATAATTACTCCACCTGTTTCAGGACAGGGCTGCAACCAAATGCCAAAAAAGTGTCTTTCATCCACTGATGTCACTTCCTGTGTCAACTAACTGGTAGATTATGTCATAGCGGTCAATAACTGGCAAATCACATTGTGGAGATCAGGAGCCAGCCAGTGTCTGGCATTTGGTAAAGGTCGCAGAGGAAGCAGGAGGGATGATGGTGATGGAAGAGACAGAGATAATGTCTGCTGTGTTTGTGAAGCTTCAACATCATCATCATGACCAGCATTATCATCCGCCCCCACTTCTTCATGATAATTCCGCTAATGCAGTTTCCTTAAGCACACATGCACATGTGCACATTTTGCATCAGCAGTGTGAGGGATAAGAGATGGTGTCCTTGAGTTATAAGTGCTGAACCTTTTTGTTAAATGTACAGTATGTGCTACACGTTTTGACACGCTAAAAAACACGGTCACACTTTATAGGTGTTTTTAACTACAATGTACTAATATAAGTAAAAATGTATGTACACAATAAGTGCACTGTATCAAATGATTAATTTCAATGTTTCTGCATATATAGTTAAAGGCACTTAATATAAAGTGGAACCAAAACCACTTAGCTAACGCTAGCAACACCCTCAATACTCAAATGTTGTGGCGGAGACTTTTGCACAGACAGAAAATGTAAAAGTCTATTGGTCAATTTTTTTTGGTCTTTTTATTGTTTTTTTTCTTTTACAGTAAAGTTCCTCGGCCAGAGAAGTTAGCGAGTCACGTGTTTGAGGTGGACGAGGATGCCGATAAGGAGGAGGCAAGTGACAATTACCCATGAATCCTCACTGTGATTTTTTTTTTTTTACTGTGTCTGTATGTGGGTGTTTCTTCAACTCTGGCCACTTTTTTTTAATGTACTAGTCCATTGGGTCAAAAGAGCCCTTAAAGAGATAGTTCACCCAAAACTGAAAATTATCCCATGATTTACTCACCCTCAAGCCATCCTAGGTGTCTATGGCTTTCTTCATTCAGATGAACACAATCAGAGATATATTAATAAATATCCTGGCTCCTCCAAGCTTTATAATGGTAGTGAATGGGACCCAATATTTTGAAGCCCAAAAAAGTTTGAAGCCCATAAAAGTAATCCACACGGCTCTGGAGGGTGAATAAAGACATTCTGAAGTGAAGCGATGGGTTTTTGTAAGAAAAATTAACATATTTAGAACTTTATGAACTAAAATAACCGACTTCTGGTAATAGCCGTACGCGTGTTCTCAAGAGAGTGGCGTTCCGGGATATGAAGCAGGACGTCGGTGTATTGTGAGCTCCGGTGAGAATAGGTGACTCTCACATGAACCACGCATTGTAAACAGATATAGAAAACCTTGAAAAGAAATTTGTTGTTTTAGCTATACTGTAGATTTGTAATTGTCTTAAAATAATGCATTTATGCAACTATCTGGAATGCTTCAACTTACGTAAAGTTGTAAGATTACGTGCGTGGTCATCAACGGGAGATGCAGATTTATCAGATAAACAGGGCTGGGCAAAAAACTGTCCTCTTGTCTTATATCGAAATCTTCCGACATTTTTCTTTAAAAAAAACCCCTAGTTTTGGACTTCAAATTCTTACAAAAACCCATCACTTCACTTCAGAAGGCCTTTATTCACCCCCTGGAGCTGTGTGGAGTACTTTTATGATGAATGCATGCGCTTTCTTGGGCTTCAAAATATTGGGTCCCATTCACTATCATTATAAAGCTTTGAAGAGCCAGAATATTGTTTTTATTATATCTCCCATTGTGTTTGACTGAAAAAAAGAAAGTCATATACACCTAGGATGGCTTGAGAAAGTAAATCATGGGGTAATTTTAATTTTTTGGTTAACTGTCCCTTTAAGAAACCCCCAAATATGTCATTATAGACATGTGGTGACATTTAAATGATTCAGAATGCAGTGATTAATGTAATTAATGTGCAGCTCAGAAATTTGGTCATATTTAGCTTTTTAAACTCACTCTGTCTAGACGTTTGTGTGATAAACTTATGAAAGAGAGCAAGAAACTCATGTGCTATTGTTTCTTAACCCTACCGATTTCCTGAGAGTTAAAGGAAATAGTATTCACCATACTGTACTTCCATGCACCATACTTCATCAGCCTATCGCAACACATGATTTCCCTCGCTCTCCTCCTCTCTGTTCTCAATGGCTGATAAGCAGAATAAATAAATAATAAGGAACTTACAGCTTATTAGTAATGCGTTTGCGCAGAGCCTCTGGGACTACATTAGCCTTAGAGAAAGAACAGACACAGGACTCAGCTGTCTCTGGGCCATTTGATCCCCTGATTAGGTTTCACCTACATTTCCCAGAATTCTAACTCCATGTCTGCCATTCTGTCTGAGCGGCCACTCGCTCAGGGATGGAGTTTGTTTGTTCAGTTTGAAGGCTGCTCCCTGTTGGGATGAGGGAGAAAATGAATAATTGAGGGGGTCAGGTGAAAATGGACTTCATGTTGAAACACGGAGAGGGCGTCCAGAGGCTCTAATGTGGGAAACTATGTTAGATATCGACATGTTTTGTTCAGGCTTGAAGAAACAGTTGAAGTCAGACTGTGTGGGTGTATGATTGCGCTTCTGTTGTGTTCTTATGTGTGCTCGTTATATTCCTCTCTGGTTCCTGAAGGATGCCGCGTCACTGGGTTCTCAAAGAGGGGGCGTGTCCAAGCACGGCTGGCTATATAAAGCAAACATGAACAGTGCCATCAGTGTTACCATGAGGGTGAGTTAGACATATACTCAAGCACTTTTCTGATTTGATGATGATGATGAAAAATGTCTGAAACATAGAGATCTTAAACACAATGATCACTATTTTCGGAATGAAATACTAGCATACTGAAAACTGCGAGTAGAACCGGAGGAGTTGCACACAGTTTATACTGTATATTTAAAAAAAAAAGCAAAACACTACACATTATGCAACTTTTATATACTATATTGTTGTCACCACACTTTAAAAATAGTTTTTCATGGTTGTGAATAAAACTAATTTTATTGGAGTATATTTTACAAGAAAATATTATTTAATTCTTTCAAAATTTCATGTTTAATTCAATTTGTTATTTGCTGTTTCTTTGTAATTAATTGTGAAATTTACTAGCAATTTTTGAGTGAAAATTGTTTCTAGACCAGTGCATTTTTAATGCTTAGTTCAAAATTATGCTTGATATTGATTCTATATCATTAGTCAAACTGGAAAGGTCAAGTGGAGTGCATTGCATTTTGGGGTATATTATTCCAAGTAGTGTGCTTTGGTTGCATTTTCAAAAATGTTCATGCATACAGATTTTCATTTTGTGCATGATATGCATACTGCACACTGCAAAAATAGTAGTATGGAAGTGAGTCATTCCAAACATAGCAATCAAATCAAGTGCTGATGTCATTAACATGACACTTGTTGCAGTTTCTGCATAGATTTGTGTTCAGCTGGTTGTTCTCAAACTCTGACCCTTAGTCCTCCTCTTAGCAGATCTGTGCTCACCATGCCATAGACAGGAAGTGGGGCTTTACTAACTTCCAGTTCTCACTAATCCATTTTCCCATGCTCCCTTTCCCTTAGATGTTATTTTTAGAACAGTCACTAGTTTTACATCTAAACATAGAGTGTTTAAATCTGCTGTTTACATTCAATGCTCTTTGTATTCTTTCTTTTCCTCCCAAATTTCTTTCCGTTTAGTCTTTTAAGAGAAGGTATTTCCACTTGACCCAGCTGGGAGATGGATCATACAACTTGAACTTCTACAAAGATGAGAAAATATCTAAAGAACCCAAGGGAACCATCTTCCTGGACTCATGCATGGGTGTCATCCAGGTATCAGTATAAGAATTAATCACATGATGCGTAGATTCAAAAATACATCAATATATATATGACTATTGACCTATTGTATGATTAACATGTTTTCAATTTCTTAATTAAAATGAATTGATATTTGGGACATAAAGTCAAAAATGTTAGGGTAATACAACTGTCCTTTCTGTCATAAGAGACCTTTTTTCAATAAATTTGTGTGGGGTGGGGGGTTAGTATTTTGGGAAAATCTTTTATTTTTATACCTTAAAAATATTTTAACAAAATGTTTGTCCACCAAATTAAAGTCATTGGGCCCTATTTTAACGCATGATCTGAAGCGCATGGCGCAGGTGCACTTAGGGCGTGTCCGAATCCACTTTTGCTAGTTTAACGACGGAAAAAATGGTCGGTGCACCAGGCGCATGGTCCAAAAGGGTTGGACCTTGTCAATTAATGAGTCATGGGTGTGTTTTGGCCATAACGTGCAATAAACCAATCAGAGTGTTATCTCCAATTCCCTTTAAAAGCCAGTTGCGCTTGCACCACGGCAGATTCGCTATTTACATGGCGGAATTTGCATGCAGAAAAACTAAACGCTTTTCCAGAGAGGAATCCTTTTCTTTTTAATATTTAAAAATGTTTGTGTGCTGCTGTGCATCCCTGTGTGTGTAACAAGCAGAGTGCACGCTTGTTGTGCACCCACCTATAGGCGTATATTACCAACGCGCCCTTTAAATAAAAAAAAAAATACTTTGACTTTAGACGTGGTTTTTGTTGGTCAATGGCTCAGTCGTTTTCAGTTGCCTCAAAATAGCAACACACCAACAATGCGCCTGAACACACCTCGTTTTCAGACCAGCGAACAGATTTTTTTTTCATGGGGGAACAAATGGGAGCGAGTGCATGTGCTATTTAAACAACGTGGCGCTGGATGTGAAAATGATCATTGCGTCGGGCTGAAACTAGCAAAAACACTGGCGTTGCATTGAGCCGGGTGTATGATAGGTCCCATTGGATGCAATCAATCTGCAGAAAAAAAACATAAAACATGAAATATCCCAGCAGACCCTCATAATTCTGGGCTAAAGTAAAAAAAAAAGAAAGAAAAAAAGTAGCTTAAAGTCTTAAAGTAGCATATTATTTGACCTTTTTAAGACAAGATTAGTTCAAAATGTATTAATTTACAGGTTAATTAAGTTCAAGGTTATTTGTAGAATATTGTAAAATGTCATGTGGTGTGACTCCCCAAAAAGTTTCAAATACATAAATAATATTAATATAATATTTGTAAAACCGTTGTGAAGTGTACACATTTATTCAGTGTGTAAAGAAAATGTTATTTATGTTTATGGCTATTTTTTATTCTATTGTAACTCATTCTTCTGTTATTTTTGCTTTTTTTATAAAAAAAAAAATGAGGGACCAAATCAAGTTAGTATTATACTCTGTTGTAATCAACATTGTTCCACAAATGTTATCGATAGAGCTTAAAGGGTTAGTTCACCCAAAAATGAAAATTCTGTCATTTATTACTCACCCTCATGTCGTTCCACACCCGTAAGACCTTCGTTAATCTTCGGAACGCAAATTAAGATATTTTTGTTGAAATCCGATGGCTCCTTGAGGCCTGCATAGGCAATGATATTTCCTCTCTCAAGATCCATAAAGGTCCTAAAAACATATTTAAATCAGTTCATGTGAGTACAGTGGTTCAATATTAATATTATAAAGCAACAAGAATATTTTTGGTGCAGCAAAAAAAACTAAATAACGACTTATATAGAGATGGCCGATTTCAAAACACTGCTTCAGGAAGCTTCGGAGCGTTATGAATCAGCGTGTCGAATCAGCGGTTCGGAGCGCCAAAGTCACGTGATTTCAGCAGTTTGACATGCGATCTGAATCATGATTCGACACAGAAGAATCATAATGCTCCGAAGCTTCCTGAAGCAGTGTTCTGAAATCGGCCATCAGTAAATAAGTCGTTATTTTGTTTTTTTGGCACACCAAAAATATTCTCGTCGCTTTATAATATTAATATTGAACCACTGTACTCACATGAACTGATTTAAATATGTTTTTAGTACATTAATGGATCTTGAGAGAGGAAATGTCATTGCTGGCTATGGAGGCCTCACTGAGCCATCGGATTTCAACTAAAATATCTTCATTTGTGTTCCAAAGATTAACGAAGGTCTTACAGGTGTGGAACGGCATGAGGGTGAGTAATAAATTACATTATTTTCATTTTTGGGTGAACTAACCCTTTAACTTGCATTGAACCTGGAACATTCCTTCAAAGTTCATAAGGGCGCCTGAAGAATAAATGCTTTGTTTTGTGTATTTAATACAGCACAAAGCAGTTTATAAAAGGAGTTCAGATCTCTAATAACATCCTCATGAGTCTCTTCCTTTGTCTCGACCAAGAGGGGATATCAGTGTTTGGATGGTCAGTTCCTCAGATGGGGCTACTCGGGGTTGCAGAGAAAGAAGAAAATATAATAGAGAGAGAGAGAGAGAGAGAGAGAGAGAGAGAGAGAGAAGGAAAGATGAAGTCCAGCCTAATTCACACATGATTTCTCCCAGGGTCAAATATTTCCACTCAGTGTGTGTGTGTGTGTGTGTGTGTGTGTGAGTGCAAATGTGATCGCATTCCTCGATTCACTAGACCTCCTGAAAGAATAAAGTATTCCTTTGGTATGCACAACCTGTTTCGTCTGTTTTTGACATCTGTTTTTTTGACATTTTGTCTGTTTTCCACATTTCAGACAAAAGAGAAAATAGTAAAAGTTATTTCTAGCTCTAAAACCTAAACATTTCAACAGGTGCGCATGCAAAGTGGCCAGATATTCCTCAGCAGTTGTCTGGGAATAAATGGCTTTCAGCTCCTGCAGTATGGATATATTTTCCATCGTCATTTCTGGTGTAAATTCATCATAAATTCATTAAGTGTAAAATCATTCCAAAGTCTCCGGTGCTTTCACATTCCCATACAAAGCAAAATCACCAGAGTTAAATCAACTCTGCTCGGAGTACATATGGTCCCTTTCTAAATAGTGTTAAATGAACACTGAAGCAGAGTTAAAGATGATTAAGCAATTAATTAAATGATGAATGTGCATTAGTGATGAACACCTGCTGTTAACAAGCAGAATCACTGAAGAAAACATAATACTCCTCTGCTAACATCTTGAGAGATATAATGTATTTTATCTAATACTGTGGCGGAAGTCAGTTGCAGTTCTTGTGTTTCTCTTTTCTTCATTGATTCTGCTTGTTAACAGCAGGTGTTCATCACTAACACTCGATCATCACTTAATTAATCGCTTAATTATCTCATTAACTTTAACTCTGCTTCAGTGTTACTTTAACACTATTTAAAGAGGGACCATATGTACTCCGAGCAGAGTTGATTTAACTCTGGTAATTTTGCTGTGTAGGAAAGAAAAGTCACGAGAAGAGATCTCTTATGTCTCAATTTTTGCAATGAGGTTCAGGCGAGATCTTAAACAATGTGCTCAGATTTGCTAAGATCTGAGCTATTCTATTTACTGATTAGAAATATCTCTCTTTCTCTGTCACCATTTGTCTGTGTGCAGAACAGCAAAGTGCGGCGTTTTGCATTTGAGCTAAAGATGCAGGATAAAAGCACGTATCTTCTGGCTGCAGACAGTGAAGGAGAGATGGATGACTGGATTGGCACCCTCAACAAGATACTCCACAGCAGTTTTGAGCTTGCCATGCAGGAGAGGAGGAACGGAGAACTGCACGACGGTATGTGTTTGGGCCAGTGAGTGTGTGCAGTTCACAGATGTGTGTGTCTGATGTCATGGATGACAGGTGGAGTGTGTTGATACATTACTATAAGCAAGATTGTTGACACAGTTTGAGAGCACAGACATGTACGTATTTGCAGAGCCAGCTGAGTGGTCGTGTTTCCTATATGTGTATGTTTTCTTTGAAGAGACCACCCACTCTTTAAACGTCTTTTAATGGATAGATGCATACATCCAAAACTCCTGAACTGACGCACACATAGCCGTACACCAACAGTAACACTTAACACCTCTTAAACCCTTCAGATTTCACACTGGAGAGGACGTTGGGAGTCTTTATTTACATTTGATGAGTTTCAAAGGAGACAGCACATTCCTTTCTTCTCGCCTAGTATAAAACAGCAAACACCTGCTGACCAATCAGAGTGCAGAACCCAATGTAACTAGTGGAGTTTGCTAAGGCAAGCATGACTGTTGCTATTAGTCATAATTAGGGTTTAGGATTTGAAAGAAAAAAAACTTCTGGCCCTAAGTTAATTTTGGTGGCTAACTTGTACTGCAGTGTTTGTGCTATGGACATGAATGATACCTCAAATCATGCAGATCAAGAGAAAATGGGAAAAAATCCCTTAGACTTACACTGAAGGAGGAACCTGTGTCATATTTAGGGCGCAGACTATCTCGGGACAGAAAGGAACCACCCAGAACTCCCTAAATCACTCAGAATCCCTTAGAATTCACATACCAATGCCCTACAAACAACCACAACACCCTAGAAACCACCTTCAACACACTTACAACATAAGTAGGCACCCATAATACCATACAAACAACATTTTAGCAAGTTCAAAACCACTCATAATACCTTAGAAACCATATATCAACATCCTAACATCCACCCACAATACACTAGCAACACCCTAGAAACCCCCAAAAATACTCTAATCACACACACACACACACACACACACACACACATATGTGTATAATATATATATATATATACAACACATACCAGACATATTTATTTTCAAAACAAAATACTTTTGAAAGTATAGCATAGTAATGCCCTAGAAACCCCCCACAATACCCTAGCAACACCCTAGCAACCACTCAAAACTCTCTAGTAACCACATATACAGATATGAGTGATTAAAACCGCTCAGAACACCTTAGAAAGTGTATAGCTGCCCTATCAACCACCCGCTCACATTTTCATCATAAAAATTTAGTTTGACCAGTGGTGTAAAGTATTTGAGTAAATGTAACTAGTTACTGTACTTAAGTATCTTTTTGGCTACTTTGTAGTTTTACTGAATATTAAAGATATTACCAACTTTCATTCTCTACTTGACTACATTTTTGAATAAGTACATTTATTTTTACTCCAATACATTTGTGATGAGTAATGCAATTACATGTTGCATTTTGCATGACACCAACATTTTTCTGCAACAGTTTATTTCTGCCACAAAAGAAGTGATATTGCCACCTACAGGGTATTGAAAGTACAATATCTTGTGTTTTGCATTTAATCACCAAAATTTGTCAACAAGGCTAATTTACCCAAATGCGAGTGTCTTAGCAGGTACAGTAGTTGTGAATGGCAGGTGTTTTATATATGAGATGAGACCCAAAACAGCACGTCCAGTGCAAATAGGCTTTGACTAGTTAATTTTACTTAATTAACATTATTTTATTTATCCATTATAATAACCTTTTTGAAGGATATTGGTTTACTTATGCCCTTTTTGAGCACTTGAGCTTAACTGAGACTTGAGTGTTTGTAGACTTTTAAGAGGCTGTTGTGTCGACCCTGATTTATTGCAATGTCGAGGTGTTCAGTTTTATTTTGATTTTAGAAAAGAAACACATGATCGCCCTTCTCTCAAATCAACTGTTTCTTGTTTTTTTATTACATGTCTCTTAGGTGTTGAGGACTAGTGCATCTTTGAGCATACATACAGTATGAGTAAAATCAAGTACAGTTAAAATCAGATACTCTAATGCCTGCTACAGACTGTGAGATTTCAGCAGTCCTATAAGATCATTACAAATCACACTGCACGGCATGGATCTAATAAGCTTGGGTACGACATGTGTGTACACTGTAGGATGATGACACCTATTGAATCGTAGGCTATGATGCAAGTTAGTATAGAAGAATAAAACGTCATCAGCATGCGCTAGTGGTAAACAAATAGATTATGATTTGAAACTGTTATCTGTCAGTTTGCTCAGTCACATAGACTTACGGCTGTGTGCTGTTCCACTGAGTTTGCTGGTTTTGAGAGAATTTTAGTACAGCATGTGTGTTTTCTTTCACACAGACGATGAGCTGGGCAAGACAGACATATCACCGGGGAATTTTCAGGACAGTTTCCAGGTATTGTGAACATGTAGACACACATACAGTATAGAAACACATTATGTCCTGATTAGCTGATTATACAAACACTCATCTACAGTTTCACAGGGTGTATGTGTGTGTGTGTGTGTGAAGGTAAATACTGCTTTTCGGCTCCTGTGTCTTGACTCTAGTATGATCTCAACGCTGGCGTCCTCACTGTCTGCCCTTTCTCTACACATCTACAGTTTTTCCACCCACCCTTAGTGTTCTCGGCTAATGTTTTCCAACCACTCCACAATGAACCACCCACACTTTGGAGCACAGACACACACACACACATAGTCTTTCTCATCTCTCTCATCACATATTTTTCTCTCTTGCTCTTTATTCTCCTGTCCTCCTTCTCTCTCCTCCCTGGAATCAATCGTCTAGGCGCCGCTTCTCTTAGAATATTTTCTCACATCCCATGATCACTTCCATTATGTTCAATAGATTTTGTAGTATTATTTTTTCCCTTTTTCTTCAGTAAAAATATCTAAACATTCATAAAACTAAATAAATTTTCTTGAGAAGCAAAACTGTGTAAAAGAGAGAAAATAATACACAAAAATTTAGAGAATATTATCTAAAAAAATTGCAAATGCACAAACAGTAGTGCTTGTGTTCATTTTATTTAATAATGGCAAAAATTTATTCATTTAAAAAGACAATTTTTCTTGTTTTAATCTTAAATCTAACTACATTTAGTATGGTTTACACAACAAAACAGATTGCCTATGTGGTAAGAAATGTATTTATAATTTAAATTGATATTGTTTGAAAACAAGTCAGATTGGCATATGTCATTTTGCGTTCATCTTGTTTTAAAGTCACCATTAAATAAAAATTGACAATTTCTATTTATAGAATATTGCAGTATTTATTATAAATGATTTATCATTTATTTATCATTTAATTCATGTGCCCTCATAATATTTAATCAAAATAAATTCCCCTCACGCCAATATCTCTTCTCTTCTCTGGTGACGTGTTTACTGGTTCGAGGGCGGGACAACCTGTCACTCACATGACATCACAGCAACAGCAAACTACAACTATCTAATCAATACTCGATGCACAAAATCAAGTCCCGCCCTACATTTTTTCTTGTTCGAGAAGCTACTTCACTTGGATATACGTCACAATAGGAAAGAAAAGACTAACGAAACATCCGCTTCATGCTGATTTTAAGGATGTTTAGACATTTTACTGAAAACTAAGACAAAATACTAATTAACCATTTTTTAAACACAATCAGATGCAGTAATTAGCCATTGCCATCCTGTTTTTGCTTTTTAGAGTGCGAGAGACATTGAGTCCAAGATGAGGAGTGAGACTCGTCTGAAACTCTTCACTCTGGACCCTGACACACAGGTGAGCCACAGCTCCAATAATAAACAATCCATTAAATCACAGGTTGAGCTACTGGTTTTTAGCTCTGTGTGTATGTTTTGGCCTGTAGAGACTCGATTTGTCTGGCATCGAACCTGACGTGAAGCAGTTTGAGGAGAAGTTTGGAAAGAGAGTTTTGGTCAGCTGCAATGATCTGTCTTTCAACCTTCAGAGCTGTGTAGCAGAGAATGAGGAGGGACCTACTACTAACGTAAGATTCACACGCACAATCACAGTGGTTCTGTGGTTATAAAGCTCTTTTCTTTGGCTAAGAATCACTGTCTCTGATGAGGGATGTGTTGTGGCAACCAGCCAAACTCCATGGGATAGGGAGAATTGTGTGTATATTGATGTATATCAGCCCTGTATGTGATTTTATAAACTAAATGTTTAATTATTTAAATGTTAACCCCCTTTCTCCTATTTCAGTTTAATATGCACACACACACATCCATAAGACTTGAGTTTTCAATTGGCTACGAGTGTAAATACTGTGCCTCTATGGCGCTTTCAAAAATTGCTCTGTTTGTTGGAGCGGTCAAACATGTCAACCTGTAGCTCTACACACACTCCTGGTACAGATTACCCTTATGATGCTTGAATGATCAATATATTACATTATTTATTGTATATCGAAAATATACAGAAGAATATATTGTGTTAATATATTACAATATATTGAATAATACATAAGGAATTGCTGCTTTTCATATATTGAAAAATATGTGACAATATATTTACTTATTTTATATTCAGTAATACACTTCATAATATATAGATGTACATGTGATAAAATATGGTATATATGGTGTATATGGTGGTACTATACACATATATTCACATTTATATGGGAACAAGTATGTGCAATATACAGTATGTACACAATTATGAGGAAAATATCTATTGTGATATATATCCATATATTTGTAATTTTATTTATATTTGTAAAGTCTAATTTGCACACACCATGACTTGCCAATTGTTCAAAAATACAACAAAAAATGATTTCAGTAAAAACTTTTTTCTTATATACCATGACACATTTTTTATACAAACAATAAAGTGAGATAAAAGTTTATGAATAAGTGTTCAGCTTTATGTTAACCCATGTTTTAACTCATGAAAGAGAAATTAGTTAATTGAGTGTATCAATTAAGCTATTACATGTAAAAATGTAGTGCAGATTTGTCTTCATTTATGTATCAATATATACATGGTCCATACATATAAAGCAGTATATTGAAAAATTTAAGCATGAAAATATGTAATAGATCACATTATGTTTTCCATTATATTCCCATATATTTTTGTTTCATAAGGGTAGATGCAGCTTTCACTGTTTTCTTCAGGTGGAGCCCTTCTTCGTTGTGCTCTCCTTGTTTGACGTGCAGAACAGTAGAAAAATATCTGCAGATTTTCACGTGGATCTAAACCACCCACTGGTCCGATCCATGATCCCACCACCGAGCATGCAGATAAACGGAGCGGTGGACACACCTCATGGAGAAATGCTGCCTAGTGAACTGCTGGAGGGGATGCTGCAGTACCCCAAAAAAGTAAGAGGGCTAAACAATCTATGAAAAAGGTGGATGGATGGATGGATGGATTTGTCATGTGAATTTTCGGTACTTTCACGGTTCAGTACACATGTGTATACGATGAATACAGCATTGTAGCCCACCATTAACCACCAATAATTGCAATAAGCTCCACGTTTTGTTACTTTCAATAAGAAACAAAGCTCAATCTTTCAAATTCTCTCCATTTTATCATGTCTCGTTGTGTAGCATTACATTTACCTCAGGCAAGTCATTAAGTGTCCACAACTTGTTAGTTCACTAGAGAAATTAACTCTTTCGCTAAATATATGCACTATATTAGCCTATATATTCATTATATTTTACTTAACCTGTTAGTGATGTCTTGATTATTTAATGTATGTTTTTATAAATCTGTCATGAAAATCTGTCTGTGTAAATGATTATATTTCAACAACGAATTGGAGTAAAAATGTTATAATTAGATTTAGAAGTTAATGCAAAAACTGCCTTATGTGCACTTTACATGTTTGCATACAATTTGTTATTTGAGTGTTGATTGTTATATCTAAAAATAAATAGCAACTGAATTTAGGCTAGTAGTTGTTAACCTTGTTAACCTTTAATATCATAGTAATGCGCAAGTAAGGGCTCCCTATATAGTTTACAGAATTAACAGAGATAATTGTTTTTATCTTTAAGAAACGTTTAATTTTAATTGAATTCATTTAAAGACAGAGACTTAATTTGTTCAGTAAACCACTGTTTAATATAAAAAAGCAATTTTATATTTAGTTTTCTCCCCCTGCTGTACCGAACCCGTGCCGAACCATGACTTCATGGATAGATAGATAGATAGATAGATAGATAGATAGATAGATAGATAGATGGATGGATGGATGGATGGATGGATGGATGGATGGATGGATGGATGGATGAATGAATGAATGAATGAATGAATGAATGAATGAATGAATGAATGAATGGATGGATGGATGGATGGATGGATGGATGGATGGATGGATGGATGGATGGATGGATGGATGGATGGATGGATGGTTGGATGGATGGATAGATCGATAGATGGAGTACTAAATACACTATGTCAATCAAAATGATAGATAGATAGATAGATAGATAGATAGATAGATAGATAGATAGATAGATAGATAGATAGATAGATTGATTGATAGATAGATAGATAGATAGATAGATGGATGGATATACAGTTTATACAGTATAAAAATCCAACTTGTGTGTATGTGTGTGTGTGTGTGTGTGTGAATGTTTTTGTGACATATCAGGACACAAATGTGTATAATGACATGGGTATGACATAGGTATTACAAAAAGAGGTGACTTATGAGGACATTACATCATGTCCCCACTTTTCAAAAGGCGTATAAATCATACAGAATGACTTTTTGTGAGAAAGTAAAAGTGTGCACAGTTTCCTGTGATGGTTAGGTTTAGGGGTAGGGGTAGTGTAGGGGGATAGAAAATACGGTTTGTACAGTATAAAAACCATTACGCCTATGGAATGTCCCCACAATTCACAAAAACAAACGTGTGTGTGTGTGTGTGTTTACTTAGCTATACTTTAGGGACAGTTTGTCCTCAGAAGTTAGCTATATCTAACCTTCCTTTGGGGACATTTGGGGACATCCATATTTGGAAAAACAATACATAAATACAATACACAATCTTTTCAGTAAGAAAAGTCTATGTGCTCATTTTTGTTTTAGGGTGTCTTCTCTGTGATGTGTCCTCACCCTGACATCTTTCTGGTGGCACGAATTGAGAAGGTTCTGCAGGGAGGCATTACCCACTGCGCTGAGCCCTACATGAAGAGCTCCGACTCCAGCAAGGCAATGGGACTAACATAACCACAATCACATACTGTACATAAACAAAACATCTGATCCAAGCATATACACAAACAAAACAGAAGTACCAAATACACTATGTCAATCAAAACAATAAGTGGTTATTATAGGGATAAGGAGAAGGATAATCAGGACTTAGGATTCATAAACTTACTAACAAATCTACCACATCCCACAATGACCCTTGCAATATCCTGCCAAAATCTACTCTATGTTACCAACTAAAACCCCACAAGGCTCCCAGGAATGTTCTGTCTGCCCAGTTTACTGTTAATGAAATATCTCTCGAGAGGTTGTGGGGAACACTTTGTGTGTTTTGCTTCACAGGTTGCCCAGAAGGTTCTGAAGAATGCCAAGATGGCCTGCAGCAGACTGGGCCAGTACAGGATGCCTTTCGCATGGGCAGCCCGGTGAGCCAAAACTCTCTGGAAATGTTCAGTTCTTCTCTCTGTGTATTGTCAATCACAATATTTAATCTTTTTGTTCTTTTCCACAGGCCTGTGTTTAGAGATGCCTCAGGGATTCTGGATAAAAGCGCTCGGTTCTCCGCGCTGTACCGGCAAGACAGTAATAAACTCTCAGAAGAGGATCTTTTCAAACTGCTGGCGGATTTTAGGAAGTCAGTATTCACCTCAAGTCATCAGTCTTGTCTTCACTGTGATGTTTCTTGACCCTTTTACAGTAGTTTCAAACTATTTAAGGGGTGGTTGATTATGATTTCACTTTTTTAACTTTAGTTATGTGTAATGTTGCTGTTTGAGCATAAACAACATCTGTGACGCCATGTTGGGCTGCTTTAGAGAAGAGGAAGAGTTGTTGTAGTAGAGTGTTGTTGCCATGCCATCATTTTACGCCGTTCACAAACAAGGGTCAATTCAACGCTGGCTTTGCACAAAAGTTTAACATGACGGCACATGATAGTCGATGAGTTGATCAACTCCACAGCAACTACATAAATTTATCCACTAACCATTCAGAAAAGTCCAGTTTCATTCTAAAAGTTGTAACTTCTTCCTGAGTCTCTCCATCAGTGTCGACTCCGGTTTGAACAATGTAAGGCTGAACACCGTTACTGACAATCCTCATTTTGGCTGCGTGAGATTCTCCAGTTTTGTTGTTGTTGAGCAACCGAAGCGCGAGCTGTTAAAGCTCCGCCCTCTTTTGGAAGGGGGCCGGGAGCAGCAGCTCATTTGCATTTAAAGGGACACACACAAAAACGGTGTGTTTTTGCTCACACCCAAATAGGGGCAAATTTGGCAAGCTATAATAAATGATCTGTGGGGTATTTTGAGCTGAAACTTCACAGACACATTCTGGGGACACCAGAGACTTATTACATCTTGTAAAAGGGCATTATACACTCTAAAAAATGCTGGGTTAAAAACAACCCAAGTTGGGTTGAAAATGGACAAACCCAGCGATTGGGTTGTTTTGACCCAGCAGTTGGGTTAAATGTTTGCCCAACCTGCTGGGTAGTTTTCTTTAACCCAACAATTGTTCACAAATTACTATATGTCTGGCTTAAAATGAACCCAAAATAGGTTGGAAATTAAAAATCAGACTCATAATTACTAGAGGCAACAATAATAATCAAAAAGATGAGCATTTATTAATAAGCAATTTAATAAATGTTTATTGTTTAAATATTATTCAAAAAAAGTATCAATAAATGTTTGTTTATTAAACATATTAATAAATGTTAATTTCCAACATATTTTGGGTTTATTTTAAGCAAGAAATACAGTAATTTTTAAACAATATTTGGGTTAAATAAAACTACCCAGCAGGTTGGGCAAACATTTAACCCAGCCGCTGGGTTTGTCTATTTTCAACCCAACTTGGGTTGTTTTTAACCCAGCATTTTTTAGAGTGTAGGTCTCCTTTAAAACAATGGATTTTAAGTGGAAGTATTTTCAGAACATCTGCATTGTATTTCCAGCTGTGGATGGTCTCACTGTTAGGAATGTGTTTTGTAGTACTTCTCAGAGGGGCACTTTTTCAGTCCATCTACAGAGAGATGAGCTTCTAAAATAAATGTACAGTATATGTCAAAATTGTATCCACAGACCTGAGAAGATGGCTAAATTACCTGTCATCTTGGGTAACCTGGATGTGACCATTGATAATGTCCCTCCTGATATGGCTAGTAAGTCTTCAAAATATTTGTTAATGTAACCCTAACCTAATGCACATCTTTTCTGATGATATTTTCTACCCTGATTTCCTGATTGTGTATGCCCTCCTTGTATGCCATGAATTAGTCACTTGAACTTGAATTTTCTCCTCTCCGTTGGCTAGACTGTGTCACTCCATCCTACATCCCAGTGAGGCCTTTTGAAAGTAATGGGCCAAGCAATGGTGTTCTGTTGGAGGTGGAGGAGTTTGTTCCCTGTATTGCCAAGTGCTCTCAGCCTTTCACTACCTACAACAATCATCTATATGTCTATCCGAAGCACCTCAAATATGACAACCAGAAGTCTTTCGCCAAGGTCAGCTGTTTCTTGCAAAATGAGGGACTGACATATGAAATGGCTAGTGTAATGAAGGCTCTGTTTACACCTGCTGCTCATAAAATTTGCACTTCTGGTTCATGTTTTTTCTTTCTCTTATGTGACTCAGGCGAGGAACATTGCAGTATGTGTGGAATTCAGAGAGTCGGATGAAGAGGATGCTCAACCTTTGAAGGTATACATCTGCCCCAAGACCTATAAACAGAGTAGATTAGATTTAATTTGACCAAAAGATAATATTGCTCCATGTTTATGCATGTCATTGTTATGTGTAGTGTATCTATGGTCGCCCAGGAGGTCCTCTCTTCACCAAACATGCATACGCAGCTGTACTGCACCACCAGCAAAACCCAGAGTTCTATGATGAGGTGATGAGTGACGCACTGAAATACATATTATAGGGGGCAATGCAGGCAATAATTATAGTGGAGAAAGTATCTATACATTGGAGTCCAAAAGTGTGAGACAGTATTGACAATCGGGGGTTTAAAATTCAAATCTAATTTAAACCAGAAAATAAAAAGAACATTTTAGCAAAAGGGGAAAATTCCAAGAATTTTTTATTCTAACATTTCACGCAGATAGTTGTATGTTCATAATAATACATTATTATTTCTAATGGGAAATGTTGTATTAAAATGAAAGAATTTTCACTAGTGGTCTTTTGAATTTCAAATATGCTTTTTATTGGTAGTTTCTTTAGTATAATGATAATAGTGGACCAGCTATCCAAATATGAGAGATTTTATCACTGTGTACCCTGTTGGAAAAAAACAGCATATGCTGGTTAGGTATGTTTTGAAGCATGGCAGCTGGTTATGAGCTGGTTTATGATGGTCCTATGCTGGAGTTAGTTGCTTAGGACCAGCACTTTACCAGCTTAAACCAGCTCATGATGACCAACTAAGGACCAGCATAAACCAGCTCAAACCAGCTGCCATGCTTCAAAACATACCTAACCAGCATATGCTGTTTTTTCAACAGGGTATTCAGATTTAAATATACAGTGTTTACATTTATATATTTCACATTTTTTAGTTTTCTTTTAATCATATTGTTTTATGTGTATATGTACCGCAGATAAAAATCGAGTTGCCCACACAGCTTCATGAAAAGCATCACCTGCTCTTCACTTTTTACCACATCAGCTGTGACAGCAGCACAAAGAAACGGGATATAGTAGAGACCCCAGGTACAGCATGCTGAATAAAGCTGACAGTGACAAGGCTAATA
Organism: Anabarilius grahami; assembly: GCA_003731715.1. Taxonomy (NCBI): domain Eukaryota; kingdom Metazoa; phylum Chordata; class Actinopteri; order Cypriniformes; family Xenocyprididae; genus Anabarilius; species Anabarilius grahami. The sequence continues at coordinate 6,402,933 of RJVU01051519.1, read as the reverse complement.
TGTTGAGGCATGGGGTTGGGCTCCAGGAACTTGCATCTTTGGGACTTTTAGCTTTTTATACATAATATTTCTGCAGCATTATCAAAGAGGCATACAGAACCAATGAAGTGTAGTCTTTCGATGTGCTGAATGTTTACTTTCACACACTCTCATTTCTGTCTTTTTCTCTGTCAGTGGGCTCAGCCTGGCTTCCTCTGCTTAAAGATGGTCGTGTTGTTATGAGCGAACAACACATCTCTGTAGCATCCAACCTACCAAATGGTTACCTCAGCTGCCAGGAGGGTGTAAGCAAGGTAGACCCACTATGCACAGTCATAACAAAAACATTCCCATCTTGGCAAATACTGCAGCCATTTGCGGACCAAATGTGATCCTGTATCTGTTTGGTCTGTGTGTGTGTGTGTGTTTGCACATGTTTTTGTGACATATCAGGACACAAATTTGTATAATGACATGGGTATGACAGGTATTACAAGGAGAGGGTAAAATATGAGGACATTACCCCATGTCCCCATTTTTCAAAAGGCTTATAAATCATACAGAATTAGTTTTTTTTGAGAAAGTAAAAATGTGCACAGTTTCCTGTGATGGTTAGGTTTAGGGGTAGGGGTAGTGTAGGGCGATAGAAAATACGTTTTTTACAGTTTTTAACAATTTTTTATGGTTTTAACCACACAATTCACAAAAACAAACGTGTGTGTGTGTGTGTGTGCTTGTTTTCATGATTTATGAGGACACAAATTTGTATAATGACATGGGTATTACACTGGTATTACGATGTAAACATGTAGTCTAATTTACTATTTGGATATACTTTGTGATTATCAAGATCTTATTATTATTGACCTTTCATCTCAGTGGATTTTATAATAGTATTAGTTTTACGCAGGTCATTTTTATATCTCAGAGGTTGCTTTTTCATAGCTCAGGAGACTCTTTGGGGTTCTCAGTTATTTTTCATTGATAAATCATTTGTAGATACTTAATATTTCTCCTAAAATTATGTAAGAGACTTCGTCTTTGAGAATTTAATGAGGAATCTTTGAGTTTGTATTGAAATCTCTGACTTTGTTGAAATCACATTAGCACATACATAATGACATAAATTACTGAGCTCTTTTCTCAGGAAAATTAAATTAACAAATCTGAGAAGGCATGCTACTTCAGCAAAAGTCTCCATTTGCCCTTTGTTTAATCTCATTGCTGTCTATGAGAAATAATTGGGACATGAAATAGATCTTTCAGTGGATGATCTGTCTGTATTATTAAAATAAACCAGTTAAACTTGAGGTTTTGTTTGCAGCACTCCAGCCCTGAGATAAAGTGGGTGGATGGAGGACGTCCTCTCTTCAGAGTGTCCACACATCTGGTCTCTACCATCTACACTCAGGTATGACTATAAAGGATATATATCCTAATTATGATGTTATTAACATTATGATGTTATCCACATTGCAATGTTAGCTCCACCCACTGACGTGGAGAGAAGAGCAGTACAGGACTAAAAATAACATTACATTTCAAAGGATCCTAATGCTAGGAATATGGTTATTTATTTTCAACAATGTGTATGTCTCAGTTGAGCTTTATTTATTTGTATTAGGGGTTGCACCAACTAATCGACTAGTCGACTTTAATGCTCTGCCATGATGCTTTAAGCATGACGTCGACTAGTCGCTGGTCATGGCCTATAGAGGGCGCAGCAAGATACGGAATCTTTGAAGTCTCTGAAGTCCACTAGTCGACGTCAACTCGACTTTAATCACATAAATGCCAACTTTAAAAATTCTGAAGTTGTTCAACGGCTAATTTGTATTCGGTAGATTTCACGGTGGATTCTTTGGTAAATCAATCGCATTTCGGCACAGGCTTTGCAAACAGACTTTTATGATATGGACTCGACAGTAATGCAACAATATGTGAGTAACTGTGTTAATTCTAATGCCTGATCTGATATTAATGATTCAGTACAGTCGGATGATCTTTGTCTATCTGTCAGTAAATCAAACCAGTGACTAAACGCTCAACTTCACATTGTTTCTCTTAGTAGGATGAAAATAATCTGTTATTTAAACAGTAATTAAATTATATATAAAAAGCGATCAAAGAACGCTTCCTTTACAATCCTTGGAGCTGTCAATCAAACAGTGCGAGTTTATCAGTGACTGAGTTCTGGATTCTCGCTAAAACTCCCGTTATAATCAACGAGTCTTATTTACATTGTGTTTGCAGTTAGTTATGATGAAAGCATTTGTTAGTGTGCAGATATCGAGTTGCAATGATGAGATTACTGCTTTCATGCGCTCAACAACATGTCTGTGATCGGCTACAGTGTTCATCACTGCAACCTTTCATGCCACGATCTAAATATAATGCCATAGATCTAAATGTAATGCTATAATCAACACTTTTCACGATTAGTTAACCTTGAAAACTGTAATAGTAAAAACGTGCTAAAGGTTTTTGAGAGAGTTATACTATTTCATATGCAAAGATGTCAGCCAATCACAGCAGTGGGCAATTACACAGAAGTCTCACAGCAGACACGCCCCTTAAAACAAAGCGTTCAAATAAGAGGGCTAAAATCAGGGTAGGAAAAATGCCTTTTATTTATAAATTATGACAATTTTTGATGTAAAAATCATACTAACATTATAAATGCACCCCAGGAAACATTATAAAACAATGTAGTTCATGACCCCTTTAATGTATTTGGTCTTGGTGGACTAGATCTGCTACGCATGCTGCTGCTATGATTAGTCATAGGTTCTTTATTAATTCAGTCCCACTCTATAATTTAAACATCTCCCTTTATCTCCTCAGGATCAGCACCTGCACAATTTTTTCCATCATTTCCAGAGTATGCAGTCTGGTGCCACCCGTCCAACTGAGGGTGAGCTTGTCAAATACCTCAAGGTGAGCATAGAGATGTCTGATTTAATTATTATTATTATTATGTTGGGTTAAATGACAAAACATTACCCATAAATCCCCAGAGTCTTCATGCCATGGAAGGTCATGTTATGATCAACTTCCTGCCGACCATTTTAAACCAACTGGTTCATGTTCTGACCAGCGCCAGTAATGAGGATGTGGCTGTAAACACCACCAGGTAGAGAGCAGGAGTTGCCAAAATCAGAACATGGGATCTTCTTCTTTCTGTTGTTCACATGCTCTCTTGTTGTTCATCTGTCTCCCCTGCAGGGTCATGGTCCACATTGTTGCTCAGTGCCACGAGGAGGGTCTAGAACACTACCTGAGGTCATATGTCAAGGTAAATCAAGTTCTGAAACATGGTTATTGGTGTGTACACTGTCATACCTTTTGTGCAGTTTCTAAAGTAGACTTGGTTACATGATTTTCTTCATGTTGTTCCAGTACGTGTTTAAAACAGAGTCCTATTCAACCAGTAACAATAAGACAGTGCACGAAGAACTGGCCAAAGCCATGACATCCATCTTAAAGCCTTCGACTGACTTCCTTACCAGCAACAAGCTTCTCAAGGTACTAAAAACACCGCTCTGATTTAACACTCTTTGATCTCAGAAGGTTTGTTCTGAGTTGTATTTGTCATTGGTTAAAATGTATACTTTGGTGTTTCAGTATTCGTGGTATTTTTTTGAAGCCCTGGTGAAGTCAATGGCACAGTACCTGATGGAAAGTGGCAAGGTCAAGGTGAACATAATCATATGCTACTCTCATAACTACTCCTTACAAAATTTTCCAAGGTAACCATAGTTTTCGCCAAAATATCTTCGTTAAAACAGTGAAAACTTGGTATTTGCCTCCACTGATATCAACAATGGAAATGAACCAAAATTAAAAATACTCTGAAAGCTTCTTAGACTTTTGAAAGAGATCACATATTAAGGTTTTTGTAAGGGATTCTATATTAGGTGGTTTACCATGTTCCTTTTATTATTTGTCTGAGCCATGTTGTTGTACGTGTAGCTGTCCAGGAACCAGCGATTCACTGCTTCGTTTCACCATGCTGTGGAGACACTGGTGAACATGCTGATGCCCCACATTACCCAGAAGTATAAGGATAACTTGGATGCTGCCCGCAATGCCAATCACAGCCTGGCTGTCTTCATAAAGGTACAGCCAGAAGAAGAACTGCTCTCTCTATACTATGAGCAATTGATTTTATTCTCTGAAACACTGACCAATATTTGATCATTTCATCAATGAAGTGTCCTGAGTTATCATTTCATGACAATTTGAAGTACTCGGTGCCTTCTCTCTAACTGCCCACAGCGCTGTTTTACCTTTATGGATCGAGGATTTGTCTTCAAGCAGATAAACAATTACATCACCTGTTTCATACCTGGAGATCCCAAGGTACATATAACAACTAGGGCTGTCAAATAATTAATCGCGATTAATCGCATCCAAAAATAAAAGTTTGTGTTTACATAATATATGTGTGTGTACTGTGTATAATTATTATGTATATATAAATACACACACATGCATGTATATCTTTACGAAAAATGTGTTATATTTATATATGTAATATTTATATACAATAAAAATTATATAAATATATATACAGTATATACATGCAAATATTTCTTAAATATATACGTGTATGTGTGTGTATTTAAATACACATAATAATTATACACAGTACACACTCATATATTATGTAAACACAAACTTTTATTTATATAATATAGTATAATATAATATAATATAATTGTGTCTTGCAGACGCTGTATGAGTTTAAGTTTGAGTTTCTGCGGGTGGTGTGTAATCATGAACACTACGTACCTCTCAATTTGCCCATGCCTTTTGGGAAGGGTCGCATTCAGAGATTTCAAGGTAAAAATACAGGAATATTCTACCACATGCTGTTGTTAAAATAGTCTAAGAAATTGCCTTATATCTGTCATGAAAGGTTAAGTTGTTCATCAGGAAAATTAGATTCAATTGAACTCTCCTTTCCTCTCTCTGATGCTTCTTCTTTCTGTACCTATTGCTCATTTTCTACCATGCCTTTCCACTGTTTCCTCTTTCTTTGTGTGTGCTAGCTTTTCTGTGTCACATTAAGGAGACTCATGCCAGAAGTGTAGGTGAGCAGTCCTGCTTGCCTGTGACTGAACAATGTTTGTGCGTCTAGTCTTAATGACACAGTCCATGTCTCTCTTCAGTGTCCTAGTCCACTGTGTCTTACATATGTTGATGTGCAACATAAGCTAATTCATTCTGATTGATTGATTGATTGATTGATTGATTGATTGGTTGGGTGTTTAAAACTCTTGTATTTTCAGAATAACTGTTTGTGAACTGGCCGTTGAGTCTGCCTGTGAAATATCTTCTATGTGTGTTCTTTGTGATTTGCTGTACCATACCTTCAGTTATTTAGGTGCATAGTTTTCAATGCCATGCTTTTGCTTTTATCATAAAAAGCTGTAGAATATATTTTTTGTTTATGGCATTAAAATGATTTTTCTTAACCAGTGGCTCTTTGGTCTTCTTAGCAAAATATTTGAGCTGAAACTTTCAAACATTTTTTAAGTTAGCTGGAGGTTACATTTAGTATCTGTGGTGTAATATCTGTCTTTCTCTTTATTTTCTCTCTCTTCGTAGATCTGCAGTTGGACTACTCACTGACTGATGATTTCTGCAGGAATCACTTCCTAGTGGGTTTGTTATTGAGGGAGGTGTGTGGGGCCCTTCAGGAGTTTGGAGAAGTCCGTCAGATTGCCATTCAAGTTCTCAAGAGTCTGATGATCAAACACACATTTGACGATCGCTATGTCTCAAAGGTCAGTGCCCAATACCTTTATTTATAATGAAGAGAATTATCACTGAGGTTTTTCTTAAGTTCTTTTAAGCAACTTTGCTTAACAAATAAATATGACTATATATCTGGGAAAAGTGATCTCCAGTCAATTTTAACGAACAGTATAGTACTGTAGGCAGAAACCTGAGTAGGAGAAATTGCAACACGCAGTATGGAAGGCCTGCTGTTCAGTCAGCTTTTTGATAAAGACATTCCCTTTCATGTGGAACTCGACGCTGCGTCATGGTGTTGACGCTATGGGAATGCTTTCGCGTGAGCCGGAGTCTGAAGCACTTGTCTACACATGCCATAAATAGAGTCCATAAATAGACACCAGAAATGTGCGTCGACAGCTTCTTTGTCTTCAGAAGCTTTATGTTGATTGAGTGTGTGTCTCTGAAAATCCTGTGTGTGTGCGTCAGCGTTAATATCGTAGATGAATAATTTTCATCATTATTTTCGTCAATGACGTTTTCTCACAGATGATAACGAGAAGATAACTAAATAAAAACCAGTTTTGAATGACAAAAAACTGTATTGACATTTTTGTCCAGGAATTAAAATGAATTAAAACGAGACGAAAATGTTATTGAGGGACGATTTGGGAAGAGATCCAGCCAGAATGATGTCCTGCGCTGTAGATGCATACATTTGAATTGTAATGTGCTGATCTACCCGATATAAGTTGGCATACACTTGCTGCATGTCTCATAAAATGTTAAAAAATATAAACGTCTGGGAGAAAGAGAAGAGCAGACATATGGATAGATCTGAAAAAGCGTGTCAACACAAAAGAGAACTCTATTCAGTAGAGTTTTCTGTGCACACACTCGAAGCACGCAACTGCGTACACAGAAAGCTAGACAGCGCACGAGTACTGAATTGAGCTCTCGTTCGTGGCTGAATGGACAAATACACACAACATTATGTCAAAATGTCAGTTTTGGAGAGTATTCACGTAAACAGAGTCAGTTATATCTTAAAAGAAAGTAAACAGCTGTGAGAATATCGGATGTGTATCAGTGTATTGACTGTCTTAAAGTGACAGCAGCCTAATAAACCTGCTGCCGTCTGTGCCCTTAATTTTAATCAAACAACAAAAGACGAAGAGAAAACTCATTCACTGTTCTTTAATAGCTTTAAGAAGGATTAATTATATTTAATTTATACAAATAATTATGTCTGCATGAGAGAATAATGATGTATGCAAGTTGTTATAAAGAATGCATATATCAAATATATATAAAACAAATATTGAAGCTGGAGTATTTAATCATTCTAATGAAACAGTTTGTCCAGATCAACTGCAGTTCTCTGCATAAATTCAACTACGTGCCCTGTCTTTCCCATCGCAGCAACCACGGCTTCACCCACAACCTCGTTTGTACACCATCTTTTCAGGAGAAAAATTACACGTAAAGACATTCTGACTCAAAGTTTGAACCTGTCGACGTGCATTTTTGGTGTCTGTTTGTGGACTCGTTATGGACTCGTCCATACGTTTGGGCAATCAGTTTGCCGTATGTAGACATGTGCTTCAGACACTGGCTAACGTGGAAGCATTCCCATAGCGTCAACGCCATGACGCAGCATCGTTTTCCCCTGTCAGGGAACTGGGTTACATACATAACCTGAGACGTTTAGTGTTTTACTCTGGAATGTCAATGCATGTTAGCTGGACAGTCTGAGAAATAAAGTTTTATATGTATTTAACATGATTTATCATGATTATCTTATTTTTTTTATTTCCAATTTGAAATGTACACTACCATCCAAAAGTTTGGGGTGGGCAATTTTTAAAAGTCAGTAACTTATTGACCCCAAACTTTAGAATAGAAGGGTATAATTGAAACATAATCTTGTTTTGTATATTTTGTTCAAATATATAGGTGCTGTACTGTATTTCTACCAGTAAATAGCTAACCTGTATGTTTGTTTATCTTTGTGCAGAGTCAGCAGGCCAGGTTGGCGACACTCTATCTACCCTTGTTTGGGTTGCTACAGGAGAACGTTCACAGAGTAAATGTGAGAGACACGTCTAATTTTAACACCCACCAGGTAAATCATCTTTTTGTTCTTAATTTTCTCTTTCTCTCTCTCGCATCAGTCTAGTAATTGCCACTTGAGCAATGTAGATTTAACTTGCCGTCTGAAAAGTTAGGTTATTTCTCCTCAGAATGGGCGAGATGAACATCTTGCCAGCATCTCTACGGCAACACCTCAAAAGCCTGTTGGCAACCTTGACAACAGCCTTCATAAGGATGTATTTGGGGTCATCTCAGGAACTGGTGAGTGATGACCAAATCAAAACATTCCTTACCAGCATCTCAGGTCTTTCACCTGCTAGTATAATTGAGATTATCAGCAGATGTTTCTGTGAACGATTTTATTATATGAATTAAGTTTATTCTGTGTGTAGCCTCTCCTCACACCTCAACGCCTAACATCGGTTCTGTGCGCCACGCTGACTCCCGAGGTTCTCTGGTCAGCACAGACTCAGGAAACAGCCTCCATGAGAAGACCAGTGAGAAGACCAGCTCCCTCGATAAGGTAAAGCAGAATGACAGGGAGGGCCCAAAAATAATCTCTTATCTGCCTTGCTTAAATGTAATCTCCAACTTTCAAAATATGTATTGTAAAAAGCCCATTTCAAATAAAATTTGACTTCGTTTTGTCTTTTAAAAAACAATATTAAATAGAGGCATAAAATGTTCGGGGGGGTTCCTTCCTCCACATGTTCTCAGAGGCCCTTTAACTGGAGCTGTGATGTATTCATCTTTTCCACATGTGTCTAATACATTACTTGACCATGTGAGGTCATGAAACATCTGTTATGTTGCATTGCTCACTCCCAGGGTCATTTATAGGTAACGGTGCCTGAAAAAAAATTTATTTATTTTTTGAACATATCAATTGAAAAGAAATCACGTGTTATTCTCCCTCAGGGCCAAATGTTAATAATCTCAGAAGTACCAGTAGTTTGTTTTCTTTAGTAACCTCAACCAAAAAATATTTCATTATTTTAACCCTGTCAGAATGTTATGTAAAGCATAGGATTCAATTCAAAATATGTCACTTGAGTAGATAACTTAGTAAATTCTTGTAGTATCATTCAGTTTTGCAGTGTATTTTAATATATCACAGTATAATGTGACACACATACTGATATTTCTTTTTCTTTTTTTTCATGTTTTATGCTAACCCTGTTAGATTGTCATCATGTTTCTGTGGATGCTTGTTTCTGCCACTGAATAAAAAATAAAAAAGTGATAATTGCGACTTTTATCTCGCAATTCTCACTTTTTTTCTCAGAAATGCGTGACATAAACTCGTAATTGTACATTGTAAAGTCTTCATAACTCGCCATTGCTAATTTATATCTCACAATTCTGAGAAAAGAAGTCAGAATTGCGAGTTTATATCTCGCAATTGTGAGTTTATAACTCAATTCTGACTTTATTTCTCACTTTTGTGAATTTATATCTCACATTATTGTGAGAAAAAAAGTCAGAATTGTGAGATAAAAAGTTGCAATTACCTTTTTCATTTTTTATTTAGTGGCAGAAACAAGCTTCCATATGTTTCAGGGTTGGAGGATGTAAGGTTGAAGCTTATATTAATTGTCTTAACTGTCAAAAATCTTTGCACCACAATATCAAAATGTCAATTCATTCATACCGATCACAGATTATTCCCCTCATAAAATTGTGAAAATATTGAGCTTGATGTTGAGAAATTTACTTTTTGTTTAAAATACATAAAAGTGTTTTAGAATAAAACTTAAACATTGAAATCATGGTATTTTAGTTTCAATAAAAGCAAAATGTACTGAATGATTTTTAAGTATGACCCCTTAAAATGTCTTGATAAGGAATGGGTACAAACAAACTGGTAAATATAATCTTCAAAATGTCTCAGGGTTTATTTTTTTTAATTAATTATTATTTTTTGTTACTATTACTCACTAAACAAAGTTAAATATATTGAAATATGAGTACAAAAATGGCTTCATTGTGCCTTCATTCAGCTAGATTTAGAGTGAGGCATGATGCTGTTGCTCACAAGTTCAATCCTAACTCTTATCCTCCCCTCTTGACCCTAACCTCTGACCTCTTAGCCGAAAGAGAGGTTTACACGTAGACACACCCTCACCGTGTTGCCCCTCCCCCTTGAACCGGAGGACTCCGCCCCTCTCAGCCGAGCAGCCAAACGCGTCACAATGGATTTCTCACTGCTCTCAAGCCCCGCCCTCTACGACAACGACACTAACAGAATTACTGACACCATACAAGTAGAGCAACCCTAGAGTGTCCCCGTCTGGGGAGTGTGCGTGCTTTCATCTCTTATATATAATCTTTTATATGTCATGAGGTTGTTGCATGTCTTTCTCATATTGTATTTTTCCAGCTCTGTGCATGTGGTGGGAGGGTGTGTTTTTTTGTTCACTGAAACTCATTTAGGGGTGAACAGTGAATGATTCCTCTCCTCAAAGCTTCTGACAGACCACAGTGTTCTGTGATGTGATATTTTGTTGTGTCTTTATACACTTTATGCGTGTGTGTACGACAGACTCAGTCAGCCTCTGCTTTGGGTAGCTCTATGCTACGCTGTGATAAATTGGACAGAGAAGAAATCAAAAACCTGCTCATGTGTTTCCTCCATGTCTTAAAGAGCATGTCTGAAGGTAAGAACATGCACACATGAATCTAATTTTCAAAGTCCGCATACTTTTACTCATGAATTGTTCACTTTTTCACTATTTTTCCAGATGCCTTATTTACATACTGGAACAAAGCCACAACATCTGAGCTGATGGACTTTTTCACTTTAGTAGAGTAAGTCATCTTGACTGGTACTAATTACATCAGAGCATTGAGGTCCTGTAACTTAATGCTGAGTACTCAGTTCATTTCTCTCTCTTACACACAGAGTGTGTCTACATCAGTTCAGGTATATGGGGAAGAGATTCATTGCCAGGTAAAAAAAGATGTTTTGCTTCTAATAGTCTAAATTTGGAATTTTTGCTGCTGAATCTTACATGTTTTTGTGTAAAACCAGGGAAAATTAAAGGGTTTGTTCACCCAAAAATGAAATTTCTGTCATTTATTACTCACCCTCATGTCGTTCCACACCCGTAAGACCTTCGTTCATCTTCAGAACACAAATTGAGATATTTTTGAAATAATCTCGTTATTTGCCGGCTCCTGCGTCAGCATCACACATTTCATCAAAATATCTTAATTTGTGTTGAACGAAGGTCTTACAGGTGTGGAACGACATGAGTAATTAATGACAGAAATTTCATTTTTGGGTGAACTAACCCTTTAAGGCTGTTAAGTAACCATATTTTTAGTTAAACAGGATATTTATGCCAAAACAATAATTTTAAAAAAGTATCCTAATTAGGGCTGTTAAGTTAATGCATCAATTTAAAACCATTATTTATAAAAAAAAAAGTATTACATAATTTGTATTATTAATTCAAATAATGTTGATAATATTTTAATAATAAAATAATAGAGTATGTTTAATAA
>RJVU01051519.1:6306674-6391529 GCA_003731715.1 Anabarilius grahami | reverse complement strand
AAGATTATATTGTATTTATATATTATTAATTATATATATTTATTCACAAATTGGAATTAGTTTTTAAGTTTTTTAATACTATTATATAATACTAAGGTTATTATAGTATTTTAATACTAATTTTATCATTATTTGTTATTATTCTAAAGCCACTTTTTCTGATGTCTATTCATCATAGTGGCAGACAATTTTTTTTATGTATTTAAATTATCCTCATTTGCTAAACCTTTGTCAGCAATTATTGATAATTGTGATTCATTGTGATACTCTTTATTAATCATTCATTCATTTATTAAGATTAATTATCTGGAAATCACGAATAATGTATTCAATAAAAAATTTTAATTGATTGACAGCCATAGTTCTAATTTTATTACAAATGATTTTACCACATTTCTTCTGTAGAACCAGACAAATAAATGCAAGCTTAATACAACCACTGCTATCTCATATCTTCCTGTCTCTTTTAACTCACATGTACTTACACATATACACATACACAGCATCAAGTCCTACACTATCTATAATCATCATACCTTGAATGACACTACTCCTTTATGTGTGTATATGTTTTATTGGCTGAAATGCTGGCGAGGGTTCAGTTAGTCAGTGATACTGTAGCATCCTGGCACCCCTGAACAGGGTAAGAGCTGTGTGCTTTTGAGTGGCCTTCACTAACAGCATGCTGACTCATTCAACTCACTGCTCTGTGTGTATGTGTGCTGAGGCATTTCCACGTTCATGCTTTCTCAGTAGTTATTTACTGTATCACCTGCATGTGTCCATTAAACACAAGAAGTACAATAATATGCTCACACTTATGTACTTACATCACATGTCCTGCTCTTTGTCCAGTGGGCAATCAGTCACATGACTAATGGATGCCAACAGCTAATACAATGTATTAACATCTTTTATGAACCATCTGTAATCATATTGGTTTAGGAGTAATAATACAGGTCTAATTTTGTGGCATATATAAAATAGTTTTATATATACAACCCGAATTCCGGAAAAGTTGGGACGTTTTTTTTAAATTGAATAAAATGAAAACTAAAAGACTTTCAAATCACATGAGCCAATTTTTTTTATTTATAATAGAACATAGATAACATAACAAATGTTTAAACTGAGATATTTTACACTTTTATCCACTAAATGAGCTCATTTCAAATTTGATGCCTGCTACAGGTCTCAAAAAAGTTGGCCAGGGGCAACAAATGGCTGAAAAAGCAATCAATTTTGAAAAGATTCAGCTGGGAGAACATCTAGCAACTAATTGTTAATTGATATCAGGTCTGTAACACGATTAGCTATAAAAGGGATGTCTTAGAGAGGCAGAGTCTCTCAGAGGTAAAGATGGGCATAAGCTCTCCAATCTGTGAAAGAGTGTGTAAAAAGATTGTGGAAAACATTGTTCCTCAACGTCAAATTGCAAAGGCTTTGCAAATCTCATCATCTACAGTGCATAACATCATCAAAAGATTCTAAGAAACTGGAGAAATATACCTTTACTGGATGCCCGTGGTCTTCAGGCGCTCAGACGACACTGCATCACTCATCGGCATGATTGTGTCAATGACATTACTAAATGGGCCCAGGAATACTTCCAGAAACCACTGTCGATAAACACAATCCGCCGTGCCATCTGCAGATGCCAACTAAAGCTCTATCATGCAAAAAGGAAGCCATATGTGAACATGGTCCAGAAGCGCCGTTGTGTCCTGTGGGCCAAGGCTCATTTAATATGGACTGTTTCAAAGTGGAAAAGTGTTCTATGGTCAGACGAGTCCAAATTTGACATTCTTGTTGGAAATCACGGACGCCGTGTCCTCCCGGCTAAAGAGGAGGGAGACCTTACAGCTTGTTATCAGCATTCAGTTCAAAAGCCAGCATCTCTGATGGTATGGGGGTGCATAAGTGCACACGGTATGGGCAGCTTGCATGTTTTGGAAGGCTCTATGAATGCTGAAAGGTATATGAAGGTTTCCAGATGGCGTCTATTTCAGGGAAGGCCTTGTGTATTTCAGCAGGACAATGCAAAACCACATACTGCAGCTATTATAACAGCATGGCTTCGTCGTAGAAGAATCTGGGTGCTGAATTGGCCTATAGAGAACATTTGGCGAATCATTAAACGAAAAATACGCCAAAGACGACCACAAACTCTTCAGCAGCTGAAAACCTATATCAGGCAAGAATGGGAAATTCCAACACCAAAACTCCAGAAACTCATAACCTCGATGCCCAGACGTCTTCACACTGTTTTGAAAAGAAGAGGAGATGCTGCACCATGGTAAACATGCCCACATCCCAACTATTTTGTGACCTGTAGCAGGCATCAAATTTGAAAGCTCATTTTGTGCATAAAATTGTAAAATTTCTCAGTTTAAACATTTGTTATGTTATCTATGTTCTATTGTGAATAAAATATTGGCTCATGTGATTTTTAAGTCTTTTAGTTTTCATTTTATTCAAATTTAAAAAAACGTCCCAACTTTCCGGAATTCGTGTTGTGTGTGTATATATATATATATATATATATACACATATTGTCAGAAATAGAATAGAAGTTAACCATAGTGAATGCAGATGTTTTGTCATATCATGAGAAATCTGGTTTTCCTTGATATTTTGAAATAACTTCAAAATGTCCTCCCTGATCAACAAAACAGTCTATTGAAATCTGCATCTATCTGCAAAAACAGCTCATTCCATATTTCAATCTGACCTTTGTGTGGTGCATTTTAGCATGGATTATTTTGTGAACCTGTCATAAAGTAATGCAAGCTTTGCAAAGAGGCTTTTATTGAAGAATGGAAACTGTATTGACTTGTCAACAGAACTGCTGATCATATTCATAAGCATTTTCATAAGTGTTTAAGGTACACTACCGTTCAAAAGTTTAAGGTCAGTTAGATTTTTTTTGTTGTTTTTGAGAGAAATAAATACTTTTATTTTGCAGGGGAGCATTAAAGATGACAGTAAATACATTTATAATATAACAAAAAGTTCAGTTTCAAGTAAATGTTCTTTTGAACGTTTTATTCATCAAAGAATCCTGTAAAAAGTCATTGTTCCTACAAAAATAAGAAGCATCAAAACGGTCTTTTGATCACAACATTGATAATAATAAGAAATGTTTTTTGTTCACCAAATCAGCATATTAGAATGATTTCTAAAGGATCATGTGACACTGAAGACTGGAGTAATGATGCTGACAATTCAGCTTTGCCATCACAGGAATAAATTACATTTTAAATATATATATTAAAATGCAAAATACTTACTTGAAATTGTAATCATATTTCACAATATGACTGTTTTACTGTATTTTGATTAAAAATAGCCTTTGTGAGCATAAGAGACTTCAAACTTACCGACCCCAAACATTTGAATGGTAGTGTACAGCAGCAATAAACAGCCCATTTAATGCTAAGAGAGAAGGTGAAACATGGTCTAAAAACCCTTCACCGACATTATACTGTATGTGGACCTCAGGGTCAAAAAATAAAATCTATGATATGACCCCTACATACTTGTATTTTTATACTGTATATATTTATTATTTATGACTTCTCATAAAGGTTTTGTTTTTCCTCAGAAGCCAGGAGGGGGTGGGGTTTATAGCTTCGGACAGGAAGTCGTTGACTCTTCCTGTGTCTCGTAACAGAGGGGGCGTCATGCACACTCGCTTACACCAGCTGGGCAGCCTGGAGAATGCACACACTTTCAACCACAGTAAGACACATTAACACATATTCATTTCTTGATCACTCCTCAACCTTCACAGCCTCACTAAGATGCCCTAATTTGATGTGGTTTGACAATCATGAAAATTACACTGTGTATGTGTATGTTTCAGTCTGAGAATTTGTTCTCGGGATCTTTGTAGACTAACCGGTAAGAGCTTCTTGGGTTTCAAGGGAACCAAAAAAGCACTATGCATATTTTACACACGTCACTCTTTGCGCAATTTTGGCACACCTTCAATGCAGAATGAATTAATTATTGCGGTCCAGTGGTTCTCAATCCTGGTTCTGAAGTTCCAGGACCACAAGCTAACAGGGAATGTTCTCAGATGTTCTGACAAGATTCACTCTTTCAGTAATGTTAATAGAATGTTCGTTCAAAGTTATCTGGTCTTTAATAATGTTCTCAAAACGTTGAGACAAAAACAATTTTTATACATCATTCATGGAAGAAAAATTTCTAAAATGTTGGGCGTTCGTCTAACATTTTTTAAATGTTACTACTTTTTCAAAGCATTCAAAAATAATACTCCCATAATGCTAGCTAAATTATCAAATGTAATGTTCCTTTTGCATTACCAAGAAAAAAATGGTCCTAAAACATTTGAAAAATATCCAGAAGTAACGTTTTTATAACTTAATGGGAATGTTAGCAAAACTTTCTTAGAAAATATTTTTGTTAGCTGACCTGAGAACCACTGATGTACACTCTAAAAAAATGTTGGGTTAAAAATGGACTAACCCAGCGGTTGGGTTAAATGTTTGCCTAACATGCTGGGTAGTTTTATTTAACTCAACTGTTGTTTAAAAATGACTATATGGCTGGCTTAACCCAAAATATGTTGGAAATTAAAAATCAGATACATAATTACTAGAGGCAACAATAATAATCAAAAGGTGAACATTTATTAATAAGCAATTTAATACATTTATTGTTTAATTATTATTCATTAAACTTACTAATAAATGTTAATTTATTAAACATATTAATAAATGTTACTTTCCAACATTCTTTGGGTTCATTTTAAGCAAGTAATACAGTCATTTTTAAACAATAGTTGAGTTAAATAACACTACCCAGCAGGTTGGGCAAACATTTAACCCAACCGCTGGGATAAAACAACCCATTCGCTGGGTTTGTCCATTTTCAACCCAACTTTGGTTGTTTTTAACCCAGCACTTTTTAGAGTGTAGTCCAACCAGAGAGAGTAAGAAAATACTGAGAGGTCAAAGCAGCTTTTCTCAGTTCTGTTCAGTTTAGTTATTAAATGATATGATCTTTCTTTTCCTTTTCCTTTTCCTCCTCCAGCATCTTGCCATGGTGATGCTGACGCGTGTCTCCTGGAAGCTAACGTCTCAACGGAGGTGTGCTTGACTGTGCTGGACACACTCAGTGTCTTCATCATGGGCTTTAAGGTACCGACAACAAGTGGAAATGTATATTAGTACAACTGAACAAAGTCCAGTTCTTCCCTGAAGCACTTTCATATTGAACCATGTATCCACAGACGCAGCTGTGTGCTGATTTGGGTCATAACCCGCTGATGAAGAAGGTTTTCCAGGTTCACCTCTGTTTCCTTCAGATCCCTCAGTCAGAGACGGCACTGAAGCAGGTCTTCACCTCCCTACGAACCTTCATTTACAAGGTAACCTCAAAAGCTACCCTTAGTGTTGATTCATGGGATATGAGAAGAGAAAATCCCCTTGGGGAACATCCTGAGACCACTAGAATCGGACAGTTTGCAGTTAGGAATTTATTCTGGTTTATTCAGGGATCAAACAAGCAAAATAGTAATAGTAATAGATAACAGGAAACATTCACAGAACTTCCCTAACATTCTGTCAAGATTCTCTCAAAGTTATATAGGATGTTTGTTCATATTTATCTGGTCTTTAATAATGCTTTTTGGCTTGCTTGGTTGGGGACACTTGACATTTGACTTGACATTTGATATTCAACAGTGCTTTGATCTGCCTGCATTGACACCATTTTCTTTAAGAGCTGCTGTGCAGCCAAAATTATGTACCAATTATCACTGTAAAGCTGCTTTGACACAATCTGCATTGTAAAAAGCGCTATATAAATAAAGGTGACTTGACTTGACGTTTTAAAACTTTAGCACATACATTGTTCATGGATCATTTTTTTCTGAAATGTTTTAGTTGGACATTCATCTAGCATTTTTAAATGTTACTACTCATTTCAGAATGTTCAGAGAACGTTCATAAGTAACACTGCAATGTTTGCAGAATGGAATGTTCCATTAACGTCTTTAAAACTGGATGTTGTGAACATTCAGAGAATAACATTCTGAGAACATATTTTTGCTGGTTAAAATCAGTAAAATAGAATATTTTCTGATTTTTTTTCTCACCACCCCTTGTAAAGCAGATCTCAGTCAATTTATGTTTCCTGCCACTGATTTTAGTTAGATAATTGGGGAATTAAATGTCCAAAATGTCCAAAATGAGTGTTCACATGATGAACATATAATCGTGTTGTTCATTATTTTGTTAATAAGCCTCATCCTGCACTCCATGTGTCTTTTTCTCTCTTTCTCAGTTTCCTTGTACGTTTTTTGACGGCCGTGCGGATATGTGTGCCTGTTTGTGTTATGAGATTCTGAAGTGCTGTAATTCCAAACTGAGCTCCATACGCAGTGATGCCGCCCACCTGCTCTATTTCCTCATGAAGAGCAACTTCGAGTACAATGGCAGGAAGTCCTTTGTCCGCACACACCTGCAGGCAAGAGAGGGATAAGAGGATAATGGGGGGGCAATCGAGAGCAACAGTTCCCAACCCTTTTGACTCTAAAGGCTAAGGGTGGCAATACATTAAAATAATTGAGTAATTAAAATAATTACATGAAATAATTCCAGAATTTTTTTGTAACTGAATGTTTAAATTATCAAAATTTTCTTGATTTTATTAATTTCGGGGACTTTTTCCAGGTCAAGAATTCACACTTTTAAAATTCCCTCAAATATCCAGGTTTTCCAAGACTACACTCTAAAAAATGCTGGGTTAAAAACAACCCAAGTTGGGTTGAAAATGGACAAACCCAGCGATTGGGTTGTTTTGACCCAGCAGTTGGGTTAAATGTTTACCCAACCTGCTGGGTAGTTTTATTTAACCCAACAATTGTTTACAAATAACTATATGTCTGGCTTAAAATGAACCCAAAATTGGAAATTAAAAATCAGACTCATAATTACTAGAGGCAACAATAATAATAAAAAAGATGAGCATTTATTAATAAGCAATTTAATAAATGTTTATTGTTTAAATATTATTCAAAAAAAGTATTAATAAATTTTGTTTACTAAACATATTAATAAATGTTAATTTCCAACATATTTTGGGTTCATTTTAAGCAAGAAATACAGTAATTTTTAAACAATATTTGGGTTAAATAAAACTACCCAGCAGGTTGGGCAGACATTTAACCCAGCCGCTGGGTTAAAACAACTCAATCGCTGGGTTTGTCCATTTTCAACCCAACTTGGGTTCTTTTTAACCCAGCATTTTTCAGAGTGTATGAGAATCCTGGTTCTTAAATAAAACCGGCAGCTGTTGAGGGAACAAAATAAAAATGTCATCTTACATCTTGATTTTTAGCTTGATTTAAAACTTGTTTTGTCTTACATCAAATAATTTAAAGTCATCTTTCAGCTCACTTGGAAGTTTGATGAGGCCCCCTAGTGGGTCCCAAGTTCCCTGATTGAGAATTACTGATCTAGCGAGCTCCTTTGCAACCTAGAGTTCATACTGACTTTTTTATTTTTATTTTTAATTTGTTTTATACTATATTCTCAAGACATAATCCGGCTAAAATACCTGCCAATGTATTTGGAACATTTTTTCCTCAGGTGGTGATTGCAGTCAGTCAGCTGATCGCTGATGTCATCGGGATTGGTGGGACACGGTTCCAGCAGTCACTGTCCATTATTAATAATTGTGCCAACAGTGATAAAACTGTAAAGGTAAAATCACTAAGATGTCATCTGGTTGATTGCTTTCGTTTCATTTGCAAAGCAATAATTTATTGAGAAATTGAAAGATCAGATTTTAGTTTAGGCCTAAACATACTGTACATCATACATGCTATTATAGATTGCTATTTGAGTAAGTAGCATCTGGTAATAACATCAATGTTAACTATAAATATGGATGTCAGAATAACCCTGAACACCATAAACTAGTAGATAACCAGCTTTCCATATTCAAATCACATGTATATGTCACATCAGATGTGACTGTTTGCTCATCCTGCGCTCTCTCTTCCTGTTCCCTCAGCACACTGCTTTTCCCTCGGATGTGAAGGACCTGACCAAGCGGATCCGGACAGTACTCATGGCCACTGAGCAGATGAAGGAACATGAAAAAGACCCAGAGATGCTGGTGGACCTGCAATACAGCCTGGCCAAATCCTACACCAGCACCCCGGAGCTGCGCAAAACCTGGCTGGATAGTATGGCCAAAATCCATGTCAAGAACGGAGATCTGTCAGAGGCAAGCCAGCCGAATAATGCTAATTATTAAATTAAAGGCTCCATAAAGTTAAACATATCCTGTTACTTATATTTTAAGATCTTTAGTTACGCTTTTTTTGCTGTATTTTAGTTTAACAGTTCATTCAGCATCATTTTATATGGTGGTGTAGTAAAACGATGGTTGGTGGATAATGTATTACATCGATAACATCATCAAGGGCTTATTTTTCTTTAGGCAGCGATGTGTTACGTGCATGTGGCAGCACTGGTGGCCGAGTACCTGAAGAGGAAAGGTGAGGGTTTCACTAGGGGGCACACTATGTACTGTACCAGAGTCAGAAATTAACAGCTTTTAATCATGACGCAATATTTGGAATGGAAATTTAGATGCCTTTATGAGTGCATTTAATCACACTGTTATTTGTTTTAATGTCAAATACTTTACTTAAATTAATTAAACCAAATTTTGAACAATTAATGCTTGTAAAATCAAACATTAAAGGCACAAAATGTACGATTTTTAGATTAAAATATAAAAAATAAAAAAAAACACTAGAACACTGTTATATATTTGGTTGACTTGTTTTCTTACATTATCCCAAACGTTTCCAACAATGTTTAAATCCAGAGAAATCAGCAATTTTAACCAGGACATGGACTGTGTCATTGCGTCATGTCAATGATGTCATATTCGCGTTACCCTCGATTTCCGATTTTATTTTGTAGAAACCATGGAAACACCAAAGACGCTTTAATATATTATGTGTTTTATTAGACAAGTAAGCAACTGTTTGGATACTTTTATTGACAGAAAACTAATCATTGTTATATACTGTAGCTCAACATGGTTAGTCTTATTGTTTGAATTGCTTGTTTTCTTGATTTGCCACGAGTACCATGTTTTTACCATGCCTCATAGACAATGCTATTTTGTCAAGTGGCTAACATAGCATAACAAGGTATATTTTAAAATTAATTGCATGTCATTTAGCAACACAAGTTATTCTAATATCGATCTAGATTAGAAGTGCAACAAGTCTCTCATAGCAGCCACTGAGCGAACGCACAGAGTAACGTTATAACATATTTAGTATGATTGTTTTAACCATGTTATACAGAGCTGCGTTACCCACATATGCAACGAAAAGAGCGGAAGTGGCCAACTGCAACATAAGCATAAAAAAAAAGCTCAGCTGGACTCGAGGCGTGCATTAGCTCTCTGCTTCACACCACAGTAACGTTAATACCTTGGCTCATCCATGAACATGATTTCTGCCCGAGTCCGTCAGATTCCTTTCCATCGACTGTGGAGGTGAAGACGACAACTCCCATGAATCCACGCTCATTCACTGCGCCATCAAGCTATACCTTTGTTTTGAATAAGTGACCTCTAGCTGTGAAAATTACATATTGTGCCTTTAAATACAAATGAAGCAAAATATGTTACATATATGTTTCTTGTTTTAAGTGTATTTTCTTTTCTCATTTTACTTAAAGCACATTTAAGAGTACACTACAACTTAACTGTAATTTAATACATATTTAATTCATTAATTATATGTATTGTTTTACACGGGTCATAAATCATTACAACACACGATTAACCTGGCAGTGATAGAAAGAATAGTTAATTTTTTATTTTCATTAAACAACATAACACGATTAAATTATTAATTTACTCTTTATTCATTACAAAGCAAAATATCAGCGTCATGTACATGCAGTTATAATAGTCAATACCATTCAAGTCTTATCATAACTAGTAAAACCTGAAAGCCAAAGAAAGAAAACATCAGTAGCCTATTTTTTACTTTCTGTATACAATATCACTCAATAATACTATACTATGGTAATGCCGTAAATGAGTCCTATCTGCCACAACATTCCCTTCTCTGCCATCTCTTAAAAAAAATCTTTTTATCAAAGTAAAATCTGCATATCATTCTCAACAAATGTATTGTTTAGTGTAAAACATGTTGAAGATTAGCAGACAGGCAGTCGATTCATTAAAAGATAAGCTGTTTCCTCACAAAAGCAGTTTATTCAGTGTTGTGAAGCCTCTTCTCCATTGACATTCATTCAAAAAATCACCTAGTGGCTTTGGTTTCAGAAAGACGTAGAAGAGGATCCAATTGCAACAAAGAACATTTATTAACAAATGTATAACAAAAATGAATCCAATCAAAGGGAGACACAGACACTCGCGTGCATTATCAGTTCTGTTTTGCCTGCCTTGCCCCATGTACATGACACTGATACCATAGTACAGCCACTAAGGACACACTTGGGGAATAAATACACAGGGTAACAACAGGCAAACAAGGAGCAGGTGTGGGTAATCAATCACTCTGATAACAAATGGGAACAAAGTAAAACCGGAACTAAACACAGGAAGTGAACAATAGGAAAGGGAGAATACACTTCAAAATAGAAGTCCAAATCACAAAAACAAGAAACACACAACCTAGGAACATTTAAACATGTAACAGTATGAGATACCGTGTATAGCCACATTTCCACCGCAGGAACTTTCCCCAGGAACTAGGGACTTTGGAGTGGTACTAGGTGTGTTTCGACCACAGGGATCAGGGTCTAAATGTAGTTCTGGGTAAACATTTCCCCCTCAGAAAGTCCCTGCTCACGAGGTAGTACTTTTTAAAAGTTCAGGAACTTTCAGGGGTGGGACTTGGGTGCTGAACATGCTGATTGGTTGAGTTCATGCAGCATTTTATTTCAACAACCATTTTTAAAAGTCTTTGCAGTACATGCAGTAAGAGTTGTTTGCTGTTCAAATCAACAATGGAGATTAAAAAATACGACCGATGGACCGTCGACGAGGTTCAGGCTTTATTAAGTTTATATGCAGAGGACGAAATCCAGCGGGAACTGGAAAGTCGCGCGCAGTCCTATGTCATCTTCACAGTACTTTAGACCACGACAGAAATGCAGACAGCAACAAGTCTGGGTGAAAAAGTTCCTGGGACAAATTGTTCCGGGTAATTTTGGTGGAAACGCATCTTATGACATATTATTGGTCAAAAGAATGAATCATAAAAAGCTTTGAAACCATTTTATTAGCACTAATTAATTTGTAGGATAATTATTTTTGTTGAAGAAAAAACATACAATAAAACAAAAACTGTTTTTACTCTGTATACATATTAGAAAAATATAGTTCTTTTGCATTATAGAACTTGAGCTCAATGTTTTGGCTGGCTTATCAATATGTTTTGAAGACTGTGATAATTGCGCTTATTTTTCTAGTATTCAGGTAAAAGGTGATTTAATATTTTCACTTCATGCTTGAATGCACGCACACACACACATACATTTATAAAGGCATCTTGTTCAAGGTTCAACTATAATTTTGCAATCTGGAGTTCTTTGTGAATTTCTTTTACAGGAGGTAATCTCTGTGTGATACCAGCACTAATAATGCAGGGTCAAGAAAATGAGCACATGTATGCACAAAACACACACACATTCACATAATATGCAATGTGAACATTATTTACAGAGGGGGTTCTTGAGGTGTAATCGTTCTCTTAATACCTAGTGTGTGTGTCCAAATGCCTGGTGTCTTGTGAAAGTTTTGCAGTTTATTGAACCTGCTTGAACCTATTCTGCTTGCTATTTCTTCTCCTTGGCAGGAATGTTTCGTCAGGGCTGCTCGGCATTTCGTGTGATCACACCTAACATTGATGAGGAGGCAGCCATGATGGAGGATGTGGGCATGCAGGACGTTCATTTCAATGAGGTTCAAACCAGCTTGCTCTCGATCACATTTCTATAAAATTCATGAATCACTGCCCCTTAATCCTGCCATTCTTTTATAGTGACTCTCCATCAGCACTGGAATGAATTCAAAACTCTCCTTTATAACAACGTCAGTCAAATGTTCTCTTTTCTTATCTAATCAGTATCAATTTGTACCTTTCCAGAGGGTGTGTTAGTAAAGGAAATCCAGATAATGAGCTGATTAGCCCTGAGAGTCCCTCATCACTGAGAATAATCAGTTTGTGCATTTAATGAACTCTTTGAGTAATATTTACATGTTGTTCAGGCCATACACTTGTGATACAAGAGTTCGTCCAAGTTGTGGAGTGGAGTAAATGTCATTCGGTTGCTTTAATGTGTAACCAGCAAAAGCCCAATAAACACCAAATCACCAGAGAAAGGCCCTCACCTGTTGTTAACACCAAATCAGGCTTGTTGCACAAGAACTAGAAATCAGTTCAGTTCCGATATGGAATAGTTTGACCTTGTGGTTAAAGGTCTGGGCTGGGTTGACCCCATAAAGGGCACATGAACTATCAACATTGTGCCATTTAGCAAGACACTTGGATTAAACTATATAACAGATTAGTTACATTAGTTACAAAAATTAAAAGTAGTTTTGTCTGTAGCACATTTGCTGTGAGAAAATGTTTGGGTAACACTTTATTTTAGGGTCTTTTAACTAGTTGCTTATTAGCATGCATATTACAAGAGTATTGGCTATTTATTAGTATTATTAATATATTAAGTACATATTAATGCCTTATTCTGCATGACCTTATTCTACATTCTTAATCCTACCAAATACCTAAACTTAACAACTACCTTAGTAACTATTAATAAGCAGTAAATTAGTAGTTTATTGAGGGAAAAGTCATAGTTAATAGTTTATATTTGTTCCCTAAACTAAATTGTTACCAAAGTTTGTTCACTCTCAGGAAAAAAAGGTACAAAAGCTGTCACTGGAGCAGTACCCTTTCAAAAGGTACGCAAGTGTACTTTATTTACCCCTAGAATGTGCTTTTTGTTAGTATCATAAAGGTACATATTAGTACCCTTTGAAAGGTTACCACCCCAGCGGCAACCTTTGTACCTTTTTTCTGAGAGTGTTGTGTTTGGAGGCATCATGGAAGTGCATTAATGTTGAGATACAATGAGCACATTTACATGCATGTTCTTAACCCGATTATGCTTAATAAGCCGACAAATGCGCGCAGTCATGTAAAAGTGTTAACCAGTTTTCCTTTACCGGAATAAGGTCATAAACAGCTTAAGCATAAACCGATCGTCACAGCTAGATATTTGCTCCTTACCTGGATTTCACCTAGCATCTAAACGCTTTAACCTGCTTTCTGTGCTTATTGAAGTGCACGTGTGTGATATGCGACAGGAAAGCGTCCTTATACGACAGATTTAAGCACATCCAGCCACAGCGAGTGTTTCATGGTAAGGGAGGAGAAATATATTGCAAACTCAGACTCTTTCTTGACCCAAAAAATTATAAATGTGCTCTCATCTCGTGCAGCAGAAGAAGTAGTACAGTCAAAGTGCTGCATCTGTACTGCATGAGAGGATAATATATGAGCTGTAAGTTTCCCGTTGACATGTTGCAATACGTTACTCTTTTAATGCTTTATTTTACATCACAACAGACAAAACAAATGAAATACTCTTTGAGTCAGATACAAAAATTATTATGTTTGACGTCACTACCGGGAAATAACCTGATTTATAATAACCAGTTTATTTGTGTTGTCGGGTTATTGGTTTTGTACGTTATTTCAAAAAGCTGATTTTTGTGAGTTATCTGTGTACTGGTGTGCATGTAAACGTGCTCATTATTGCTAATGAGTATGTGAAAGTAAGTAAATACTTTATATATGGATGTCTATTTGCAGGAGGTGCTGATGGAGTTGCTGGAAGCTTGTGCTGATGGTTTATGGAAAGCTGAACGTTACGAACTTATTTCGGATATCTACAAACTCATCATCCCAATTTACGAACAACGCAGAGACTTTGAGGTGCACACACATTGTTTTTTGTATTATTGGAAATTCAAATTTACCAGAGATGTAGTATATGAATGTAGTTTTGTGCTGTTGTGTAGAAACTGGCCCACCTGTATGACACATTACATCGGGCTTACACTAAAGTGATGGAAGTGATGCATTCTGGGAAGAGGCTACTTGGCACCTTTTTCAGAGTGGCATTTTTCGGCCAGGTAAGACAATACAAAGTTTTTACCAGTCCAGCTAACACAGGGTGGATTGAGTTGTACGATAAAAAAAAAAAAGGCAAAATATAGCTGAATTTTATTTTAAAGGGATCATATCACGTGGTACCAAATTGTCCTTGATTTTTTTAGATTAAATTAAATAAAATATATTGTGTACTATGAAAACATACTATGACTCAACTTCCTCCCCAGTCCAAAAATAAGGACAATCTTTTGACAATGAGCTTCATCTTGTTTTGAAATTTTTGGATTTCTGACCAAATATAGTTTAAATGTGAACAGTATTTATTCGGTTATCAGAAACTACCAGAAAAGTAAATAAAAAAAATAAAAAAAAGAAGAAGAAGAAAGGGTGGAAAATGGTCACATAAAACTAAATTATGACTATTTTAGGCAGGAAAACGTTATACTCATTATAATTGAACTTCAGGGAGAAAATTCAATAATAAAAATGTATGATGTGACCTCTTTAAAAATAAGGGACATAGGCATTCCTGTATGCATGATAATACACCCTGCATGATAGCCTGTCTTGTTTAAAGCATGTCTAAGTCATTGTGGGTCTCAGTTAATCAATCTTTTCTGCTCTTTTTTTCTTTCCTAAGGCTGCGGTAAGTGTTGTTGTGAACTGTGTGTGTGTGTGTGTGCTGTCTTACTCATTGTCAGGCAAGATTTTGCTTTGACCATAACAGTCTCACTAAACTACCGCTTGTTTGTCTGCGTGCATAATGCTTTTGGTTTAGAAGAAGAGGAGGCCTTTTTCTGTGTGCTGCTAGTGTCCTTCATCAATCTTTAAACACATAACACATTCTCTCATCTGCACATCCTGTCATTTCTTCATTCCGGGTTGAGCCAGGCAGCACTCTGACTCACTGTTTACTATGGAAGCCATTTTTAAATGGGTTCGGACCATAAAGATGAGCTAGGCAACACTTAGTGAGCTCTTTCGCTATATGCTGTGCCCATTAACCTCACAGAAGCCATGCAATTTTATGGCATGCGCTGTTTCAACAAAAACACAGTGAAAGCTTTGTGTGCTGCATACAGTAAGTGCTGATGTCTCAAAAGTGTCTATGTCGGACTACAGAGAATAAAGATAGCACTGATTATTTAAAGATAACATGAATTCCATGAAGTGCAAGAGGCAAGATATTTATAGTCGGAGCTCTTCCATGGTGTGTTATCAGGATGGCTTTGAAATCCTGAATACGTTGGAGGTTTTTAAGACAATTAAATGTTAAATTATCCCATGATTTATTCACCCTCAAGCCATCCTAGGTGTATATGACTATCTTCTTTCAGACGAACACAATCGGAAATATATTTAAAGATATCCTGGCTCTTCCAAGATTTATAATGGTAGTGAATGGGGGGCGAGATTTTGAAGCAAAAAAAAAAAAAACACGCATCCATTCTTCATAAAAATAATCCATACGGCTCCACAGAGTTAATAGCGAAGCAAAGGGTTTTTGTAAGAAAAATATCCATATTTAACTACAATAACTAGTTTCCTACAGACAGCCGTACACATCGATTTGCGGCGGAAGAGTAACCCGACACATGACGCAACGACGAACACGGAAGCACAGAGGACAGAGCAAAACAAAACACCGGTCACGAATTAGAAGTCTAAAACGAGAATTTTTAAAGCGAAATGTCAGAGGATTTCAATATAAGAGGAGCTTGAGTTTGTTGCACAGCCCTATTTGTTTTCGTCTAAGCTTACGTTACTCCTACATCCTGCGTCATACATCGCGTCAGGGGTTACTCTTGTGGCACAAGTCGACTTGCGCAGTATGCGTACGGTCGTCTGCCGGAAGCTAGTTATTTTAGTTGATAAATGTTTTAAATATGGATATTTTTCTTACAAATCCCATCGCTTCACTTCAGAAGGACTTTATTAACCCCCTGAAGCTGTATGGATTATTTTTATGGTGGATGGATGCATTTTTTTGGGCTTCAAAATCACTACGCCAGGATATTTTTAAATATATCTCCAATTGTGTTTGCCTGAAAGAAGATAGTCATATACATAGGATGGCTTGAGGGTGAGTACATTATGGAATCATTTTCATTTTTGGGTGAACTAAATGTGTCCATCAGTCATAACTTTTCATTTCCACTTGTGATGTAGAGGTTTGTTGATTACGGGATTAAAACCAGCTTTTGTTGGCTGTACATTAATAACACCAACAGTGTATGCATATGTCACACACATGATGAGATGTTGTGTGTGTTTCAGGGATTCTTTGAAGATGAGGATGGAAAGGAATATATCTATAAAGAACCAAAATTCACTCCTCTCTCAGAGATTTCCCAGCGTCTCCTCAAACTTTACTCAGACAAATTTGGCCAAGAAAATGTCAAAATGATCCAGGACTCCGGCAGGGTGAGCACATGCACACTCATATTTTATCAGCATTCTGTGAATAGGTGAAAGCTCAGTTAACCGTGCATAATCTGAACATATGTACACAGTCAGTAGTATACTAGTACACACATTCACTGAAAAAACCCTCATTATTTACTCACGCTCATGTTGTTGCAAAACTGTATGACTTTCTTGAAAGAAGATATTTTGGGATTAAGTCAATGAGCTTCAATGTTGTTTTGTTCCTTCAAAATTCTTCAAAATATATATTTTTTTGTGTTCTGCAGAAGAAAGAAATGCATACAGGTTTGGAACCACATAAGAGAATTAAAGAATTTTCAATTTTAGGCAACAATTTGCTTGACTTAAAATTTACCTGACTTTAGTTTACCTAAAGAAGGGTTTTCAAACTTCTTTTAAAAAAAGTTCTTTAAAAATGTAAATAATAAATATCTTATTTGAGATATTTGAAAACCCTTCAACTAATATACATTTCTATGACAAATGCTTATGTCATGGAGAGCAAAGTGCTTGTTGACAATATCACCACGTGATGTGATGAGCATTCATCACATGAGCACTTATCACACGAACACACAGACCTCAACACTTGGTAACAATCAAATTTATTAAATGCATTAGGACCAAGAAAGGAACAAACTCATCTTGACATAACAAGACAATAGTTTACTACTTTAATTTCAATGTAAATGAAACTGGCAAACAGTCAAACAATGTAAGCATATTAAGGATGTATGGCCCATTGCATGCTGGGAAATAGGCATCATCCACAAAACCATTTTTTATTGTAGGCCTATTTGTATTACATATTAATCCAGCTCACCTGGTATGCTTGTTGGTTTGACTTCCAAGTATAGAGTATGTAGTAAAATAGAAAAGCTGCATTAAGAATATTTACTTGATCCAATAATAATTTTTACAGTGTATACACAAACACACACACACACACACAAAGTGCATTACACCATAAGTTTTGACAACAGACCTACTGATATGCAGTTTCCAGCCACACCTTAACCCCAGAGCACATACAGACAACTTTTCTGTTTATTCATGTTTTATCAGCATTTAACCGTTGATCTGCCTCAGGTGAACCCTAAAGATCTGGAGGCAAAGTTTGCCTACATCCAAGTGACGCACGTGACGCCGTATCTAGAGGAAAAGGAGCTGGAAGAGAGGAAGACTGACTTTGAGAGGAGCCACAACATTCGCCGTTTTGTGTTTGAGACGCCATTCACAGAGTCGGGCAAGAGGCACGGCGGGGTCGAGGAACAGTGTAAACGCAGGACGGTGCTCACCAGTGAGTGATCACTACCACTGACTGAAAAAGTGCACATGTAACATACAGGAAAAGTGAAGAGATCAGGTTTTATGCCTCATATTGTTACCTTCTATTAACAATAAATCCCTTATGTCTCCACTTTTCCGCTATTGAGCCAAACAGTTGTGGAAAGAGCACAGTGTAGACTGGTTCCAGTTGCATTTCCACTTTGCTAACAATGCTTAACCATGTTAGTGGAACGACTATAGTGATTTAATGATATTTTTGTAGTATATTACAGTATTTTCCTATAGAAGGTATGCATTGATGTCACTTTCCCTCTGGAAAACGCCCCCTCAGCCGGACTGAGTGGCAAAAGAACCTGCTGCTTAACCGGATTTAATAGGGGAATCTTTTACTCCTATAATATTGTATTAAATAATATTGGAAACTTTAACCTTTCTGCACACTCTAAAAAATGCTTGGTTAAAAACAACCCAAGTTGGGTTGAAAATGGACAAACCCAGCGATTGGGTTGTTTTGACCCAGCAGTTGGGTTAAATGTTTGCCCAACCTGCTGGGTAGTTTTATTTAACCCAACAATTGTTTACAAATTACTATATGTCTGGCTTAAAATGAACCCAAAATAGGTTGGAAATTAAAAATCAGACTCATAATTACTAGAGGCAACAATAATAATCAAAAAGATGAGCATTTATTAATAAGCAATTTAATAAATGTTTATTGTTTAAATATTATTCAAAAAAAGTATTAATAAATGTTTGTTTATTAAACATATTAATAAATGTTAATTTCCAACATATTTTGGGTTCATTTTAAGCAAGAAATACAGTAATTTTTAAACAATATTTGGGTTAAATAAAACTACCCAGCAGGTTGGGCAAACATTTAACCCAGCCACTGGGTTAAAACAACCCAATCGCTGGGTTTGTCCATTTTCAACCCAACTTGGGTTGTTTTTAACCCAGCATTTTTTTAGAGTGCATGATTCGATCCAGTGTTTACGTACAGTATTACACCGTCACCTACATTTGTGACACTGAGGTAACGTACATTCTAATCCTGATTTCGTTGCACTAAAATGGAAAAAGAACTGCAACTGTCCCAGCTGACCAAGATCAGCATTATAAGGCATGTTTTCACAAAAATAAATGTTTTATTAAGCAGTCAAGCTCAGAAAAAAAATCGTTTTAAGTTTCTTTTTTTTGGTAACACTTTACAATAAGGTTCATTAGTTAAACATTAGTTAATGTATTAACTAACATGGACTAACCATGAGCAATACATTTGTTACTGCAAATACTAATCTTTGTTAACGTTAGTTAATGAAAATACAGTTGTTCATTGTTTGTTCATGTTAGTTCACAGTGCATTAACTAATGTTAACAAAATTTTAATAATGTATTAGTAAATGTTGAAATTAGTGAAGTTCCTAAACGTAATTTAGGGAGGAGCGAGCCCATCTAATCTTCCAATCAACAGCCTATGTATATAAGCAGCTGCTTACCTCTCGTCAGTCTCAGCTGTTCCAGCATCCCTCCACCTCCCCAAACTCCACCTTCCTCTCAGGTACTTTGCCCTACGTAATCATATCCTATATTTATTCACTATGGGGGGTATATCAGAGCTCGAGTTGAAGATGCTTCATCGAGCCCCTCCTCAGTGGAGGGCAAATTAGCTAACCTAATACCCTAAAGATTATATGGGCAAACAAACTCGTTAAACATTAACAAAGATTAATAAATGCTGTATAAGTGCTGTTCATTATTAGTTCATGTTAACTAATGAAGTTAACTAATGTTAACTAATGAACCTTACTGTAAAGTGTTACCCTTTTTTCTTACCTTTATTATTGTTGTTTTTTTCACACTTGATTTGACAGCACTTTGAGCCATGATTCTTCATTTATTCATTATTTTTTAAAATTATTAATAATTAATACTGTATGTGTTGCCACCACATGTCAGAGGACTGCCCACAAGTCTTCAACAAAATAATTATAATACTCTCATTATCTATACTACTGTTAAAAAAAATTGGGGTCATTACAATTCTTTTATGTTTTTAAAAGAAGATTCTTATGTTCACCCAGGCTGCATTTATTTAATCAAAAATACAGTAAAAACAGTGAAATTCTGAAATATTATTACAATTTATAATAACTGTTTTCTATTTTAATATATCAATAAATATAATTTATTCTTGTGATGGCAAAGCTGAATTTTCAGTATAATTACTCCAGTCTTCAGTCACATGATCTTTCAGAAATCATTCTTATATGCTGATTTGATGTCCAAGAAACATTTCTAGTGCATTATTTAGTGTGGAAACTGCAATTGTGTGTATGTGTGTGTGTGTTTTCAAGATTCATTGATGAAAAGAAAGGATAGAAAGAGCACAATTTATTTGAAATAGAAACCTTTTGTAACAAATCTCTTTAGTGTCATTTTTGATCAATTCAGTGCTTCCTTGACGAAAAAAGATATATATTTCTTTAAAAAAAAAACTTTGTGACCCCAAGCTTTTGAATGATAAATGTACATGTTGTTCCTTAATCCATAACATCCATAAATCATTGATTTTATTGTGTTTACAAGTGCACCTGTAGACAGGGAAACATGACTTAATGAACGTACAGTATGTCCTTGAACTCCATATGGTTTAATACATTCATTTAACCAGCTAGTCCAGAAGCAATAATCTTTAATTATTACATTTTAATCTGTACTTTCTGTACTAACACTGTACACCCTGATCTTGAGCGGTTGTGTTCGAAAACAATTAATCAAAGTCTCGATCTCAAGTTTAGTGTTGTTCAGTGCTATAAAAGCAACCAGGAAATTTCAAAGTTTAACCCTGATCCTCATCCTCTCATAAATGTTCAGATCAGGTCTGGTCATTGAGGCAGAATGACTTTCTTTGAGAGTGTGCTCTAAATAAAACACTTTTCACAGTTTCTGCCATCCACAGGAGCATAAACCCTGATTACTGCACAAACATGAGTAGATTTCAGCTGGGACCTTAATGTGTTTGTTCTTCTAGCCTCTCTGAACGTACCATTGCATCCATTTTGTGTTTATTTGCTCTTTCTTCTCCAATCTCTCTGTTTCAGCTACACACTGTTTCCCGTATGTGAAAAAGCGCATAGCAGTGATGTATCAGCACCACACAGACCTGAGCCCCATCGAGGTGGCCATAGATGAGATGAGCGGGAAGGTGGCCGAACTCAGAGCCCTCTGCGCAACCAGTGAGGTCGACATGATCCGCCTGCAACTTAAGCTTCAGGGAAGCATTAGTGTACAGGTGTGTGAGGCACAAATGAACCCTCATACTGTAGGTCAAAAACACCCTAGGCAACATTTTAGGCATTGAGCCTGTGGCAAACAGCAAAGACAGCTGCCTTATAATTTTTCTTTGTTTTCATCTGGCACTATTAAAAAAAATGTTGTTAATTAAAATGAAGCTTAAAAAAAATTACAAATAAATATTAGATGAAAAAACGTAGAAATCAGTCTGCATAGCATGTGCAGTCGATTTTTTCGAACACACCTTAAAGGCCCACTAAAGTGCCTTGAAACGCACAGCATTATTCAAAGTGTTGACGTAATTCCCACTGAAACAGAAAGACAGGGCAGGACATATCGAAAAGCTCCTCCCCTTTTTTTACAATAGCCAATAGCGTTTAGTTTATACCACAGCTCGACCAGAGCCGTTGAGCTCTGTAAAGCCTCAGTTAGTTTCCTTCTAATCTCTAACCGTTTCTCCTCCTAATCTCCTCCATATCGCTTTAAATTACAGCATTCTGTGCAGAATTCAAATGGGTCCGATACGTTTTCTAGTCTGTGTCACTCTGTGCTATTGCGTCTCTGGACCGGAGCAGACTGTAACACTAATGTAAAACCAGACTTCTTTCGCCTCAATGGAAAGCATATTAACAATGTCTGAATCGTTCCCTATCCCCTATATAGTGCACTATGTGCCATTTACCATGTAGAAACTAGTAAATGTGTGAACAAGTGACCAATTTCAGCCGCAGCTTCAGTGTCTATTTATAGTGTAGGGGGCGGGACGCTTTAGATTCTAGAGAGCATTTGATTGGACAGAAAATCTGATGAGAAGCTGAAGTGCAGAGTGATGTCATCAAAACCGTTGATCCATATTGGTGGAAGTGAGAGACTGTAAGTTTTGAATGCTTCTAGATGCGAATTTTGTCATTGTTTTGGAGCACACTAGCTTATAAATGAGAGAACATATTCATACTAAATGCCAAAAAACTTGATTTCATGGCAACTTTAAATCTGCAGTAGTCAGGTGGTACAAGTCGTAGCTCTCAGAAAATTACGAGTTTACACATTGTTTTACAAGCATGTGAAGGCTTTTTACAGTTCAGAATCATTACGGTAATTGCGACATGGCGTCAGTGCACTTTCATTTAGGCATTTGGTGTGTTCGACTTGAAGCGGTGCTGTGCAGACCCATTGGTATGACATCAAATTACCGCAAGAGCTGATGGCTTGGCTTCGTATGCTTTCGAATCGCTTGCGGGATTTTGATGTCATACACTGATCGGTCTGCACAGCGCCACTTCTGGTCGATAGTGGTGACATAAAAACACATAATTCCCAGTCCGAGGACGTGAACAGCTCCGAATAGAACATGTTGTCATCTCGAGACTACGGTAATTACGACATGTTGTGAACTCAGCAAATGAAAACATACTTAGTAACCATAACAACAAAGGAAACATTGGAAATAATGACAACAAACTAAAAGTCCTTGAAAATTATACTGAAACAACAACAGAATGTGATAATAATACTCAAACTAACACTGGCCAGGCAGCATTGCATGTATCTTTTGCTGATAGATCCCAGAATGCACTGCAATCAGCGACAGAAATGTGAGAAATGTCATTTATAAACATACTTTGTTCAGTACTGAAAAGTATAAATATAAAATAGTTTAAGTTAATTAAAAATGCATTGTTTACTCAATATGTGTGTGTATTATGTTTTAAGCAACATGCTCACATGTTTACTGCTAAGTAGCTCCTTGTGTATAAAATCAATTACTTTCACTTCAGCAGTTTATATGCAAATGCTCCATAATGTTAATTTTTAGTGGCATTGAAACTGATCCAGTGACTTATTTTAACCTGCAAACCATCCAGATTTTCTGTAGCTACTGTACTATAAAAAGTACACTACTGGGGTCAGTTTGATTTTTATTAATATTTTTATTCAATTTTCTACATCAAGGACACATTAAATGGATCAATATTGACTTTAAAGACATTTATAATTCCAAATAATACATATTTCAAATAAATGCTGTTCTTTTCTTCTTTTCAAAGAATCCAGTAAAAAATGTATCATGGGTTTCACAAAAATACAACACAACGGTTTTTAACAATAATATGAAATGTTTCTTGTGCACAAAATCAGCATATTAGAATGATTTCTGAAGGATCATGTGACACTGAAGATTGGAGTAATGATGCTGAAAATTCAGCTTTGATCACAGGAATAAATTGGATTAATTGTAATAATATTTCACATTATTACTGCTTTAACATATTCTTTCAAAAACATTAAAAAAAATCTTACAGACCCCACACCTTTGAACGGAAGTGTATAACTGTTAAAAACTAAATTTATAGATAGTTGTGTAGCCCACCAAAATGTTTGGGCCGTTCAGCAGTAGGAACGCCTACTATGGACTAATAATACAGCAACTTGGTAACGTCTAAAAATAAAATCTGTCAGTAACAAGGCACCTCACTAGGTATTGAAAAAAGCAGATTCACACACATTAAAATTTAGTAAAGACATTATTTACTTCCTTTCTTCCTTGTAGAGACTTGAACTGACCAATTTTTTCCCTAAATACTTCTTTCTCTTCAGGTCAATGCTGGGCCACTTGCATATGCCAGAGCTTTCCTTGATGATGCCTGCGCCAAAAAATACCCAGATAACAAAGTCAAACAGCTCAAAGAGGTCTTCAGGTAAATAACCACCATTTGAAAAGCCTTTCAAGATCTCCACACAAATGCCTGCTTTCTTATTATATGTGTTTATATGATGTTTGTGTGTGCAGGCAGTTTGTTGAGGCATGTGGACAGGCTTTAGCTGTAAATGAAAGGCTGATCAAGGAGGACCAACAGGAATATCATGATGAGATGAAAGCCAGTTACAAAGACCTGGCCAGAGAGCTTTCACACATCATGCATGAACAGGTAACCACACATACACACAAATCTTGGTTCCCTAATGGCCTCAATATACTCACGGGAAAGTCTTTTTCATTTTTCGCTTAGGGGTAAAAAGAAGCTTGACATACCTTAGCAGCGATATACTGTTAGCAAACATCCTGACACCACCCATGCTGCTGGGAGCAGCGTTTAAATGAATATGTAAATATTAGTGCTGTCAAAATTAGCGATTAATTTTTTTCTGTTTAACCGTTAAAAATATTTAATGCAGCATCCGTTTTTTCGATCATAATTTGACTTACATTATATGATCACGCTGTTATTCACGCAAATGCTTTTAAACTATTCAAGCGCCACAAGACAAACGAATTGGCGCCGTCTGTGATATGGAAGGCCAAAAGGTTAAAAAACACGTGAATTTTAACACGTCAACACCACATAAAATACATGTATTTTATGTGTATTTCACGCATTAAATATGTGTTATTTGCGTGTATTTGACGCACTGATTTTTCCCGTCAAAATTCTAGTTTTTGAACCTTTTGACCTTCCATACTGTGAATGTTGTGTCATGTGACACACACACGACTCGTGTGCACAGAAAGACGCGCTCCAGTATCGAGTTCTCTTTCGCGCTTCAACAAACAATAACAGAATTATGACAAAATGCCAATTTTGTCGAGTATCCTCGTAAGAGCTGTCTTAAATGAGTTGAATAATGTCTTAGATGAACTTAAAGCATTGTGAGAAAATGAGATGCGTGTCAGATCAGCGTCATGTTCTGAAGCAGCAGCTCTTAAAGCGACAGCAGCCTAATAAACCAGTTGCTGTGATGATGTCTGACATTAATGTTCATCAAAGAACAAAGGTGACAGAGAAAATTGTAGCTTTAATAAGGAATAATCTATATTTAGTTTATAATTTATGCAGTGAAGACTGTAAAGTGTTTGATAAATATTCAATTTCTGTATATTTCCTACCTGTTAGACAGGAAGGCCACAGGTCAATATGACATTTATTATAATAGGTTTATGTGAAGATTGTTTTAAGTTAACTTAAATTTAAATGTTGAAACTGATAGCTTTCAGTTACACTGTAATGCTGAATGTCTATAATTAATGTTTTTTTGTTTTGTTTTTTTAAAATCAGTTTTATAGAGACATCAGTAGCAGTATTAGCATCAGTGATACTGGCCTTCATTCATAAAAAGATGCCATTAAACAAATGTTTAAAATATACTGTCTTTAAGTTGTTTCTACATTCATTTGGAGAGTAACTGTGAAATTATTTCAATATAAAAATATGAAAGACTCGTGATTAATTACAAAAAAAAATGTGTGATTAATTAGTTAATTTTTTTAATCGATTGACAGCACTAATAAATAAATGCTGCACTTTCCTCTCAATAATAAAATAAACACAACAAAAATGACAGTGGTGAGAAAACAGTTAAGAAAGCGTCTGATACTAGCGATGTGGACATGTTTGCACAAGCTCTGCAATTCGTCACTCCAGTCATGTCACGTTGTGTTCATTTGAAGGACTTTATACAGTAGGTTGCTTTAAAGCAAACAGCTTTACAGTATTAATCATGAAAAAACAGTGTCGGTGTCGCTTTCAATTTGAATTATAATTAAATTTTCTGCTATAAAGCAGTGTGTTCATGTTTTTTACTCACGTCTGACCTCAATGGACTGAACAGAAGAAATGATTCGGAGAAGATTTCCACTTCAAAGAAGGCGGGGCTTCAGAGCCTGCCTGTTACGTAATCGGCATGGACCAGTGGAAGGGGAAAGTTTGCCTTGGCAAAGTGTTTCGAATTCCCGAAACAAACTCCAAATGAACTTCGTTTTGGCCTCATTTTGTTCGAAATCACATTACACCAGTTTGTTCTTTGATTTCACTTGAAGTATATCGGGGCCTTTACGCCAATGGAAACACATGGAATCAGAAATATATACACTAGTAGTTTACCCTGAATGTTTGGTTTATGTATAATGTTCACCCGTTCTCTCTCTCTCTTGTGCTGCCCTTTGTAGATCGGATGGTAATAATGAATCATATTTTTAAAAATTCATATTTTTGAATCAAAATTCAGTACACTTCAAGTGTCGGTGTTCTTTCTCATCCTGCACTCTTCCTCTTTGTCAGATCTCCACTGTGGAGGGCGGAGCCAAGAGCGCTCTTTCAGATTCGCTGCATATTTTCAATGCCATCAGTGGCACGCCCAGCGGCACCACCTTGCATGGCATGCCTAGCTCCGCCTCCTCCGTGTGACTTCTCACCCCTGGCCTTAAACCTCTGACCCTACCCACAGCCAGAGAGACGGACAGACTGAAATGCATCAAAAGCTAAAAAAAAGAATAGTATTTCATTGTCAGCCTGGTTTCGACTCAGTCCGGAATGGATCGCCCATCAATCAGAATCCAGGACATGAGGATAGAGCAGGTGTGTCCGGTCTTTGGAATGGCAGTTATTATTCCCATATGACTCACTTTTGTTCTTCTCTCATCCACTCCAGTCCTCCGGTGTTTCCTGTAGAGACTATCACTTTTATTTCCTCAACCAGAACAACTTGAAAAATATGCCTTTTTACTTTCACATTCTTCATGTTTCCATGTATTCACCCATTCCGGAAGTTCATTGCTGCTCTGTGCTGAGAGATAGGCTGTGACATCACTTCCTGTGTCCGAGGCAGTAGCGGTCTATCGAGTGGTAGCAAAGAGAATACAACTATGCTTTAGTGTAGCAGGAAGTTTGAGCTTTACTGTACAAAATACCCATGATCACCTGAGCCACTCAAGCTTTTTAGCCCACACTTCCATTACCATATTTTTTCCCCTTGTTTTTGTTAAAAGCCAAGGAACAAGTGCTGTTTCTTTGTAGCTGAGGTGCAATAATTCTCTTTCTTTGTCTTGTTTTGGTTCCTGAAGATCTCTTGCCAAAGGCTAGATGTGAAATATATATATGGACAAAAGAATAAACAAGGATTTTTATAACCATTTATGTTTGTTTAAATGTAAATTGTTTTATATCGGGGGTTAGATATGGGGGGTATTTTTATTTAAAAGAATCTGTTCTGGAAAGATATTAATGTCCCTAAAATCTCTGAATAAAATGTATTATCTTACATAAGTTCTTGTGTTTTTCATCCAAAGTTGTTCCCCTGAAACATAATTTATGTTTATCTTTATTACTGTGAACTTTATTATTTACCAACTGAGATCCTTATAAAGCTCATTAGAACCTCATTTCGTTTTTCTCATCTATACATATTTATATGTTGGGTTTATGGCCTACAACCATGTTGTTCTTACCCCAGGTTATGAGGCCTTTAGCATGACTGCAAAAACACATAGGCCAATCATTTATGCTCTCATATCTAATTGCTGACACTTTTAAAGCACCTTATACATTATAGTGTTCAGAAGAGATAGAGAATTTTGACGTAGTATAAGATTCAGTTTTGTTTTTAAAGTGCGTTCTGAATAAAACCTGCTGACTTGCTCTCGATCTACACACACACTCGCTCGTGCCGTACTGCCCCTGGCCCCTCTCCACCATTGTCGCCATTGTATCGCAGCAACATCTCTTTGTGGAGGAGGGCAGTTTGTTTATACCTCACTTTTCCAATGAATTACACATCTCCAAACACCTTTCATCTAATGTGAGTCTCCATGTCCAGGTTATCTTCTGCTTTTCAGTGCACTTAGCTTATGTAAGCCATTTCAACATTGTTTAACAGCTGACAATGTGCTTTGTGAAAGTTTCGTTCACATCACTCCAACTTAACAGTCAGTAAATCCTATAATGTAAATGAGACGTGTATGCAGCTGCTGGTTTTGTCTCTGTTATGGGGTTTTATCTGGACAAAGTAATAAATGGCATTATTGAGGGTATTTAGAACAGTCATGTGATACAGTATGTTGACAATGTTTTGATGAGCCAGTGTTATCTAGCATATCCAATCAACATGCTTTCAGTTTGCTGTTTCAGCTAGAAGAGTTAATTATTATATTAAATCAGCCTCCATTTACCATTAAACTTAATTGGGAGTCATATTTTAAGGTTTTGTAAGATAAACAAAACATTTTATCTACCCAGTAATAAATCTAACAAGAGAAAGTGTATGTAAATGAAATGGTAAATTGAAATGGTTTTACAATAGTTAAAATAATATAAAAAATAAGTATCACTATTTGTTGTTTCATGTTTAAATCTTTGATTTTACTATATATATATATATATATATATACATATATATTAGGGGTGTAACGTATATGACCAATTTGGAGCAGACGTCACAGTTACATCACTTGCTGCTGCGTGCGCATAGTGGTGACAGAAAAATAGCAGTAACAAGTGGAAGAAAATGGGCAAAATCCACAGAATAAGAGAAAAATGTTTTGTTGTGCCTTTGGATGGCAAAAAATATAGTCTTCATTCTTATAAAATACCATCGTTGAAGACGCCCTTTGAAGCTAGACGGAGACGTTTATGTTGCAAGTCACAGACTGGACTGCAATGATTACTATTAAAGCATGAATTTGATGTAAATAGTCTACATAATATTCACATATGCAGTTCATAGGGGACATACATACATAGCAGTTACAGCATGAAATAATATTTAAACCTATAACATTTTACATAGATAACTTTTAAACATACAACATTTTTATCTCACAATTCTGACTTTTTTTCTTATTTTATATCTCCCAGTTCTGACTTTATAACTCGCAATTGATTTATATCACAATTCTGAGGGGGAAAAAGTCAGAATTGCGGGATATAAACTCGCAATTCTGAGGAAAAAAGACAGAAAAATGAGTATATCTCAGTATTCTGTTTTTCCTTCTAAAAATTGTGAGATATAAACTTGGATTTGCTAGAAAAAAAGTCAGAATTGTGAGAATTTTTGTATTTTGTTATTCCGTGGCTTCCACAGACTGCTACTGCAGAACTATCTTTTTTTTTGGAAAAAACGTCATCGCTGTTTGCAAACATAAAAATAGGTCTATTTGTCCCCTACGGTACAGACGTCACGGTTCGGTTCATGCAGGCGACGAATACAGTCAGTCACAGGTGATTAACACTTCAATCCAGAAGGGGGCGCGCGCTGTAATACAATGCTGTTTGCTAACCGCCACAACAGGAAAAAGCGCAGAAGAAGAAAATGGCTGCATCCGAAAACTTTAAAATGCTGCCTTCGGAGGACATATTCCAAGGTAGGAAGGCATCAAGGCACGTCCGAATCCAATGTTAGCTTTACTTCCTGTCTCCCGAGATGTCTTCATCTGATCGATTTTTGAAGGCAGCGTAGATGTATCCTTCGCTGCCTTTGATATCCCACAATCCTGTGCTTTCCATTCTGTGACAGTTGAGTTGGAAAAATAAAGATGGCATCTGAAAGTTGTGTTTTCTGGTCAGTTTGTGTGTAAATGTATGGTTTTGACCAATGTTTTACACTTCTGATGTCATTTCTAGCGAGAAATTACTACTAAATATATCTATTTTGCTGTGGATCATTAAACTGTTACGCTGCCTCAGAAGCAAACGCTTCCTGCAGAGTCATTGCCTATAAGGCAGCGAGGCAACAAGTCAGTTGCTTAACTTTTCGGATGCAGCCGATGTGACAGTAAACTCTCAACCAGTGTTTCAACAGTGGAAAGACATCAATAAAACAGCTTGAGAATAATATCTCACATAGCATTACATTTACCTCAGGCAAGTCATTTACTGTCCACAGCATGTTAGTTCACTAGAGAAATGAACTCAACAGGGGAGCATTTCACTAAATATATACATTATATTAGCTTATATTTATATTATATTTGCTTTACCTGTTAGTAATGTCTTAATATATGTTTAAATAAATTTGTCATGAAAACAAGTTATGACAGTAAATGTGTAAATGATTCTATTTCAAAAATTAATTGCATTAAAAAAAAATTGAAAAATAATTGTATAATTAGATTTATAAGTTAATGCAAAACCTGCCTTATGTGCAATTTACATTTTTTTTTATAATATCTAAAAAATAAACAGCAACTGAGTTTAATAGTTTGGGCTCTGTTCTTAATTGTAACCTTTAATATTATAGTAATGTGCAAGAAAAGGCTCCCTGTATATAGTTTACAGCATTAGCTGAGACAGATTTGTTTTAATCCTTAAGAAAATGTTAATTATAATTGAATTTATTTAAAGAGAGAAACACAATTTCTTCAATAAACCACTGTTTAATAGAAAAAGAAGCAATTTTATGTTTAGTTTTCTCCCCCTGCTGTACCGAATCATCATGTTTGTGTGTATATGTATATATAAATATATATATGGATTGGAAAACAATGATGTTTAGTACTTTTCAGTGTATAGTTTTTTGATTTTTGGAATGATGAAAAACATTAGTATATTAATTACTCATTAACTTGCCTGTCTTTATCACAAAGGCCAAAAGTTTCTATCATTAGATTTGTTGTATAAATTGATAAGAGTGCCATAAATAACTAAACTGTTCCTCAATTGCCTCCTCCCACTCATACGCACACACAGTCACA
Organism: Anabarilius grahami; assembly: GCA_003731715.1. Lineage (NCBI taxonomy): Eukaryota > Metazoa > Chordata > Actinopteri > Cypriniformes > Xenocyprididae > Anabarilius > Anabarilius grahami. The sequence goes on along the minus strand of RJVU01051519.1, from coordinate 6,360,828 downwards.
GGTCACAAATGCTGTCATAAACATTTACGTCAACCTCTTTTCAATCCAGCAGTGGCCAAGGAAACATAAGGAAACATTTTATATAAAACCTTGTCTGTCCAAGGTGTGTGAGTGAGTGAGAGAGAGAGAGAGTGAGAGAGTGAGTGTGAGTGTGCATCTCTATACTAAAGGATATTCTTTACAAGAGGACTAGAATCCAGTCTCAGTCAGAGCAGTCATCATGGAAGGTGAGTAAACCTGGAGGTTTACAATAATAATAATAATTCCTGTTAACCTTGGATTTGTACATCTGCATTTATAGTAAAGAGAGAGTGAATGTGTGTATTCTTTGCTTAAACAAGATGATGCACAATTTGTGAAAGTATATGTTACAATGTGAAGACAACATTTTAATTCAACTAAATTCAAATCGAATCCATATTAGGATTATTTTAATGACTTTTCATTTTACATCATTTCTGCAGACAAAGAGGGAAAAAATGCAAGGAAGCAAAGGGTGAGACCTCTAATCCCACATAATAATGCTTTATATATATATATATATATATATGTATAAGCATTTTTTTTTATAGCATAATTTTATAAAACATTATAATAATAATTTGCCAGAGCAAATCTTTTAATTAAGCTGTGATTTTTCATTGTAGCCAAGTTGCTTGGGATATCCTGTCAGTATATTTTTCATTGTGGTGAATGAGTTCTGTGAGCGATTCTCCTACTATGGCATGAAAGGTAAGACCAAACACATACACACATGAAATAATGTCAACGTTCATCGTCAGCTGATTTACTTGTTCCTGCATAATAGATGGTCTCACACAGCTGACTTTTTTCTTCTTGTCTCACATTGTTCCCTCTGTCTATCTCTATTCCTTTCCTTCTTAACATTTTCCATCCATCTCTTGCTGTGCTTTTCTTACCTGTCTCTGTTTTGCAGCGGTGCTGGTGTTGTACTTCAAGTACTTTATTGGTTGGGACAATGATTTTTCCACCACCATCTACCACACGTTCGTGGCTCTGTGCTACCTAACACCCATCATGGGGGCCATAATTGCAGATTCGTGGCTGGGCAAGTTCAAGTGAGTTTTAGAATAATGTTCGGAATGGGGTACTTCTATCCCTATTAGGAATGCAGTATAACATGTCAGGGATTTACATACTTTTTTATTCCAAGGACCCCCAACTATGATGTTCCCCTTGTAAAGAAACAATTTGCCTACAATTTCAAAACAGTTACATGCCATTCAAAAGTTTGGGGTCAGTAAGATTTTTTGTTGTTGTTGCTTTGAAAGAAATTAATACTTTTATTCAGCAAGGATGCATTAAATTGATCAAAAGTGACAGTAAAGACTGACATTGTTACAAAAAAAAAAATCCAACAAAAATATATTTCCACCAAAAATACTAAGCAGAACAACTGCTGTGCATTGATAATAATAAGAAATGATTCTTGATCAGCATATTAGAAATATTTTTGAAGGAACATGTGATACTGAAGACTGGAGTAATGATGCTGAAAAATCAACTGTGCCATCACAGGAATAAATTACATTTCAGTCATGAAAACTCTTGGGATAGTTTGTAAAACATTAATGTAAATAGAATGTTGGCCCTGGCAGACTTGATGTGCTACGCTGCAGCTGCTGGATCTATGGTTGCTGCTGCAGAGCAAGTAAAATTTGCTTCTGCTAAATGCTCAGAACATAAAATTAATGGAAACATCCTGTGCTGTGCTACTGCAAGAGAGGGGGAGACAACCCCCCATAGCAGATCTAGGCAGGTGGTGCTGGGGAGGTGGAGGGCTACAATAATAATTTCATAGTGTGTAAAGATTTTTTGGATGCATCATAGTTATTAAGCCTTTTCTCACAGCAGCTGGAATAATTAAACATCATTTTGATGGTGGATTGTATGTAGAGATGAAAGGATATGAAAATGTCATATCACAATTATAATGACCAAAATGATCAGAGTTTTCAATATTATAACGGTATTGTTAAAAAGTGCTGTAAATGTTCAAAAAGTATTCATTTTTTAAGTTTATAATTTAAAACCAACAAACAACAAATGCAATAGCAGCACTTTGCGCTTTTTGTTTGCATAAACATTAAAATAATAACATTTACAACGATGTCCAGATTTTAAATGAACAAACATTTTGATTGAGTGACTTACAACATAACATTTTATCTGCTAACATATAGGCCTACAACATGCTCAAATAACGTTTTAAAGAAGAAAAAAAAGTTTTATAAAATGATAAACCTCACATTTCAGCCTTTAAAGGGGACCATTTTTACAAGATGTAATTTAAGTCTCAGGTGTCCCCAGAATGTGTCTGTGAAGTTTCAGCTTAAAATACCCCACAGATCATTTATGAATCCATGTTGTAAATACTAATTTCTGACTACAGTCAAGAACAGGCTGTTTTCGTGCATGTGCCTTTAAATGCAAATGAACTGCTGTGCCCCGCCCCCTCTCCACGATCACAGTTCCTGCCTCAATCGGATTCTCTCTGCCAAACATTACCAATCTCTGACAGTAGATGGCGCTTATGGAACAGCAGAAATAGAGCTGCTTCCCCGGTAACCTCCGTAAACAAAGCACTAAACAAAACACTAATTTATTAGGAATTACATGGAGAAAAGATGAAAAGAAAATGCCATCGAAACTTTTCTGAAGACGGTCAGACCCTCCAGAGTTACATTCATATAATTAATTCATATAATTTCCCTCAACACTCTTGTAAAACCTCACAGCCCCATGCCATGTTTTGTCACGCAAAATGAAATATTTACTGTGTGTTGTTCAAATCGTGGTAATCAAATACGGTTTTAATGATAATTCAAATATGAAATGGTAATACTAACCTTTGGGAATTTTATCATGTTACTTACTTGTTCAGATGACATTTTCCGGTGAAAATTCTTATTTTGGTCATACTTCCAAGACTACAATCTGTGATTCTGAAGTACAGTATCCACCGGTGTGGTGACTGACAGCCACACATTCTCCTCAAAACATTAGATTCATCCGCGCTGAGGAGCCGTGCCGAGGCACAACCCACGTAAAGATGATAATTCCGCAAATAACTGCAACTGCAGGTTTTGAACAGAGATGGCGACAAATAGGCAAAACTTATGGGCTGCAGCTTTAAACAGTATGAATATTTCAAAATATTGCTGTTTTTACTGTATTTTTGATCAAATAAATGAGCATAAGAAACTTTGGTAGCAATTTATTTTACAGTCCTGTTCCACATGTATATACTTATTATAGTGATTACAATAATAACTAGGTACTAACCCTGAACCTAACCTTAACCAGTGTAGTTACCTTATATTACCAGTACTTTCTTAGGTAAAAGTGCTGTAAGTACATGTAAGAGTTATTTAAAAATTAAATAATTGCCATTTATTTTAAAACAACCATGAAAATATTATTACATTTAAAATAATTATCAATAACTCGATATTATTTGCATAATGCATCATTACATTTTTTCTCTGAAATTTAATTTGGACCCACTCCTGATATCCTGATATATTTGTAAAGACCTGTAGGGTAGATTGTTTTATTGGAACAGAGGGACAGTTGAAACACCTTAAATATCTTGAGTGTGCATCACTCCTTAGCCGTGAGTTTTGCTCCACACATTCTTCTCCTCTGATCGTTGAAAATTACTGCGCATATGCGAAGCAAAATCTTGAGTAAGGAGTGATGCGCACGCAAGTTACTGTGTTTCAACTGTCCCTCTGTTCCAAATGGACATGATCTACCCTGCACAGTCAATTCATTATGAATTTGACTTCTACTGGAATTCATGTTTACCCACATCTTGACTTTTCGCAGGACTATCGTGTACCTGTCCGTAGTGTACACCATTGGCCAGGTGATCATGGCTGTCAGTTCCATCCATGATATCACAGATACCAATAGAGACGGTGTTCCTGACAACATGACCCTCCATATGTGAGTTACCACTCGGGACATGCTTTATCATTAACAAATTGGAAATAGATAGAGCCAAAGAACATTAATAAGCAAAAAATCATCCTCTTTATAAGGTGCCACATAAAACAAACATGATCAGAGTGTCTTTATAGTGTGAATTTTGAATTTCCTCTCTTTTATTTTAGTGCCTTGTCCATGCTGGGACTCATCCTCATTGCCTTGGGAACCGGAGGTATTAAACCCTGTGTGGCAGCGTTTGGAGGAGATCAGTTTGAAGATCACCAGGCATGTGGATTCTTATACACACACACACACACACACACACGTTTGTTTTTGTGAATTGTGGGGACAATCCATAGGCGTAATGATTTTTATACTGTACAAACTGTATTTTCTCTCCCCCTACACTACCCCTACCCCTAAACCTAACCATCACAGGAAACTGTGCACACTTTTACTTTCTCACAAAAACTCATTCTGTATGATTTATAAGCCTTTTGAAAAGTGGAGACATGGGTAATGTCCTCATAAGTCACCCTCTCCTTGTAATACCTATGTAATACCCATGTCATTATACACATTTGTGTCCTGATATGTCACAAAAACACCCACGCACACACACACACACACATATACATGCATTTAACAGACACACACCCAACCCTAGTCATATATTAAAGAGGATGAAGTGAATTTGAGTACAGCAGCACATTCTTGTGCCTGTTATCAGCTCAAGGTTAAGTCTCTCATATTGAGTGCCAGAGATGAACAAACAGAGAANGTGCCAGAGATGAACAAATAGAGATACGGAAGACTCCTACACCCCCCGCCCCGCCACAGAGACATGAGGTCTAAAGGCCAGTGGTCAAAGTGTGAAACATCAACATTCCTCATATTGTAACATTTTTCCACACACACTTGCATGTTTCCAGGCAGTGCAAACTTTTGAGGCACTTTTGTTGATGTTTGAAAGAAATTTATAATTTTATTCTGCAAGGATGCNCAGGAAACTGTGCACACTTTTACTTTCTCACAAAAACTCATTCTGTATGATTTATAAGCCTTTTGAAAAGTGGGGACATGGGTAATGTCCTCATAAGTCACCCTCTCCTTGTAATACCTATGTCATACCCATGTCATTATACACATTTGTGTCCTGATATGTCAAAAAAACACACGCACGCACACACACACACACACACACATATACCTGCATTTAACAGACACACACCCAACCCTAATCATATATAAGAGGATGAAGTGAATTTGAGTACAGCAGCACATTCTTGTGCCTGTTATCAGCTCAAGGTTAAGTCTCTCATATTGAGTGCCAGAGATGAACAAATAGAGATACGGAAGACTCCTACACCCCCCGCCCCGCCACAGAGACATGAGGTCTAAAGGCCAGTGGTCAAAGTGTGAAACATCAACATTCCTCATATTGTAACATTTTTCCACACACACTTGCATGTTTCCAGGCAGTGCAAACTTTTGAGGCACTTTTGTTGATGTTTGAAAGAAATTAATAATTTTATTCTGCAAGGATGCATTAAATTGATCAAGAGTGACAGTAAAGACTTTTACATTGTTAAACATTGTTCTATTTATCAAAGAATCCTTATCTCAGTTTCCACAAAATAGTAAGCAGCACAACTTTTTTCGACATTGATAATAATGGAAAATGTTTCTTGAGCAGCAAATCAGCATATTAGAATGATTTCTGAAGGATCATGTGACACTGAAGACTGGAGTAATGATGCTGAAAATTCAGCTTTGATCACAGGAATAAATTACGTTTTTTAAATATATTAAAATAGTAAACAGTTATTTTAACTTATAATATTAATGTTTTACTGTATTTTTGATCACATAAATGCAGCCTTGATGAGCACAAAGACTCTCATAACATTTAAAAAAATGACTGAATGGTATGTATATATTAATTATTTTTTATGTTATTTCAGGAAAAACAAAGAAGTACTTTCTTCTCCATATTTTATCTGTCCATTAACGCTGGCAGTCTTCTCTCCACTCTCATTACACCAATTCTGAGAGGTGTGTATATTACTTATTTTTATTATTATTTGTTATTACATTTTTCATGGTGAATTGGTAATACACATATGAACAATCTATCTGGTCATTGTGTATATTTGTTGTTTTTCAGCTCAGGAGTGTGGTATCTACTCAAAGCGGAGCTGTTTCCCTCTGGCTTTTGGGGTCCCTGCAGCTCTCATGGTGGTTGCTCTTAGTAAGGATTTAACTTACTCTTATTTCTGTTGACATGTGCAATACCATTTATGACCACTCGATGGCAGCCTTGATCGACTGAGGTCATTCTCTTTCTCTGTGCAGTTGTGTTCGTCGCAGGCCATGGCATGTACATTATGGAATCCCCCAAGGGCAACATCCTACTACGAGTCATGAAATGCATTGGAGTAAGAGCATATTTAAAAGTCATATTTACTTGAAGAAATAGTGTTAAAGTTTTAATTGAAAACTTTAAAAATGAAATTTCTGTCATTAATTATTACTCACCCTCGTGTCGTTCCAAACCCCTTCTTTCATCTTCGGAACACAAATACAAAAAGATATTTTTGATGAAATCCAAGAGGTTTTTTTATCCCTAATAGAAAGCAACGTAATTACCATCATTAAAGGTCCAGAAAAGAGCTGGCGTTCAGACGTAAACACGGAAGCTCTGCACTGTGTTTATTACGTCAACTGTGTAGGAGAATGACAGGGAAGAGACAAAACTTGAATAAAGTCTTTATTTTTATTTTGTTTTTGCGCACAAAATGTATTCTCGTCGCTTCATAACATTAAGGTTGAACCACTGTAGTCACGTGGACTATTTTAACAACGTCTTTACTACCTTTCTGGACCTTGAATGACAGTAATTACGTTGCTTTCTATTGGCGCTAAAAAAAAAAGCTCTTGGATTTCATCAAAAATATCTTCATTTGTGTTCCGAAGATGAACGAAGGTCTTATGGGTTTGGAACGACATATGGGTGTGTGATCAATGACAGAAATTTCATTTTTGGGTGAACTAACCCTTCAAGCACGGTAAGGCAGAAAGTATACTTTGTTTTTTACGTACGCGGCTACGCCCACAGTCGAACGCACAGCCTTGCAAAGTATACTTCACTTGACCCGTACGTGTACACAGGTGTTCGACGCATGCGCATTGCAATACCTCTGAGTTAAAGCCCATACAAACTTCTTTGTATTCTTTCATGCTAGAGTTGTACAAATGAGGGCACTTTCTAACCTCTTCGCACAATCTCTCGTCTGTGTAGGCCTACTGTTGCTGTAGCTTGCACGCATTCGGGTCTGTTCTGTTTATGCAGTTTTTATTCAACTACCTTGTGAATCGACGCCACCAGGGCACCTTGTGAATAAAGTAATTACTGCAAAAAAATTTAACGCGCATGTGCGACCCAAAAATTCAGCGGTGCGCGTTCAGTACGCTGTAAAAAGTGTACTTTGGCCTTAACTCTCTGACATGTACAGTAACTTACAGTTATTAATGCTTCATATGTAATTGTTGTAGTAGACAATATCAAGTCACATGGGAAAATACCAGTCTAACTAGATGATTGTTGTCGTTTATCTTCTACAGTTTGCAGTTAATAACCGTTTTAAGCACCGCAGTAAGCAATACCCCAAGAGAGAGCACTGGATGGACTGGGCGGAAGAGAAATATGATGTATGTTACATAACATCACACACATACACATGCCGTATGCACTGATTATGTAAAAACTTTAACTTTTGAAGATGTTCACACAGACCTGGACTGATGTAATGAGACACTGTCTCTGTTTCTGTACAGAAACTCCTGATTGCTCAGGTGAAGATGGTAGTGAAGGTGCTGTTCCTCTATATCCCTCTGCCAATGTTCTGGGCCTTATTTGACCAGCAGGTCAGTGTACAAACACACAGTGATGTTACAAATGCCATACTCAAGTATGTGTTCTTACACTAACACTCGTCTGTTTTCCGGCTTGATGTTAAATATGAGTTGTGTTGTCTTTCCAGGGCTCCCGTTGGACTCTTCAGGCCACCATTATGGACGGTAACTTTGTAAGTTCAAAAAAGTTTGCATTTAAGTTGTCACTATAAAATGCATACAAATCAGTCTAGTTATATTGTTATATTTTATTATATTCTCTCTCTCTTTGTCCTTATAGGGAGCGTTTATAATTCAGCCAGATCAGATGCAGGTGAGTCCGATTTATGATACAATGTTTGTTTTGTGTCTATACTTGTATTTTACTATCATTGTATCCTGATTAACGAAATAATATGTGATATTACATTATACTTATTGTATTTATTTGATCAAAAATACAGTAAAATCAGTAATATTGTGAAATAATATTATGATTTAAAATAACTGTTTTCTATTTTAAAATGAAATGTATTTTTGTGATGTCAAAGCTGAATATGCAGCAGCCATTACTTCACTCTTCAGTGTCTCATGATCCTCTTATATACAGTACAGTCCAAAAGTTTGGAACCACTAAGATTTTTAATGTTTTTAAAAGAAGTTTCGTCTGCTCACCAAGGCTACATTTATTTAATTAAAAATACAGTAAAAACAGTAATATTGTGAAATATTATTACAATTTAAAATAACTGTTTTCTATTTGAATATATTTCACAAAGTAATTTATTCCTGTGATGGCAAAGCTGAATTTTCAGCATCATTACTCCAGTCTTCAGTGTCACATGATCCTTCAGAAATCATTCTAATATGCTGATCTGCTGCTCAAGAAACATTTAATGTGTACAATTGTACAAAATATTTGTGTACAATATTTTTTTTCAGGATTATTTGATGAATAGAAAGTTCAAAAGAACAGTGTTTATCTGAAATCTAATCTTTTGTAACATTATAAATGTCTTTACTGCCACTTTTGATTGATTTAATGCATCCTTGCTGAATAAAAGTATTCATTTCTTTAATTTCTTTTCAAAAAAATAAAAATAAAAATTCTTACTGACCCCAAACTTTTGAACGGTAGTGTATAATGCTACAGAAGCTTTGTATTTCAGATAAATGCTGTTCTTTTGAACTTTCTATTCATCAAGGAATCCTGAAAAAAAAAGTACACAACTGTTTTCAACATTGAAAATAATCATAAATGTTTATTGAGCAGCAAATCAGCATATTAGAATGATTTCTGAAGGATCATGTGACACTGAAGACTGGAGTAACGATGCTGAAAATTCAGCTTTGCATCACAGGAATAAATTACTTTGTCAAATATATTTAAATAGTACACAGTTATTTTAAATTGTAATAATATTTCACAATATTACTGTTTTTTACTGTATTTTTAATTAAATAAATGTAGCCTTGGTGAGCAGACGAAACTTCTTTTAAAAACATTAAAAATCTTAGTGGTTCCAAACTTTTGGACTGTACTGTATATTAATATATTATTATATGTATTTGTTCTAACAGTGCATTTATACTCACACATGTGAATTGTTGTCATCATTTGTGTTCTGGTGCAGATCGTGAACCCCATACTGATTGTGATTATGGTGCCGATCATGGACTCTGCAGTGTACCCACTTATCAAAAAGTGCCATATTAACTTCACGTAAGTGCTGGGTAACTGGTATTGAAGTTGCACTTGTGATTTAGACACGACATGTTATTTGATTGTGTTATTTGACATGTTATTTCCAGGCCCCTTCGGAGGATGACTGTCGGTATGCTGCTCGCGGCGTTAGCATTTGTGGCTGCTGCTCTTTTGCAAATTCAAATTGATGTAAGTAACAAACAGATATGTTGCAATAACATCTCACAAACAAAACCTGATGCTTCATTGAGCTTGAAGATTGTTATTTGTACTGCATGCTTATTGGCTTGATTTATGCCTTATCGTTCTGGCACAATAATCATCAAAATGCATTTGATATACTGTTCATTCTCAGTGAAGAAAATAAATTGTACATTTCTGACATGCCTGTCTTGTAATCCAACAGAAAACAATGCCCAAGTTCCCATCAAGCTCTCAAACCCAGGTGAAGTTCCTGAACTTGGAGAACACATCGCTGCCTGTTTTAGTGGAGGGGCAAGAACAATTTGATGTTCCTAGTTTTGATGTAAGTCCACACAATGACGCATCAAATATAACCAAACTGTGTTTGAAAGAGTTGGAAAACCAGAATTAAAAAAGAAATTAACAAATGGGTGCCTCTTAAACTATGGGAATTTTTGGCGCTATAGAGTCTTAGAAAACTCAGAAACTTTTTACACTCTCACTAGTATTTTTTAATTAATCTACATGCTTAATAGTGTATTATGCAAACAGTACTTTACAGAAAAAAAGTCATTTTCATAATCTTTTTCTCCATACTAAGTAAAAATTCAGACCATCATGTCATTTCCACCACATCTTTAAGTATATATTTAGTAGCATTCTGTGGTGGAAATGACATTTTAAAAACTTTTAGAAGTAAATTGCCTACTTTGTCTATTGGTTAATTTAATATCTAGCATTTGTGTATCACAAATACATACAATGAATTAAAATTTCCACATTTGACACAAAATACTCTGCTCACAAATTATATTATCAACCCTTCATATTTTTCTTCATTGATACGGATGCCTACTTGGTAACCAAGTACACTAAATTTAGAAAAAATACTTTATTAGCGGCAGAATTGTTTATTATGGTTGACACTAAAACTGAGAGACAGCCATAATTTTGGAAAAAAATTATTAAAAAAAAAATTATGAAATGCTTCATATTTATTTCATTTGAATTGGAAGCATGATAAAAAAAATCTAAGTTTAATGTGTTTAATGTGAACTTCATACACTACTATTCAAATGTTTGGGGTCAGTAATATTTGTTCTAAGAAATGAATAGTTTTATTCAACAAAGGATGCATTTTACAAGACTTATATATTTATTTTACATTCTATTTTATATAAAAAAAACTTTTTATTCATCATAAAAAATATATATCATGGTTTCCACAAAAGTATTAAGCCGCACAACTGTTTTCAACATTGATGAAATAATAATAATGTTTCTTGAGCAGCAAGTCAGCATATTAGAATGATTTCTGAAGGATCATGTGACACTCAAGACTGGAGTAATGCTGCTGAAAATTCACAGGAATAAATTACATTTTTAAAAATGTAATACTATTTTACAATATTACTGTTTCATTGTATTTTTGATCAAATCAATGGAGAGCATAAAAGACTTCTTTCAAAAACATAAATAAATCTGACCGATCCCAGACTTTTTAATGGTAGTGTATGTCAAAAAGGAAACTTGCAATCTGTTAGTTTTCATAAAAATCAACTCCTGGGACATAAAGATGTCTTTAGTTGAAAAACAATATGCACATGTAGTGAGAACTGTATGTAAACTGTACATAAACTCTGTTATGTTGTTGTGCTCCCCCAGTCCTCAATTGAATATTTGACACTTGACACTATGGACGTTGCAGTCTCTGTGGGGGGAAGAAATGCGACGGGTTATTTCCTGAAGGAAATGAGGCACACGGTTTTAATAAATGCTGATGGAATGATACAGACTGTAAGTGCTTATATTGTCTTTAATATCGGTTGACTATTTTTTGTAGTTTTAATGTGATGAGCAGAACTGTGGCGTTGTGTTTGTGTTCTGATCAACCCTTTATTTTCATTTACAGCTCAATGACACAACTGAGAAACCGAGTCAAGGCTTGAACGCCATCAGGTTTAGTGCATTTCTGAATTATGTTTTAATTTTGATAATGGGTGCCTAATTCAAATTCATTAACAGCAAACGTATGTTTTAGGTTTGTGAATGGTTTTAGGACTCAGCTGAACATCACAATAAAGTCTGACGAGCTGGGTTTCCTCTCTCCCTCAGAAGGATCAAGTTACTTAATGGTTCCTCATGGCAAGTACGTGCTGCTGTGTTACAAATATATAACACATACACAATAGCTATCGTATAGTTGTTTGTACAGATAAAAAAGCTTTTCTTCATTGTTTTGATGTCCCTTTCCTAGAGCCAACTTTACTATTTGGAATCAAGATGGACAGAACTGCGGATACATCATGCAGCTGGGCTTTGGAAGCTCCTACACAGTCCTGATCCCCAGCACCTTTAGTTTTGGACAAAATGTAAGACAATTTTACAGCCACAGATTATTGTGTGAACACTATTAGGAATAGTTAGAACTAGAAATAGTTCATCCATAAAAGAAAATTCTGCCATTTACAAATTCTGCCTTATGCATTTAGTTATTTACATTTAATCATTTAGCAGATGCTTTAATCCAAATTGACTTACAAGTTACAACAAGGAGAACAAAAGAAACACTATTTGACTGTTTGGGCACCATTAACGTTCATTGTATATAGATAAAAACTGTTTTTCCCCCAAAATATCTTTTATGTTTCAAAGAAAAAAGTAAGGCAAGTTTTGAATGACACGAGGGTATATATAGCGTATTCAGACACTAGTTAAAAAACACAGAGTTAAACTGTGTCAGAAAAAATTTATCTTAATTATGTCAGATAACACTTAAGCAAAACATGGTCAGGTCAAAGTGTCTGAATAATTTTTGGTTTCAAATTTGTATCAATTTTACTGGTAGTCCACTGTATGAAGAATATTTGGGTATAATATGTCACAGTTTACTTTATTTTGCTATCCTCACTTACATAAATGAACTATAGTGTCCTGCACCCACTAGTAAAAATATATAAAAAATCATTTTTGGTTTGACTATATATATATACACAGACATACATACACTACTGTCAAAAGTTTGGAAACATTACTATTTTTAATGTTTTTGAACAAAGTCTCTTATGCTCATTAAGGCTGCATTTATTTAATAATAAATACAGAAAAAACAATAATATTGTGAAATATTATTACAATTTAAAATTATGGTTTTCTATTTTAATATACTTTAAAATATAATTGATTTCTGTGATGCAAAGCTGAATTGTCAGCATCATTACTCCAGTCTTCAGTGTCACATGATCCTTCAGAAATCATTCTAATATGATGATTTATTATCAATGTTGGAAACAGTTGTGCTGCTTAATATTATTTTAGAACCTGTGATACATTTTCAGGATTCTTTGATGAATAAAAAGTAAAAAAAAAAAATATCAGCATTTATTTAAAATAGAAATCTTTTGTAACAATATACACTACCATTCAAATGTTTGGGGTCAGAAATTTTTTTTCTTTCTTTTTTTTTGAAAGAAATTAATACTTTTATTGAGCACGGATGTGTTAAATTGATAAAAAGTGATAGTAAAGATTAATATTGTTAGAAAAGATTTATATTTTGAATAAATGCTGTTCTTTTTAACCTTTTATTCATCAATGAATCCTGAAAAAAGTATCATAGGTTCCAAAAAAATATTAAGCAACACAACTGTTTTCAACATTAATAATAACTGAGTATCAAATCATCATATTAGAATGATTTCTGAAGGATCATGTGACACTGAAAACTGGAGTAATGATGCTGAAAATTCAGCTTTGCGTCACAGAAATAAATTATATTTTAAAGTATATTAAAATAGAAAACCATAAATTTAAATTGTAATAATATTTATTTTTCTGCCTTTATTATTAAATAAATGCAACCTTAATGAGCATAAGAGACTTTGTTCAAAAACATTAAAAATAGTAATGTTTCCAAACTTTTGACTGGTAATGTGTATACACACACACATTATATATTTACAAACTTTTGTTAGATTTGACAGCGCTATATATATATATATGTGTGTGTGTATGTGAGTGTATATAATATAGTGCAGTTAAATCGATTAAGCATCTAACAAAATTTGTATTTGTAATAAATGTGTGTATATATATATATGTGCTAACTTTTAAGGGGCTGCAGGGTGACAAATATTTAAAAATAAATAAAATATATAAATAAAAATATTAATATTTTAAAATATTCCAANTCCAACTTCAAAAACAATCAAGATGTAAACTAAAATCATTAATCTTTTTTTCAAATTTGTTTAATTTGTTTTGTACATACAGTTGACATTTCTGGAATCACAAAATTAATTGTGGATAATCACACACACACAGAAAATTAAAAAACAAACAAACACTTGCAAACAAGCAGCTTTGTCATAATTACAGCAGAAATACCAGACGAAATATCTTACCTGATATTAGGGGGCCTTTGAATATTGAGTCAGAATATGAGAGGCAAAAAGATTGAGAAGCACTGCGTTAGACTTATGTTTTGGATTGTTGTTCATCTTGAAAGTGGAAATAACACAGCAGCCTCTCTGAATGTGTGCAGTGTACCAACACCATTAAAGCAGTACAAGATATTGAGCCGAACGGCGTCCACATGGCCTGGCAGATCATTCAGTACTTCTTGATGACCTGCGGAGAAGTGGTATTTTCCGTCACCGGTCTGGACTTCTCCTATGCACAGGTACAGAGTGCTCTCTGTAACTCTCAACATTGAGAAAGATTCAAATCAACATTGTTTTTTTTTTTGTTTTTTTAACATTATGTCTCATAACTTGGCTGTGTTCTCTTAAAGGCACCAAGCAATATGAAGTCAGTCCTCCAGGCTGGTTGGCTGTTGACTGTCGCTGTGGGGAACATCATCGTGCTCATCGTGGCTGAGGCAGGCTCACTTCCAGATCAGGTATACCACTACTCTCCTTTGTTTTTTTTTGGATAAAATCCTAGTCGAAATCACTTATTGTTGGTATGTATTGCATCATTCTAGTGGGCAGAATACTTGCTGTTCGCGTCTCTCCTGGTGGCTGTGAGTATCGTCTTTGCCATCATGGCTTACTTCTACACCTACACTGACCCGGCAGAAATCGAGTCTAAATTTATGGAGCTCGAGCCAGAAGATAAGAAAAAGAAAGAGCTCGAAATGATGACGAAAGACAATGTAGCGTACGAACAGAGCGAGAACACAGACGTCAAACAAACGAAGATCTAGACACATCGCTCGTTTTTTTTCTCCTGATCTGTGGCTTAAAAGTGTTGGTGTTCCCTTTACTACTGATCGAAGAACTGATTCACCATGGAAAAGACAATCAGCCCAAGAAAAAGCAAATTCTATCTAAAATTGAATGGTGTTTGGGACACCGACCAAGGGCAGAAGGTTTGGTAGTTTCAGAGAGACTGTTAAGATCAATGTTGAAGTGGCCGTGTGTCACTCTCACGTGTGTTGGTGCCTTTGCCGGCGGGTTTTATTTATAAGTGTATTATGTACATATATCACAGATAGTATAATATATAATATCAGTAAAGAGAGTAGAAACAATTGATGCTCTTTTTAGGCAAAAAAACTGCAATGCAATTTACCCTTGTTATGGAAAACCAGTTTAAATGGAAACTGAAGAGTGGAAGTACGTCACACTGCTATTAATTCTATTTTGAATGCTGATTCCATCTTGTACTTCAAGCAACACTTGTCCTGTTTTTGTAATTGTGGATTGAATCTTCTAAAGTGCCTCTAGATCATTTGTATTTATAGCCATTCATCTATACCTAGTAATGGGTAAGAGCAATTCATTTTCACCTTAGTCAGTGCTGTTATTTTGTGACTAGATTTGCATCATTTGAAGGGGTTACAATAAAAATGTGCCTAATAACTTGCATACCACTATGAGCATTACAGTTCAGTGTTTCCTGGATGTATTTTTAAATTATTATTTTTTCTACACAGCACTGTAAAAGGATTTTAAACTATATTGGGTTCAATAAGCTATGAAATCAACTTTTGATGAAGTGCTTCAATAAAAAAATATATCTACCATACTTCTGCCTTTCAATGAAGTGTTTTGCCATTAAAAATAAGTAGATAAAATGTAATAAGCACAATTATTTTTGTGAAAATTACTACTGCATAAGGACATTGAACAGATTCGCTCAAAAATACACACAAAAAAAAAGTTGGTAGGATCTCAAACCTTGAGTAAAACCCTTTAATTTCTTATTAAAATTAACAGAGCACCCCCAAAAATGTACATTTGATAAAAAGGCAAGGCATTTCAGTAATGGCCATTTCAGAGGCTTGATTTTTAAATATTTACCTTCTTTTGTTTCTAACAATATCTACAGAAGCTCTTGGCCATCTGTACACAGTGATTCATTTGCAAAAATCCATCATCTCTTTTAAAGGTCTGTAAAATTGAGACTATTTACACAGATCTGTACACAAATCCAAACATAGCGCCCTCTGTCTTCCTGGATGACTGGTCTGCTTATTGCAGACTACCTGAGATTTCAGCGTGAGAACTGCAATCTCCTTCACATCAGGGCTTGGATGCGCACGCACCCTAACAGACATCCGTCTTCACACATGCATTTTGTTCGGAGTCATGCACACTATTTTGTTTCAGGTGAAGGAGGCGGTGACGGACCGGTCTCCTCGCCCTGTGATGGCATACACTTAATGCGTTCTTCCAAAAGCTCGGGTGCAAGAATGCAAAACGACCTGCCTCAGTCTCACTCTGTGCTTAGCCAAAGGAGTTACATCTACATTTCGTCCATTGCTTAAGCAGTCTCCATTACAACCACACTATGACACATACACGCGCACACACACACACGCGCTCCAAAGAGTGTTCCAGGAGATTATAAAAGAAAAGTGAAACTAGGGGAAGCTTGAGGAGTTTGATAAGTTCTCTTGATAAGCTAGTGAAGGACAGTTGGTCCTCCAGGGTAGACGTCACAGAGTCTGCTGGTGTCAGGATTCGCTGAGCTGATGCCGGGGGGGGCGGGACTGAAGAGAGACGGACAGGCTAATGGAATAATCACTGGTGCGATGAGGATGATGTTCTTCCCCTAGAGAACCTGCATGTAAGAAATCAGTGCATGCCATGAAGGAAACTTTACTAGTTGATCAATAGACGCACGATTATTCATTAAAAGATCTCAAACACAATGACTACTGAAGGGTGTTCACACAAAAATGAAAATTATCCCATAATTTACTCATCCTCGAGCCATCCTAGGTGTATTTGACTATCTTCTTTCAGACGAACACAATCGGAGATATATTTAAAAATAGTTTCATCCATCCAAAAAAGTTCATCCATCCATTATAAAAGTAATCCACGTGGCTCCAGGGGGTTAATAAAGGCCTTCTGAAGTGAAGCGATGGGTTTTTGTTTAAAAAAAAAAAAAATTCATATATAAAACTTTATTAACTATAATAATTAGCTTCCGGCAGACGGCCGAACGCATCGATTTGCAGTGGAAGAGTGAACTCTGACCCAACTCATGACGCAACAACGAACGCGGAAGCACAGAGGATAAAGCAAAACAAAACACTGGTTACGAATTAGTCTAAAACGAGATTTTTTAAAGAGAAATGTCAGAGGATTTCGATATAAGAGAAGAGGAGCTTGAGTTTGTTGCACAGCCCTATTTGTTTAAACCGCGAGAGGCGTCTAAGCTTACGATACTCCTACATCCTGTGTCATACGTCGCGTCAATGGTTAATCTTGTGGCGCAATTCAACTTGCACAGTATGTGTACGGTCATCGGTCAGATTATAAAGTTTTAAATATGGATATTTTTCTTACAAAAACCCGTCGCTTCGCTTCAGAAGGCCTTTATTAACCCCCTGGAGCCATGTGGAGTACTTTTACGATGGATGGATGCATATTTTTTTTGGCTTCAAAATCTCACCCCCCATTCACTACCATTATAAAGCTTGGAAGAGCCAGGATATTTTTTTAAATATCTCAGATTGTGTTTGTCTGAAAGAAGATAGTCATATACACCTAGGATGGCTTGAGGGTGAGTAAATCATGGAATAATTTTCATTTTTGGGTGAACTATCCCTTTAAACCTTTATAATTACGATCACACCGGAAATACTTAAACCTGCTTTCATGCTGCCGCTAACCCAGAGAGAGCAGCGGTTATGTAAGCACAGAAAGTATTGGGATAAAAGTTTATAGTTCGGATATAAACACTGATGCTGCGGTAGCGATGTAAATGACCTTTGAAACTAATGTTACGCTTCAAATAAAGATTGTATCTGTTACATTGCTATGCCAGTAGAAAGCAACCAGTGACTGTTCATTTGATGAATCGTATATTCAAGAGATTCGTTCAAAAACTCTGGACGAAACAAGAATCATAAATTAAGGTTAATTTTTTATTATTATATAATATATCTGGAATCTAATTTATACTATTGGCAGTGTTTCTAATATTAAGTATTTCTTACATTACGGATTTGGGACAATTATAATGTAGGAATCCGAAATGTATTCTCATTTAAAAAATGTGGTGCTTCTCACCCAGTGTGCAAAGTTTTGCAAACCACTTTAGGTATGCCCCTCTAGTGCGCAATCCTTACCGTTGTAGCCGTTGAATAAGTTGGGTGACCATGACATCTGAGATCCCTGGATATGCCTCCTCAGCGAGAAAAATGGCCTCCCCGAGCTGTTCCAGAACTTCAGGCTTTACCGTCGCTGCTGCAGCCTCTCCCGCCCCTTCCTTCAGCTGAGGACACACATCATTTCACATGCAGCTGATGCCTTATCCAAAACACATTTATTATAGAACTTAACCCATAACTTTACTTTTACAAGCTCAGATCACTGGCAACAAAACTAGGTATAAGTAATCTTAATTTATATAACAGTATATATCCTAATACTGCTTTTGCAGGAATTTTTTATTTTTTATTTTTTACATATTACATAACCACAGTAATACATATTTCTTTGAAAAAAATAAATAATCCAGTTTTTTTAATTACTTAACACTTTTTCCCAGTCATCTCAATGGCAAAATGTGTCCCAATCAACCTGAATTCACCCTACATTAAATAAGTTACTTTTCCNACAGTGTACCTTTAATTAAAATGAAATTATAACATACTATTATAATATTATTAATTAAATAATATTACATATTATAAAATGATACTGAATAATATAATATTTATTATAAATATTAAGAATATGACAACACTTTAAAATGAGGTTCCATTTGTTAACATTAACTAAATATAATAATTAGCATGAACCAACAATGAAAAGTCCTTCTAAAGCATTTATTAATCCCAGCTAATGTTAATATCAACATTTACTAATACGTTACAAAAGGTTTCTGTTAATATTATTTAATGGACCTGAGCTAACATGAACTAGTAAACTAGTTAAGATTAATAAATACTGTAACAAATGTATTTCTTAATGATATTAACAAATGAGACCTTATTGTAAAGTGTTTCCTATAATACTATAGATTAGTTAATATAAGAGTTTAGTTATGATTATTCAGTTAATAATATTAATATATTATTTATAGCTATATAATAATGTTATGTAAAACCAAACTGATCCCTTTTTTCAGCAAAGCAGCAGTTTGGAGTTATTTGTTGATTGTTTTAAATTTGTGCTGCACATATTCCATTATATATATATATATAACTTTAAAGACAATCTTCTTCAAGTCAAGAGTCCAGTTAAGATTACAGTGTGCACTCTTATGAAGAGAATGACAGGAAATGGAAGGATTTGTCCTTCAACGAAGGAGAGGGTGGAACAAATTAGTGTGCAGTCACTTGTCCCTGAGCTTTTTTCCCAGCATCCCACAATTTTCCGCTCTCCGCCTCAAATACCTCATTGCTCCATACTGATTAGTAAGAGGCCTGAGGGAGTGACGGCCACCTTCAAAAGATACTTTTAAGATATAATAAGGCATTCAAGGGACACTTTTAATCTTCATTCTGATATCTTTTATATATCAGTGGCGAAGCCATAAATATCAAAGTGAGTGGACCTTGGTGAAATGGGGAAATGGGAGGAATAAAATGAAAAAAATAAATATTTTATTATAAATTGTTTTCAAACCCTATTAGGGTTGGACCAGTACAAATTTACTTGGGTCTTTAAACAAAAATGGCTGATTTTAGTATTGACAGTTCAACTGTGGCAGTTATTGATGTCATTTCCTACCTCGGTTAAGACTGGAGTGATGACGGTGGACAGACTCTGGGACAGGGGCCTCTTGTTGGGCTCCTGTGGAAGCATAGGACATCCAGTCACACACTGAGATAAAGAACTGTTTACTCAACACAACAGTCAGGTGCGGTCACCTACCTCTTCTCCTGTTGGACTGGCTCCGTTCTGCAGCTTTTTGGGGTCTTTCTCACGAATGGTGAAGATCCAGTCATCACTGCCAAAGTCATTCCCACCAGACGCCTGGCCATCCGGTTCTCTGAGTGGAACAAAGACACAAGAGAAAATGGGAGGGGTTCATTTCAAAGGAATAAAAGAAAGGGAAATGAAATGGGATGCATAAGAAAGGCTTTTAGGAGAGGGCCAAAAACAAGCAGTGGAACAAAACTTTAACATCTTCTAGATTACACAATCGTTACAGTTAGCTATTTGATTTTTGACTAGTTAACAGAGTAGCTTGTAAGTAAACTGTGTCTGTATTGTGGAAGTTGTTCTTCCACATTTCACATGGTTCATACTTCTAATTACTAACCCTGGTTAGTCAAGTGTCAAAATTTCACACCATGTTGTTTTTTTTTGCATATTTACAATGTTAAAAACATTGCAACAAGCATGCTACCAGTTTTCGGTAACACTACTTAAAGCCTTTATATATAATGCACTATAAAAGTATTTTTAATGCATTAATTATGCCCTGTAATGCACCTTATAATGCATTGTATGGTCTCACAAATAATTGTAACCACAGATATAATACACATCTATTCATTGAACACACTTTTAGAAAGTATAATGCATTATAACATACATTATGAACACCTATATAATGCATTATACATAATGGCTTTAAGTAAATTGATACCCTGTTTCCCATCTGTGGAAAGTAAATTTGCTCTGGTCATTCATTGTTATTGTCTTAAAATAAGCTTTAATAAATTAAAAGTAAAATAAATGACCATGTTTGCTGTCACTTATGCATTTTAACCATTTCTGAAGATGCTGACATAAAACAGCATGAGAATATTTCTCCTAGTTGAATTATCTCTGGGTTAAAGGGACAGTCCGCGCAAAAATGAAAATTCTGTCATTTTATTACTCACACTCATCTCCTTCCAAAACTCGATGACTTTCTTTATTTTGTGAAACATAAAAGAGGATATTTTGAGAAAAGTCTAAAGCGTTTTTTACTCAAATTTGACCAAAAATGTATGCCCCTCTTGATGGAAATAAATGTTGTGATGTTATTTCCATCAAGAGGTGCATACATTTTTGGTCAAGATCTTGTATTGATAATGCAAGAGGTGGGCACTGTGTAAAGTCTCCTCCAGCACATCCCAAAGACTTTCAGTGAATTTAAGGTCTGGACTCAATTCATGTGTGAAAATGATTCTTCATGCTCCCTCCCAAACAGAACCTGATGAATCTTGACATTAGCCAGGTTTCCATACAAGATTTTTTTGCGGAAAAAGGTTTAGCGCTATAGCTGATAGAAATGCCATTTGTCGATAAAATTTCTCAAATGTCGACACAATCTTTTTCCGTTTATTTTTTGCGCATAAAATCTCGTTAGTTTTTGATAGTTCTAATGTTGCAAAAATGAGTTTGGAAACACTTTTTGTCCAGAAATAGTGCTTCGTCAAATACAGGCGGTTAAGTCCTGTCAAACGAGCTGTTCCACTTCGCAGTCATCTTCTTGTATTTCCTATTTAATGACATTATATGTGAAAATACACAGTAGCCTACTGGCAAATTTCAATTGTCTCATTACTCTGTACATTTTAAAAATGGGATGCAAAAGATACAAATTTGCGATATACGCAAAATGATGTATGGAAACGGCTCAAGGGCAGATTTTTTTTTTAGCAATATAACAAAACTTATGTGACTATGCTTTTTTTTTTTTTAGGGATGATGTCATTACGCAACTATTTTATTGGTAAAAGGCTAACTGGATGGAAACAGCCTGGAGACAGCAAATTTCACAATTATTTTTAAAGTGAAAAAGTGAAGTGACATGCGGCCAAGTATGGTGACCCATACTCGGAATTTGTGCTCTGCATTTAACCCATCCAAGTGCACACACACAGCAGTGAACACACACACCGTGAACACACACCCGGAGCAGTGGGCAGCCATTGCTGCGGCGCCCGGGGAGCAGTTGGGGGTACGGTGCCTTGCTCAAGGGTCTCACCTCAGTCGTGGTATTGAGGGTGGGGAGAGCGCTGGACATTCACTCCCCTCACCGACAATCCCTGCCGGACCTGAGACTCGAACCCATGACCTTTGGGTTACAAGTTCGACTCTCTATGCATTAGGCCACGACTGCCCCTTTTTTTGCGCGTATTTGCTTTGTCGATAATAAAACAGCACAAAAACGGGATGGAAACTTGGCTATTGTCATCCTGGAATATGGTCATGATTCCTACATGGTTGTTCAAGAAATGAAAAACTACACAATCCATCAATTAGGGTTAAAAAAATAACATGCTAGAAACATAATAATCACAGCAATAATAACCCAGTCATACACACTTAAGTATTTACCTATTTAAATCCAAACAGATTTTTTTTTTTCATCTTCCATGTTCCACAAAAGCAAGAAATGTGTACCCGTATGAAAAGACATGAGGTTGAGTAAATGATGACAGAATTATCATTTGTAAGCGTATTGTAAAAAGCATTTTAGTTGTGATTTGAGGTTCGTACGTGTCAGAATCATCAGAGCTGGACTCTGCTCGGGACTGTTCGGTCTTCCAGCGCTTGTATTTGTCAATGAGCTCCGTCAGATAGGAAGTTTTCTTCGCATAGCGCACGATTAGCTTGTGTTTCAGCAACTCTTTGGCTGTCGGTCTCTGAGATGAAGACAAAAACATTAAAAAAAAAAGAGTGAGACAAGTCCTTTGAAATGAAACTTCAATGTTGATGCAGGTACAATTATAGCACATGTCTTCATAACCATGAAAAGATCATGACCTGACTAGCAGAAATAGAATAAACTGTTTTGCCAGAAGGATCAGTGAACCAGACAGGAGGAAATGACCTCTGGGAATCCCCTACAATCATACTCACAAAACTGGGCTCTTTGTTTAGACAGGCCTCGACAAACTCTTTCAGAGGTTTGCAGTAGTTGCCCTCCAGTGTAGGGGGGTTGTTCTTTGGAATGAGGAACAGCACCTTCATGGGGTGCAGATCGGAGTGGGGCGGCTCTCCTTTAGCCAGCTCAATCGCCGTGATGCCCAACGACCAAATATCAGCCTGGAAAAAACGCAAAAGGTTTTCATGACCGTTCTATTTCCACATGATCTCTAATGAGAATGAATCATATGGAAAAAACTAACAAGACATTAAATCAACACCAAATCCAGAACCAGACGTCTGAGGCAATGACTGATTTCCAGCTACCAAGTCATCCTTGACGTGTCTACAGCGACCCTTACCTTTGAGTCATAGGCGGACTGTTTGATGACCTCTGGTGCCATCCAGAAGGGCGTTCCCACAAATGTGTTCCGCTTGATCTGTGTATCTGTGAGCTGACCGGCCACACCGAAATCTGCCAGCTTCACCTCCCCTTGCTCCGACAATAATACATTTGCAGCTGAAAGAAACAAAAAAGGAAGGAGGGAAAGTGTGTGTTAGCTAGAGTGTACCAACAAACAGTGAGATACGTTATTTATGTCAGCGGTTCAAACTGGGGTCTAGGAATCCTCAGAGAGCCTCAAAGGGGTGCTAGGGGGTCCATGAAAATACAGAGAAATTAATTACAAAATGCATTTTTATGGCTAACAATTCTTTATTTTTAGTGCTGTCAATTAAAAAAAATTTACTAATTGCACATTTTTTTCTGTAATTAATCGTGATTAAAAACATTGGTGTTTCTAATATTTTTATATTGTAATAATTTCACAGTTACTCTCCAAATTAATGTAGAGACAACTTAAAGACAGTATATTTTAAATATTTGTTTAATGGCATCTTTTTATGAATGAAGGCCAGTATCACTGATGCCAATACTGGAACTGATGTCTCTATGAAATTGATTTTTTTTAAACATAAATTATAGACATTCAACATTACAGTAGAACTGAAAGCTGTCAATTTGAACATTTATTAGGCTTAAAATAACTTAAGTGAACTTAAAACAATCTTCACATAAACCCATTATAATAAATGTCATATTTACTTTTGACCTTCCTATCTCCTAATGCATCTGTTCAGACCGTCGTGAACATTCGCATGCTGTCAATGTGACTTTTTATTTTTATTTTTAAACGGAGTAATCCTTTCCATTTGCAACGCAAAGAAAACTGCCCAACCAATGGGATTCGCAATTTTGGTCACATGCCCAGAGCCGCTGCTGTTACATAAAACCACAAATTGGTGTATTTTGCCAAGCGACAGTGAATAGCAGAGGAATACAGAAATGGCTCCCTTGTCTTTGTACTCTTTTATTTTGTATATCTGATCAACACCATTGTGAATTAAAATTCTGAACGACTACTTTGAAAACAAGTAAAGCTGTTCTGTGACACGCGGGTGTCAGAAACAGGAAGTTTTGTAGCGCCTTGTGTACCGGACTAACAGGGATATCCGCTGTATTTCTGCTTTTCCATAAGCGCCACCTACTGTTAAAGAATGAATCTGAAGTTTTATTCAGACCATCTGCTGCTTTTTATGCATTGGTTTAAGCAGACAAATCACAAATACAAATTGTGTTTTTAACAATATACAAAAAAAAAAAGACAATTTATATGAACATGAACCTGTAAAACTGATAATGTATACTTTGCTAATGACTATGTTATGTACCTTGTAAACCTAGACAAATCACCCACAGAAGTGACGAAACCTGGTATTTTGTAAATGAAACATGAAACAGTGTATCCTGACTCCAGAAAGTTGCAAAGGAGATCTGAACTTGGAATTTTGCCCCGCTCTTTCATTTTTGTGTGCAATATGCATAAGATGGTCATTCCGTCTAAGGTCAAGATGACCTTGATTCTTACATCCATACCTTTGATGTCTCTGTGAATCTTTTTCTCAGAGTGTAGATACTCCAGGCCTTTCAAGATCTCTCTCAGGATGGTGGCGATCTGCGTTTCGTCCAGGGCACCAGGCTCCAGCTGAAAGAGAAGAATGATCAAACACAAGCCTAGTCGATCATGACAACAAAAAACATGGTTATATGTTTTACACTTTAAGTGGACACATATTTAAGAGGAAAATAAGAGATAAGACAATACAAAACAATTTAAAAAGCTACATAAAGCAACGTAAAGCTGCATTAGGCTCTATTGGGTTATATCATACCAAATCCAGGGCAGATCCACCACCTAAATACTCCATGATAATCCATAATTTTGTGTCCTACAGCAAGAGAAAGAGATGGAGAGAGGAATTAATGAAATTGAGCATCAAAAGGCGAGAAAAATCCATCAACTCACAAACAAACAACAACAACAACTTTTCCAGAGGAGTCTGGGCATTTGCTAGTGAGAGGATAGATGTGTAATCCTAATCTCTCCTTTAATTTGGGATTAGCTAGACTGAGAGAGAGGGAAGAGTGAAAATTGGGTTACATACCTCCCACCTCACATGATGAGCTTAAGAGTGAAAGAGCGTGAGCCTCAGTGTGTGTGTGTGTGTGTGTGTGTGTGTGTGTGTGTGTGTGTATAGACACTGAAAATAAAGAAGCACGCAGAGCGCCTCTTAAAAGTGAACAATTAATTTATTGCGCCTAATGGTTCACCACAGCACAGCTACAAAGTTCTGTGAATTCTTTCATCTTTCTGTGGAGAGAGCTTTGTATATCTCTCAGGTATTTTTGCACTTGAAATAATTAACTTACAGTCTTCTGTGCACTGCAGCACTGACATGTCGAGCCAAAAATGTACACACTCATTTCTTATTGAGATCCTTTTGGTTTCAGACTCCTAAACATTAAGTATTAAAATTTGGTGTATATTTTAAGTTACAGACATGAATGATACCTTAAATTGTGTGGCTTGTTGAGGAGAGGTGTGCTGTCACTTATGTAAGTGATCTGTCTTATGATTTTCACTAGGTGGATAAAAAACAAAACAAGCAAACACATCTCATAATCTTGCAGTGAAGGAGGGATCCAAGCAAAATATATCATCTTCGTTGGTAGTTTTTAAATCTATTTTCCCCCACTCGCTCTGAACAATCAGGCTTTTAAGTGTTTTGTTCATACTTTGTTCTGTGACGGGTTGTTACGGTATGTGGATGTGCAAAAACAGCAAAAACAATAAATAAAATCATATCTAGCCACAAATAACTTGCTGTTTGAACAGGCAGTCTTAAAGTGCTGCAAATTTTCATGGTCAAAACCCAGTAGCTTGAAATTGAAATCAATGCGATCTGAAATTTCATGTGAAGACGAAAGATTTCTCCAAAGCTGATTTCGCAGCGGGTTGAATTTGGTCATGCAGATGTGACATGTTGACCAACAAAAAGCTGATGGTTTAAAAGCAGTTTCTGTGTGAGCTGTGCTTCATACATCACTACACTACTGACAATTTGACAATAGATAAATTAATTTTGCTTAAGAAAATCAGCCAAATTTTCACTTATGTGACCACACTTTTAGGGGAAAAATTGGATCTTAAGAATGGGCTCTTTTCACATGGGACAGTAAAAATACACCTAGCAACCACACAGAACATCCAAGCAATCACCCAGGATATCTTGGCAACATCCTAAACCACTCGGAACAACTTAGCAATGGATTACCAAACACTGTGAGTTAATTAGCAGCGAGTTTTGCACAGGCAAGAAAATGTGGTTTAAAATATAGTTATTTAAAAACAGTGCCATGCCCGAAACAGTTATTTCACTTCCTGTTCATCGTTACAGATCTTCAAAGTAATAACTGATGCTATGGGCTGTTTCTCTCTTCCAAAAATACATGTATATTCCCTCAGGCCGAAATTACAGCTGCTGTCTGTGTTTCTCTCCGTTTCAGGCTAGCGGCTTTAAACACACAACAGAAAGAAGAGTGACTTTAAAGCACTTCACTGTGGTTCCTTTTAAATTGATCATTAGGTGAACGCCTACATTTTCTTCTTCCATTTGTGGCACTGGGGATAATGCTGCCTTCATGTGCTATCGGAATTATCATAAATAGGAGTTTCCTAGTTAAAATTGGGACATGAACGGCAACACACTGGGTCAGCTAACCAATCTGAGCCCATTGTGTATTTCTGAGGGAGGGGCTTCATAGAAATAGGAGCTCAACAGAGCGTTTTTAGGAGAAGGGAAACCGCGGTGTAGAATAAAGAGAAAATATGTGAAAAATTATTTGTTTTTTAAAAACAAAAGCACAAACACGATCCAAGCTTTCAAAAATAGCTGATCAACCACCCCTTTAAATGAACACAAATAGTTGTGAGAAAATAGGATGCAGACCCGTGTCATGTGCAGCAGGTCTTAAAGTGACAGCAGCCTAACAACAGTCTGTCATTATTGTTAATCACAGAAGAAAAAGAAAATTACTCACTGCTTTTAATTGAATAACTTTTGTAGCTTTAATAAAAATTAATCTTTATTTTAAACTAAATTATGTAGTGAAAACTGTGACGTGTTTGATAACTGCTTTGATTCTGGATATTTCCTACCTGTTAGATCAAATATTTAAAATATAGATTAAATGTGAAATTACTACAATATTAAAATATAGTAAAACATTTCATGTTAGGTGTGAATAATCATGATTAATTACAGTAAAATGTGTGATTAGTTAACTTTCTTAATCGATTGATAGCACTAAATTATTTATATTTCTATGCTTCACACACAGCAAAAATAGCCTGTATTTGACCGAAATTCCAGAATCGTCAGCAAGCTGACTATAGATAGCGTGACGAATGTTTATATGTTTGTCAGTGAAAGGGATCCTAATTATCATCTTGGCTTTAATAAGATTTTCCCCATTAATAAGCAAGAATAAACCCAGTGTCCTCCACGATTCCCGTTCTTTCTGACAACAAAGCACTTGAATGCGACAAGCTCGTAATCACGACTTCAGAAGTTGGAAGCAGGAAACTTCCGATAGCACATGAATGCAGCATAATTCTGCTTAAAGGATTAGTTCACTTTCAAATGAAAATTGCCCCAAGCTTTACTCACCTTCAAGCCATCCTAGGTGTATATGACTTTCTTCTTTCTGATGAACATAATCGGAGAAATATTAATAAATATCCTGAAGCATCCGAGCTTTATAATGGCAGTGAACGGGACCAATGAGTATGAGCTGAAGAAAGTGTCTCCATCCACTTCCATCCATCTAAAACGTGTGCTCCGGGGGGTTAATAAAGGCCTTCTGAAGCAAAGCGTTATGAAGTAAAATATCTAGCTTCCGCCAGACCGCCTTCTGTATTCAACGTACGAAGAAAGTGTAAAACTCCTGCAGTTCACAAAGCTTACGCTACGTCCTACACCTTCCCTATTCAACTCACGGAAAATGTGTAACTGATACAACGCCAGTTTACACTTTCTTCGTAACTTGAATACGGAAGTCGGTCTGGCGGAAGCTACATATTTTACTTCATAACTTGTTAAATATGTTTTGTTTTTTTGTTTTTTTACACAAACGCATCGCTTCGCTTTAGAAGGCCTTTATTAACCCCCCAGAGCCGTCTGGAGTACGTTTATGATGGATGGATGAAGATGGAGACACTTTCTTCAGCTCATACTAATTGGTCCCATTCACTGCCATTATGAAGCTCGGATGCGTCAGGATATTTATTAATATTTCTCCGATTATGTTCAACAGAAAGAAGAAATATACACCTAGGATGGCTTGAGGGTGAGTAAAGCTTGGGGTAATTTTCATTTGAAAGTGAACTAATCCTTTAAGTTTAATGTTGACAATCACAACTCTAAATGGGGCATCAAAGATTATGAACGTAATGGTACATGCGGTGGTCGAAGAGAGAGCACGAGTCAGAAAGCCTGAAATGGTTGCAAGGCTTATTTAAAGAACACCCACACAAGCTTAGTTTTACACTTCACAGTGGGAAGTGGACTGCCGTCTGACAGCATGCCAAATAGTAATAACTAAGGTCATCGGTGTGAGCTGTGTCATTTTGATCTGTCTGAATTTTACATCAACTGAAAAATGTGCACAGAAATGTGGTATGATGGTTATTACTTTCTAACAGCTTTACATACAACATTTGCCAAGCTCAAGCTCAATCCTATCAAAGGGAGCCGCAATCTATTTTCCAGATTTAGCCAACTACCAAGGTACACTGTGGAACAAAATGTCATCAACTTCTCATAAATTTGAACACGAACCAAAAAAAGCGAACCTGAACTTTATAAACATTGTGCATCAATCTCCAAGATGAACACAAACACACCACAGCTCGACAGAATCAAGTTGATTGTGAAACCAGACAAACTCTGCAGGAGGCACCGGGAACAATCACACTCGGACCGCATCAAACGTGCACAGTATGAAAGTCCCTGCTCTGCCTGCACAAACACCGGGACGTGCAAGTAAACAACACATAGTAGCGTTACGTCACCATTCATTCCTCAAGTCTGTGGAAATACGCGGCCGGTTTGGCTCCAGTTCGCCTGGCCGAGAACAGGCTCTGGCTCCAGAACGCAAACAATTCTGGTGGAAAAGGGCCATCAGTGAAGGATTCATCAGGCTGAATCAAAACAATAAATTTTGTGAGTTGAGCAATTCATTAAAAAACAGCTCAGAAGGATCGGATTGCATTATTCTGAAGTTCAATGTTCTTTACATAATCATAATCGAGTAAAATACTTATTTTGTAGTAGCACTATTGATCCGGGTTTATGGGAAATTTAATTAAATAAATTTAATGTAGTTCATTTGTAAATAAGAATATATGCTCAGTTTACATAAGATATATAATTCAAAATATTGAAATTACTAAGAAATATGAATATTCCTGAAAGAAACTGATACTTTTATTCAGCATATTTGAGTGAACAATGACAGCTGTGCAGACCTTGGCCATGAGTTTCTTAATAAACTGACCTTTTTTTATACTGTCAAATTGTTCCCATTACCTCAAACCAAGATTCAGCCATCCATGACACTCTTGTCTAATCATTGACTGCCCAGTCTCCAAGTTGCTCATTCTACCACTTTTTCTAATTCGCTAATTTCGGAAGAAGCTTTTTCTTTGATGTTCTGCCTACAAGGACCACAACCCAGTCTGCTTTTCTCAGTTTCAAATGAAACTGGTGTTTGGCATATACTACTGAACAAAGCTGCCAGCTGAGGACCAGTTTCTCAGACTCTAGACACTCTGTTGTCCTCTTGCTGCCATGCATCTGGGCCGTCCACTTCTCCCTGTCCTGTTTAAATCCAGTATGCGGTCTTGATTCAAGACGGTATTGTACACTCACAGATGGAATAGCCTTCATCTCTCAAAAGAACAATAGACTGATGAGTTTCTAGAGGAAGCCGTTTCTTTGAAGCCAAAATTGGACTATAAAAAAGGCAGCGTATTGGCATCACTTCAGCAACAGAAAAAAGACATTGTGTTGCGAATTCCATACTTCATTAAAGTAGCACAGCTGTTTTCAACTGTGGCAGGATAACAAAAATGCTTTCTTCAGTACCAAATTAGAATATTAAAATGACTACTTGAGGATGAGGCAGTCGTGTATTCTTATAAACTGGAGTAATGGGGCTTTGATTTCACAGGTAAAAGCTGAAAAGTTCACCAAAAAATTTTAATTGTGTCATCAATTACTCACTCTCATGTCGTTCCAAACCCATATCAAATTCACATCATATATGGTAAACATCAGCTCAACCATACTTGACTGATGTGTCTCGTGCATCAAGCAAGCATGTTTAAAGGGTTAGTTCACCCAAAAATGAAATTTCTGTCAAGTCAAGCTTTTCACAATACACATTGTCTCAAAGCAGCTTTACAGTGACAATAGGAAAATGATTATCGAGCTAAAGTTGTTTTTTTATTGAATCACGTTCGTTGTAAAAAATTGGTAATTATTACTTTAGGGTCCCTTTCCTACTGAAAAACCGAATACCTTTAATGCATTCTTGCCGTTCATTTACATGTTTACTCTATAGGTTTGCATGTTTGATCTATGCGAACTGGAATAATTTGATAACGTTTTATCTATACATAGGGAAAGGATTCATTAATTACTATTTACTAAATGCTGTTTACGTAGTAAACAGTGCAGCGCTTCCATGTTAACGTCAGAACCCCGGCTCATTATTGGCCAACGCCGTTCACGTATGCAGCACGACGCATGCGTGTGATGCTGACGCACGAGCCGGCCAATAATGAGTCGGCGTTCTGACGTAAATACATTTTTTTGTTTTGTTTTTTGTGCACAAAAAGTATTCTCGTCGCTTCATAACATTAAGGTTGAAGCACTGATGTCACGTTGACTATTTTAACGATGTCTTTACTACCTTTCTGGACCTTTAATGATGGTTATTGCGTTGCTTTCTATGGGGGATAAAAAAAAAACCCTCAGATTTCATCAAAAATATCTTAATTTGTGTTCCGAAGATGAACGAAGGTCTTACAGGTGTGGAACGACATGACGGTGAGTAATTAATGACAGAAATTTCATTTTTGGGTGAACTAACCCTTTAAGCTTCCGTTGACTATAACTGATGTGCTCTATTTATTTAAGCTGATCAATGTTTTTATGTAAATAAAAGCCTAAATTTAATCTGTTCATCATGAAGTGATTGTGTCTCCTTAGAAGACTTGGATTAAACTGCTCGACTCATTTGAATTTCTTTTATGAAATCTTTATGAACTTTTTGAAGCATCAACATTTCGGTGGAACGGACTTTCAGTGGAGGGCCAGAGATCACTCCAGTTTCATTAAAAATATCTTAGTTTGTGTTTTAAAAATGAACAAAAGACTAACGGGTTTGGAACGACATGAGGGTGAACAGATGACAGAATTTAAATTTTTGGGGTAAACTAACCCTATAATCCTACTTGGTGAACAGAATTATTAATTATTTTCAAAGACATAAAAAGGCTTGAGACCTGAATGAAGCCCTGTGATCCAGACCAAGTAGAATTCAGTTAACACAGAAGATTTCACTGTGGCTGGCTCAAATCCCTGAGGTCATATGGCGTGACCTTACAGCGCTTTGTCGCATATGCAGGGCTACTCACCTTCAAGTAGGAACCGTAGTATTTGGTGACAAAGGGACTGTCGCACTGGCTTAACACTGTGATTTCCTGCTGAATGTCTTCAATCTCATCTTCAGCCTCTTCCAGATCGATGATCTTGATGGCCACCACTTTCTGCGTGCGATTGTCGATGCCCTTGAACACCTCTCCGAACGAACCCTTACCGATTCTCTCCAGCTTGGTGAACAACTCCTCAGGATCTGCTTTTAAATTCTGTAATGAAAAGGAACAAAGAAGATTCAGTATAGGTCTTCACTTGGTTTTACTTTGTGCAGTTTAAGCATTTAATTAACTAATTGATGTAGTACCATTAAATCACATGATGTGATGTTTTAATGTAAGAATTCTACACAGAAAAGTCTTGGGCCTAGAAACAGCCAACATTGCATAAGTGTTTTCTATTCTACAGCAATCCAAGTAACTTAAATCATTACCTAAAATTATCTCAATGCATCACTGAAATGGTTATGGTTAAACACACTGCAACTGTGCGACTTCTGAGCAGCCTTAAGATAATATAGAGTTTGGTTTGACTAAGTTCTTGGAAATGCTATGAAGCAGAACCAGAGTATGTTTGAGAACTAAAGCACATCTGGTTGGGACCAGACCAAAGTTCCCCGAGGTCTCAGTCATGACCCTGAACATCTCAGACCCCTGAGGCCTTCTTAAAAGGAAACACAGAGAGAGCTACAAACAGCAGTGACATTATTAGCATTAGGCAGCTCGCTTCAGAGTGTCCACTGTGGTTAAAACTCAGCGGCACTCGAATAAATAACAGCAGAACTAGCCGAGGAACCCAGTTAACCTCAGACAGTTCAACTCTTGCACGCGTGAGTTTAACTTTTGCACGCCAACTTAAAGGGATAGTTCACCCAAAAATGAAAATTTGCTGTTGATTTACTCACCCTCAGGCCATTTAAGATGTGACTTTTTTACTTCAGTAGAACAGTAAAGATTTTTAGCTGAAAGCATTGTCCGATATATTGAGGTTTTAAAAAGAGAAACAATCCGTCTTTGCAAGAAACTGAACATTATTTACACCATTTACACCAAGCTTCCTGTCGTATAATGACGAATGAGCTCAAACGTCAATCTTCTCGACTGAGATTGTTTTGTCTGCATGTATTTTTTAATGGAAAAGTGATGGCACCCATTGACTTCCATTATATGAATCACGAGGACCACATTTTCCACTAAAAATCTTCTTTACTGTTCAACTGATGGGGGAAAAAACAACAACAAAAAAAACATCACCTACATCTTGGATGGCCTGAGGGCAAGTAAATTAACAGTAAATTTTCATTTTTGGGTGAATTATCCATTTAAGCCTCCAAAACCTGTTCCAAACATCGCCACCGCTCCATCAAGATCACTCAAATACAAAGCAAAACCAACCATGCTAGACTATCCCGTCAATGTGACCTGAATTTAAGACAATCCCGAACTGCTGCCGTGCACATCCTCTGAGCTCGCAAAAAATCACGACCTTAAAATCCTCCAAATCTCTTTTGCTATCATAAACTGTAAACCTACCGAACGCAGAGTCATACTGCCACCGAACACAACAGAAGAACAGCTTGTCCAGCGCCGTATCAGAGACGCTGCGGGAGGTACACGCAGGCAGGATTTCATGGGGACCTCATAAAAGTGTGAAATCCAGTTAAATGGATGACGACAGAGCCGATCGTCCACAGCATTAGTGCACCAAACATACAAGATGAAAGAGAGCAGATTTTGCCCACAGCCTAAAGGACATTATTCCAATGCTTCGTACCTCAGGGTACCGTGAATTATCAAAGAAATCTGTTTAGGGAAATCTTTACTATGATGTGATAGAAGGCTGAAAGCACGGATTACCTCTAGCAAGGTTTAAAGTGATTGAAGATGAGTTTTCCATTTCATTTCATACAAATAGCAAAGGATTAATTTATTAAAAGTGTTTCTCAACTGGTTTCACTACAGGACCAAATTCTACATCTTGACTCAATACAGTACCAAATTCTGTAAAAATGTCCTTAAAATCAAACACAAAACCAGTCATAAGGGTCAATTTTTTTAAATTGAGAATTATACATCATCTGAAAGCTGAATAAATAAGCTTTCCATTAATGTACTATTTGAAAATCTGGAATCTGAGGGTGCAAAAAAGAAATAAATAAATAAATAAATATGATTTTGTGACAGGGTCACAAATACTTTTCAAATTAGGATAATTCTCACAGGCCCAATAATATGCAATTATCAACAACATACGCGTGATAGGAAAATTGACAAATCAGTTTCTAAATATCTCAAATTCATATGGTTATTTTTATATTTATCATTCAAAAGTTGTTGTTTTGTGTGTGTGTGTGTGTTTGGAAAGACTTTTGTTCAGAAAGGGCATATTAAATTGATCAAAAGTTAAAGTAAAGACATTTATAATGTTACAAAAGATTTGATTTAAAAATAAATGCTGAAATAAATGCTGTTCTTCTGAACTTCCTACTCAACAGAGAATCCAGAAAAGAAAATTATGGTTCCCAAAAAAATATTAAGCAGCACAATTGTTTTAAACATTGATTGATAATAAGAAATGTTTCTTGAGCAGCAAATCATCATATTAGGATCTTGTGACACTGAAGATGCTGAAAATTCAGCTTTGCCATCACAGGAATAAATTAAATTTTTTAATATATTAAAATTGAAAACAGTTATTTTAATTACAATAATGTTTCACAATATTACCATTTTTACTGTATTTTTTTTTCTTTTTTCAAATAAATGCAGTCTTCGTGAGCATAAGAGACTTCTTTAAAAAACGATTTAAAAATCCTACTGAACCCATAAATTTGAACAATACCCTAGATATTTTTATTCATTATTTTTGTGGGTAAGACAACCTGTCCATGTTTGCATCAACCTAATTTGGCTAGATTCTACAAAGGGAATTTACAACAAAATGCCACAGAGTTTGATCGGGCACTGTTGTTTTTCAAACACATTTCTCAACGTTTGAACCTCTCAGAACAAACCTGCTGCGACCCACCAGCCGAGGAGGACCACTGCTTTATACAACACAGATCAACGTGCCACATATCTCAAAAGATGACAACAGCTTTTAAAAAAGAGAGAAAAAGAGGCCAGCAACTGTGATAAATGACGCATGTTGACAAGCATCTTGGAGACTGATTGCCAATCTGCGCTCTGTCAACTAGTGATGCCATCCTATGAACAAAAACCATAGACACACACACAAATCGATTTTCTCAGACACAGATCATTTTCGCACATCTTTCCTCAAAGCGCACACACCCACAGTGGAGCCCTTTAATGCATCACTCAGAGATTCATTAGCTGTCATCCACACATCCCATCATGGAGATGATGAAGGCTTTGCTCCCTGATTCAGCCCTAATGCTGATTGCTCGCCTACACTCCCAGCTGATCTCCGTAATCCTGATCCCGATGCACGCTGACAGGTGTAACAGCCAACAAATTCTTTTAGAAGGCCACGTCATCCCTTGGCTCCCATCTTGTGTTTGTGTTTTAGGGAGCTGGAAACTCCATATGAGGTGTGTTACAGCCAGGTGTGAGCAGAAATGTTCCTAATGGATGACCACCACAATTCCTCTGTGACCCATAAGGAAATACTACGCTTAATCCATCACTAAGCTTTCAGATTTGTTGACTTCTAAGTCAGTGACCTCCTATATAATTCCGGTATCACACACTGACTCTTTTTAGTTTAGAGGATCTCCATAAAACATGGAGGTTCACAGCCAACAACAGCTTCTTGCATCTTCAACCTAAATGAACGATGAGCCATTCTAACTAATTGGGGTGGCAGATTGTGCTCCCGTCCTGAGGGCAGACCAGTCATATGGCCCAGCATGAATAGAGACCCAACCAAGTGACCCAGTTATGATGGATACTCTCTGGAGACATCTCCCCATCCCTCATCGCCCTCTTTCCCTTTGTCTCTACCCTTCCACATAACGTTTTCCTTTCTTTCTTGGATCTTTGTGAACGAATCTGAAAGGGTTCTTCAATGTCCCACTTCATATATGATCATGGTTCAATTCAGTTTCATAAAGGATGTCCCAGAAAGGTTACGGTGGTGCTAACGCTCTCTAGAGGACTACAACATCAACATTTTAATATTTAATGGAGATGCTTTCTAAATTATTGTCCTCCAAGCTTAGTTGGTGATGAAGGAGTCAAAGCCTCTACTGTTAAGCATCACAGTTGCTGTGCTTTTCCATAAATATCTGAAAAATAGTAAACCAAACCTAATCAGGCCACCTCCAGTCAACTATTACAGGGTTTTTTTTAGTACTAGGGGGTCATAGGAAATATATATATATATATATATATATACACACACAGTACTGTGCAGAAGTCTTAGGCACGTCAGTATTTTCACCGCCCAAAAAAGGTTTTAAGCCACTTATTTATATCTTTTGCTGTAGTGTGTCAATAGGAAATATCCGTTCACATTTCCAAACATTCATTTTGCCATTAATTGTAATAATCCAGTGAGATTTTTGAATACACAAGGAGTCTGACAACAGCCGGTGCTCCACACGGAGATCTGATCTCACCATCATCAAATCTGTCTGTGATTACATGAAGAAACAGATGAAACTGAGACAAACCAAATCCAGAAGAACTGTGGCCGTGAAGATATAAATAACTGGCTTAAAACCTTTTTTGGGCGGTGAAAANAAATTTAGGATTGGGTCCCTCATTGATGATCACATTTATAGGTCAGTAGCACTGATTGAAAAGATTGAAAACATCTGAACTACTCCATGAGTGGCCAGCCTTACCTGCAGAGAGCAATGAGACATAATTCATAGAAAACACACATTGCATAACACACGTTTTGGCTCAACACTATTTAACACAAAGAGGCAGACAGATTTTTGATCTTCTGCAACTTATCTGCGAGTTGAAACTCTTACTCAGATGAAAGTGAAGGACAAATATACCTATGTGGTTTCAAACCCTAGTCCTAGAGAAGACTATAAACGATGCTGTGTGTATCTTACCTGCATCCCAGGGAGACTGCCCTGCACTGGAGAATGAGCCATGGCGTCACTTTAACCACTAAAACTGGCCAACAAGTCAGCAAAATAACACTGTTTCCGGACAAAATACAGCTAATGCACCCCTGGATCCCGTCCTCCCGAGTTTTAATGCGGTCTTAGATATTTTACAGCTGGGTAATGGAGTAAAGAGCATCCACGGGTGGACAGAAAGTGCATTTGAAAGATGACTGGCGTGAAAACCTCTCCTCCACTTCCGCAGCTTTAATGAGAACTGCTGCTCTTCATCGCGGAAATCACCGCAAACCCCAAACAAAACAGCGGAGATTGGACTGATTGGGGAGTTTCAGTCGATGTGGCGTGCGATCTGACGTTGAAACGCTCTTTTGGTGACTCCTGGAGTGGGTTTTGGAGGTTCATGCAGGCCAGAACGCTCGTCAAGAGTTGATGGTCCTCTTTGCGCAAACGGATTTCCAAAACATAGCGCAAAAACATGCGCGCGTTTCCGTAAAAATGCCCCGGTTTCGGCTCCTAAAACAGATGCACGGAACATGAACTATATCGCTGACTGCTCGAGGAGGTGGGTGGTGAAAATCCCGACTTGTTTGAACTGAAGAAATGATGTTGACATCCTCACTTCACTTCCCAGCTGGCCGCCATCTTGTCCGTGCTGTCATCGGGACATCAGGGCGGATCCGGACGCGTGAGACCCCGCCCCTCCAAGAAAGGGGAGGAGTTAGTAAGTGCACGCAATCAGCACTGTACTGAAATTCATCCTCATACATTCCTTTTTTTCCCCTTTTAGATTTTTATCTCAGGAAGGTTAACTTCTCTCTCCCCCATTCATCTTGTTTTCTACTGCTGTCATAGTTTTGTTTTTTACTGTTGTTGTGATTATGCAGATTGGGACATTTTATTTAGGCCATTTTCCTTTTCCTTTAAATCTAATTTGGTTTTGTTATTTTAAAATTCATATTATAGGCCTATTATTTAACATGGCTCAAAAAAGATGTTGAAAATTCAATTCACATTTTTTAACATTGGCTCTCCACTGATTCTGAAGAATCAGAATCTACTTTTCTTTTTCGCAAGCATCACATTGCCATCTAGCGACACCTTTTGGCCACAGCAGAATATTAAAGGTGCAACAATCTTGATTACCACTAGATGTCGACCGTGGTTTAATTTTAAATGGGTGCCGCCGGTATCTTCACATATTACTGTGATTATTTTTCAGTTCATCATTGAGTAGGCAACAGTCATGAACTATAAAACCTTTGGTGTTTTATTTAATACATTTTATTTGCATATGTGAACATTCATCATTGTGAACAGACCCTTAGCTCTTTTACGTTTCGATTATTTGATTGATCCTGGATTAACACATGAGTGGATGAAAACTTTCCTTTCCTCCTTACATTTCAGAATATTAGTTGCTTTGCATAAAAGCTTAACTGTATGCCAACTCACTTTGTCCAAGTCCATAAGCTTGTCAGTTCAACTCTTTATCTCCAGAATCTCTATTTACTGGAATGCTCGGCTGAGCTTCACCTCCTGAGGCATCAGATACTTCTTCAACCGGGCCTTATGCTGAGAATAAAAACCTCCTAATCCTCAAACACTCTCAAATTCCTCCAGAGGGGCTCTTCATCGCAAATCTGCTCAATTTTCTTCAAAGCTCCCTTAGACCTGTGAAAATTGGGTGGATATTTAGTGAGGACCGATCAAAACAGGCTTCAAGTGCGCTACCCTCGACCCATATACCTCCCACACACACCGCTAAAGCAGTATGTGGATCTGTAACATGCAGTTTTACAGACCGATAATAAAATGTAAAGTTTCCCACAGGCTGGGGTGTCGTGTCAATCACGGCAATGTTTACAGACCAATTCCCTGAGTGCTGCTTATCTACTCTTGGGCCTGAGCATAACGATACTCCCTCTCTCCCTCTCTCTTTCGTCCTCAGTTTCAACCATAAACTCAAAAACATGAAAAAAGATTCACCCGTCTCTGTGTGACAGTGATTGTGTCCATTTAAAGAAAATGGCTGCATTTAGCCTGATCGTGTCTCTATTAGATTAGGGACATCTATACGGTTCAATTTTAGACTCATTCACAGGCATCGCAGACAAAAGAATGGGTATCAGAGGTTAATTATGCTGTAGAATGGCAGCATGAGGTATTTCCCTTTAACAATGACTATGAAGACAGATGTTGCTCTCGGAAATTCAAAATAAGTTTGGGGTTGTGATCTTTTTATGTTTTTGAAAGAAGTTTTGCTCACTAAGCCTGTAATATCGTGAAATATTATAACAATTTTAAATAACTGTTTTCTATTTTTATATATTTTTAAATGTAATTTATTCCTCTGATGGTAAAGCTGAATTTTCAGCATCATTACTCCAGTCTTCAGTGTCACATGATCCTTCAGAAATCATTCTAATATGCTGATTTGGTGCTCAAGAAACACTTATCAAAGTTGAAAATAGTTTTACTGCTTAATATTTTTGTGGAAACCGTGATACATTTTTTTTTTCAGTATTTATATTTTTTTTTTTTTGATTAATAGAATTTCAAAATAACAGCATTTATTTTAAATAGTAACCTTTTTAACCATAAATGTCTTTACTGTCACTTTTGATCAATTTAATGCATCCTTGTGAATAAAAATATTAATTTCTTATAGATATATAAGAAATTAATATTTTGATAAATACGCTTACTTACTCAATGACTAGATATATTTAAAATAATGTAGGTCACAAGACATTTGGCATTATCAGGACCCACAAATATTCCCACATTGCATTATTATACGTTGTATTCAACATTAAATATTGTAGTTTAATGTCGTACTGACACTAAAACTCTGTAAACTTGAATATTTTTCCTCACACAGTAATTTTAATTTTGGATGAGCTATACACAATACATATTGTCACTATCCACGATACATATTGTTGCATTTTTGAATTGTGATATATTGTTACACCCCTTATATACAGTGCTCAGCGTAAATGAGTAACACCCCCTTTGAAAAGAAACATTTTAAACAATATCTCAATAAACACAAAAACAATTTCCAAAATGTTGACAAGACTAAGTTCAATATAACATCTGTTTAACTTATAACATGAGAGTAAGGTTAATAATATAACTTAGAGAACACATTTTTCAGTTTTACTCAAATTAGGGTGATGCAAAAATGAGTACACCCCACAACAAAAACTACTACATCTAGTACTTTGAATGGCCTCCATGATTTTTAATGACAGCACCAAGTCTTCTAGGCATGGAATGAACAAGTTGGCGACATTTTGCAACATATATCTTTTTCCATTCTTCAAGAATGACCTCTTTTAGAGACTGGATGCTGGATGGAGAGTAATGCTCAACTTCAGAATTCCCCATACGTGTTTGATTGGGTTCAGATCAGGAGCCACTGAATCACTTTCAGACTGTTCTTCCTCAGAAATCCAACAGTGGCTTTAGATGTGTGTTTAGGATCATTGTCATGTTGGAAAAAATGCCCGACAACCAAGGGCACGGAGTGATGGTAGCATCTTCTCTTTCAGTATAGAGCAGTACATCTGTGAAATCATGATGCCATCAGTGAAATGGAGCTCCCCGACACCAGCAGCACTCATGCAGCCCCACATAAGGACACTGCCACCACCATGTTTCACTGTAGGCACCGTGCATTTCTCTTTGTATTCCTCATCTTTGCGACGCCATACAGTTTTGAAGCCGTCAGTTCCAAAGATCTTTATCTTGGTCTCATCACTCCAGAGTATAGAGTCCCAGTAGTCTTCATCTTTGTCAGCATGGGTCCTGGCAAACTCTAGGCAGGCTTTTTTGTGCCTGGGCTTTAGGAGAGGCTTCTTTCGTGGACGGCACCCATGCATGCCATTCCTCTGCAGTGTACGCCGTATTGTGTCGCCCCAGTTTGGCTTTCTACTTCTTTAGATAACTGCAGTGAACTTGAATGCCGATTTTCTTCAACCCTTCTCATCAGAAGACGCTCCTGTCGAGGTGTTAACTTCCGTGGACGACCTGGACGTTGCTGTATTTGCAGTATTCTGACTGATAAGTAAAGCTTTGCTGATCTTGTAGCCTTCACCTTTCTGGTGTAAAGAAATGATTTTCTTTCTCAGGTCTTGTGACCTTTCTCTTCCACGTGGTGCCATTGCTGACAGCATGAAATGGGAAGGGGTTTTAACACCCTTTTATAGTCAACTGTCTGCTGGACACCTGTGTAATGAATGATTAGACTCACCTGTGGTTACATTCTTGTTACATTAGACATTTGTAGATCTAAAATTTAGCTTTGCTCTGAAGACTTTCAGTGGGGTGTACTCATTTTTGCATCACCCTAATTTGAGTAAAACTGAAAATTTTGTTCTCTAAGTTATATTATTATGTTATAAGTTAAACAGATGTTATATAAAACTTAGTCTTGTCAATATTTTGGAAATTGTTTTTGTGTTCATTATGATATTGTTTAAAATGTTACTTTTCAAAGGGGGTGTACTCATTTACACTGAGCACTGTATATATATATATAGAAGCAGAAAACATATGATATATTTTTTTACACATGATACAATCTGTGGACCTCAGAGAGTCGGTCTGATGAGTCCTTTGCTTTGAGCCCTTACTTTGATGTGTATCTCCCATCAGTTCTGTGACCCAGAAGTGAAACACAGAGTGACCTCGGCCACAGAAAGATCACACCCAATATTCTGTCACATTTCCAACATATAACAGCCATCCAGCAGTATAATATATTTCTGTCAGGACCACTATTGTCAAAGATGATTGACAATTGGCATACAGTTTGGATTGGCGGCATGCTTCAGTTCTGGGCATTGTTCTATGGTTCTGGAGAGCAGCGATAACCCCCATTATGGTCAACAGAACAGAACCAACATAAAGGTATGCAGATATCATTAATGTTCAATAACTTAATGTACAACATAAATACAGAAAATGAGTCTGATTCGAAGAGGAATATCAGAAGGCCAAGTCCTGACTGGACGAGAGGATGGAGAAGGGTAATTAGCTCCTAATCAACACGATAAGGCAGTCGTGGCCTAATGGATAGAGAGTCGGACTTGTAACCCAAAGGTCATGGGTTCGAATCTCAGGTCCGGCAGGGATTGTCGGTGAGGGGAGTGAATGTCCAGCGCTCTCCCCACCCTCAATACCACGACTGAGGTGAGACCCTTGAGCAAGGCACCGTACCCCCAACTGCTCCCCGGGCGCCGCAGCAATGGCTGCCCACTGCTCCGTGTGTGTGTTCACTGCTGTGTGTGTGCACTTGGATGAGTTAAATGCAGAGCACAAATTCCGAGTATGGGTCACCATACTTGGCCACATGTCACGTCACTTCAAATAAAGCTGCTGAGAATACTGATGGACCTTATATGGGATGCTATGATGGGCGTCGTATTCCTGTAGGTCGACGTGGATCAGCTGATAGTCAGCTGAAGCGAGCTTGACTAACGTGACCTGCCAGAACTAATGCTATGTTTGATAACCGTATAATAAACCCTAAGCCATATTTTTGGTGAAGTGCAAAAGAATATATTGCACCTGAGATTTCTTGTGCTGTCACACAATTCAACAGAATTCAATTTAAAATGCTCGAAATGTTTTTCCTTTTCAATAAGGTCTTTATTGTTTGTATAATCTCAAAATATGATGTTTGCTTTAGAAGAGGCAGAAAAGCCGACTCTTTTTATTCAGAGATTAGCCTTCCCGTTGTCTGCGTGGCATATGCTTAATTGATCTATGGCGTTTCATTGTGGGCCATCAGTCTTCAGTAGAGCCTAATTTATTATGTTTGTGTGTGAACGTGTGAGTGCATCCATGCATATGTACAGAAGTGTGTGTGAGTGTGCAAGATAAGTCTCTTACTCAGACACACTGCACCATGAATCACTGTGCTGCTATGCCGAGGATCTGAGATGTCATTGTAATTAATGGTAATACAAGGCAGTGGAAACAGTAGCAGACCTCCGAGCTCTTTAATTAGCTGCAGTGAGGAAGGAAGACACAGAGCAGAACAAGAGGCTTGCGATGGTGATGAATAGACCGATGCTAGGAAACACCGAAAGAGCCTAGGAACCAGCAGGATCCCGCCGACTAGCTGTGTTGCATTGTCATGCTCTAAACTGGAGAAAATGGACATGAGACCCTGGAAAACACTGGAATCTCTGACTCAAAACCATGTGGTATTATTCATCAAATCATTGTGCACAGGGAGGACAAAGGGAATTGGGAGAGAAAAAAAATATGGATGCTGTGGTGGTATTTTGCTCAACAGAAGATGCACAGCTAAAGGGCAGCAGCACCGGTGTCTTAGCATGCTCATGTTAAGAGGCATTCGTCATTGCCAGGGTCCTACAACTTAATTAAGCTCTCAGAGCGACCCTCATATGGGAGATACAGTTTAATCTGAATCACCAAACACACTGCTCTGGGCCTTCCACCATCCTGCACTTCAGTACATATGGTGAGAAAATGCTTTCTGGGAAATGTAGTTCTGCATTAGGACACTATAATTGCATGTAAACATATTGATCACAAATGTGGTCTAATAATTAGATCATATATTTAAGTTAACATATATTAACAGTTTTAAGTGAAAAAAGTGAAATGTGAAGGCCAAGTTTGGTACTCGGAATTTGTCCTCTGCATTTAACCCATACAAGTTAGTGCACACACATTAGGAATATTGAGTAGTGAACACACACTGCAAACTGTGGACACACACACCTGGAGCAGTGGGCAGCCATTTTGCTGTGGCGCGCAGGGAGCGATTGGGGGTTAGGTCTCTTGCTCAAGGTGCACCTCAGTCATTTCCTGCCAGCAGAATTGAGAATTGAACCCACAACCTTCAGGTTACCAGTCTGACTCTCTAACCATTAGGCCATGACTGCCCTTTAGATTAGTTAGATTCAGTCCTTGGAATTTTAGGTGAATTTTAAACACATTCTCAAGACAATTCGTAACTAGGCTATATAAATTTGTCGCAATTTCATATACCGCTCTGAGTATAACATCACAGGTTTCCATCTCTTCCAAATTACAGTAGTTATGGCGTGAACGCAGCATAAGCTCGTTGTTTTGGTTCAGGAGGAACTGCAAAAGGCAGCGGCTGTTTGTTTGCGGCGCTCAGAGACTGACGTCTGTCTAACTCACTTTTTCATTGAAAAAATCATTCTTAAATATGCATCTTAAATATAATAATTACATCTAAATATAGCTACGCTTTCTGGATAATTGGTTTGGACTTTTCACTGTTTATTGCGCCGCTTGTCTTTGTTTATGTTAATATGAACACTGCTCACAGATGTCACTTTCAAACCAAGCAGCTTACTGTTGGTCAACGTGGCGAATCCATGCAACCAACTTAATAAAACGTTGGGAAATCTTGCTTGTTCGGAAATATTTTACCCTTCTCAATCGTGTGGATTCCTATTAAAATGACTACCCTCAAGACTGCAACATTGTTGCACTTGAGACTTATCAGACGCCTTTAACAATTAATTTATTTTCAAAAAGTGCCTATAGCGACAAATTTAGCGACTTTTTGGACTGCTGGTTAACGTAGTAAGTCGTGTATACAGCTTATTTGGAC
This sequence comes from Anabarilius grahami, assembly GCA_003731715.1. Lineage (NCBI taxonomy): Eukaryota > Metazoa > Chordata > Actinopteri > Cypriniformes > Xenocyprididae > Anabarilius > Anabarilius grahami. The sequence goes on along the minus strand of RJVU01051519.1, from coordinate 6,316,021 downwards.
GTTTTGCTAAATATTATATTAAAATAGGCCTATGTGAGCACGGATCAGAAGAGAAAACAGATGTAGGCCTAAAGTGCATACATTAGGCAGAATGCAAATACAATGCAATTATGACGTCACAAATATGCTAATTGATGCATCATCTAGCAACAATTAGTGGCTTTTCAAGCAGGCTTTAGCTGCTACTTTCCTTTGAAAATAGCTGGCAACCCTGGACTGCACCTTTATGTTGACCACACACTGCATTATTTTAGCCCTGATTTTTTTGTTTGAGGACAATTAATGGAGATCATCGACAGCTGTGTGGTGTGAAAAGAACAGCAATCTGATTATTGTGAAAGTCGTGTAGTGATTGGTGTCATTACAGGTCTGTGGATCAGTGGTGAGGATTTTTCTTTCACTCTTTCTGCAGGTTACATCGTTTCGCCAGTAGGCGGTGACAAGAGACTGTCTATAAGTGAATGTTCGAATCATTAATTCAACTGATATTCATCCAAAAGGAATGAAACAGGTACCAAAGTCCCTTTCAAGGAAAGTCTGTTCACTCGGCAGCTATATTTGCAACGCCTCCGGGCAGCTATTTCAGGCCAAGTCCTCTCCTGAAATCTCACAAACTGCTTGGCGAACTCACAATTAAATAACGGATTTCAAATCAGCATCAAAATCTGACATGAACTGTCCCATAAATGTTTTTTCTTTTGCTCAAATAGCATTGAAAAAGCTTATCTTTCAGGCTAGACGAGCCAATGCGCATGTGCAATCCTAAGCGCGTTGCGCGAGTCTCAGGTTTCTAATGGCAGCTGCAGTGATGCAATGACTTTATTAATCAGCAATTGGCTCTTTTACTTAGAAGGCAGGACGTATTCCGCCATAATGCACGTTGTAGTTTCTTCCAGAGTGAACTGTCTATAAAGTCCCCATGAACCGGAAGTTGCAAACGACTTTTCTCCAGTGTTGTGACGTATTTCCAAGTGAAACGGGATATTGAGGGCAAGGTTTTACTTTAGTGCTCCTCCTCTCCATCTCTCGCTCATAGCAGACCATAGACTGTAAAAAAAATATGGACGTAGTGTTCGTGACGTCACCCGTAGATTTCTGAAGAGCATTTTTGAAGCGAAAATGAGGCCGCTGCCATCTTAGCAGCGTGTCACCGCACGTCATTCCCGGATAACTGAAAATGGGCAAAGAGGCGGGATGTAGTTGGAACTGAGGTGCCTTGTTGCTGAAACCACGCCCGCCTAGCGCAACGTGATCATGTTAGCAGGCAAAGGAGCTATCTATCTGTCTTAGACACTATCTAAAATATTAATAAAGATAACAAGTTATGTTATTAGAAAGTTCTAAAGGTTTACTGTCAATCTACAGTGTCTTTTTTTACGATATAGATGCTCCAGCACCAGTAATTGTAATTTGTGTCTGGTGTGCAAATGACAACAAGCAAAATCAATACGGGACTTCATACCTTTATAATGAAATAGCGATCGCGAGATGAATACAATCCGTTGCACTTGGGTAAAATGTCCACGAGTGTCCATTGAAAAACAAAAAACAGTACTTTTTGTTATACACAGTATCAGCTGTAAACATGTTTTTATCTACTGTAAAGTTGGGCATTTTAACATGGGACTCAATGAGATTCTGCTCTGTTTTGGAGCCTGTTCCTAGCGGCCAGTTGATGAATTGCAGTTTAAGTTATTGGCTTCAAGAGGAACTGGGGGCGGTTGCCGCTTGTAGCAGACTAACAGTTGGAGGGAAGTGGTTAAGCATTTTCAACCCAAGCCGTCAAACTGACGTCATCAGAGAAGGAACGCCAGTCCAGACCGGAAGTATAACTTTTCAGATTTTGATTAAAGATTACCACGACAAACAATTTTTTTCTGTGTATTAACTTAATTGTTCACCACAAGACTAGTAAAATGCACTAACAAAGTAAATAGGGTCAATTTTGATTTCATGACGACTTTAATCTATAGTATTTGACAGGTAGCCTACAGTGCTGCTCGAAGAGCTCTTTGACTTCGTTTGGAAATATTTTAGTTTGCTGAACAAAAAACATAAACACAAAGTAACTGGTAGTATTGTGACTAAAATGTAAGTTACTGAATATAAACTTGTTTATTGAACTGTGGAATAAAAGCAGTATCACACTCACACAGTCGTGCTCACAGCGTTCTCATTTTCGGAACAACACACTCCTGTGATATATATTTCTTAATTAATTTTTTTTTTTTTTTTCGTGATAGAGGAAATTGACATTCTCATTCTAGAGGGTGTTTTATTAGATAAATATTTGTTTACTCCCTTGCAAAAAGGAGTCATCAATATTTTGGTCCACAGGCCTAGAAAAGAAAGACTGTATGTTAAGTGCATATGGACATGGACTAAAAGCCACAAATGTATGATTTTGATATTGTAAGATTAATTCGAGTTTTTGCCATGTTGTAAATGTCTAACCAAATTGAAAAATGTAGTATTATGTTTGTCCTGTGACATCACACTACAAATGGGTTCCTGTCTACAAACAGTGTTGAACAGTGACGGATGGTTTATGTCATGTGGAAGCTGCATGCTATCTTCATTAAATGATATATGGTCATTTCTGAGCACAAATTAATAGGCTTTATGAGCACTGAGCTGCAAAATGATGACAATGATGCCAGTTTACCATTTAGATTGATCTGGTGTGTCTTCATATGTGTCATTAATGAATCCAATCGATCATGTTCAATGAATCCTTTACAAATCAGAAGAATTGATGACCTTTCGGTAAGAGCTCAATCACCATTTGCAGAGTGCTTTGTCGTTTTTGCACAGAAGACAGGACTGAGTGCAGTTTGGATTGCTGGATGTCTCCATTCAAAGCTACGAAGTTCATGCCTTTAGTTCTGTGCTTTCCCTACCAGAGATGCTTATAAGATGTCCATAATGCATCAGTGCAAGAAGTCAATGCCCTATAACAGTGTCGCTATGTTTTGTGTGTTTCTCTAGGCTGAATGGGGTCATATTGTTCGTAATCTGAGCGTCGCTTTCTGAATACTGATGGAGGAAGAATAATGACCTAACACAGCACAGGTAAACAGAGGGCCTGATTCCCAGTGGTCCATGTCTAATTGGAGAGACAGTGTGAAACTGTGTTTGCTCTAGTTTTGTGAGACTTTCCATTACAATGAAGCAGGATGAGGCACAGTTCAGCATAAATACAAGTATGACAGGTGTGTGTATGAATTGAATCTATTTTAGATAGCTAATAGAACACATCTACCAGGATTGTTCATTTCTGTATCCCTAGTTTTGAGCTTTGATGATTTTCTTAAGTCTGGATCTTTACCCTTTCAGTCCTACTGGTCAAAAGTGTGGAAAAATCAAGGTTTTTTTAATGTTGTTGAAAGAAGTCTCTTATTCTCATCAGGGCATTTGATCATTTATTTGATCAAAATATATAATTGATACCATTTGAAATAAATTGTATTTTAATAAATCGTAAAATGTAATTTATTCCTGTGATCAAAGCTGAATTTTCAGCATCATTACTTCAGTATTCAGTGTCACATGATCCTTCAGAAATCATTCTAATATGCTGATTTGTTTTTTCCACAAAAATATTAAACAGCAAAAACAGATTTCAACGTTGATAATAAGAAGAAATGTTTCTTAAGCACCAATTCAGCATATTAGAATGATTTCTGAAGGATCATGTGACACTGAAGACTGAAAAAATCATCTTTGCCATCGGAGTAATAAAATTACATTTAAAAATATATAAAAGTGGATATTAGTTATTTTAAATTGTCATAATATTTCACAATAAAACAGTTTTTACTGCATTTGTTTGAGCAAATAATTGCAGCCTTGGTGAGTTTTTTTCAAAAGCATCAAAATATCTCAATTATTTCTATAACATTTGACCAGTAGTGTATATTGTTCATATACATTTTTTAATGAAACAAAATGGAAAAAGTGAATCAGTGTAATCTTGATGATGCACAAACCAAAAGGTGTTTCTCAAATTGCTTCATGTTTGTAACTTCCTGCAATAACTAAAAATCTGTCTTGATAGATGGAATTATGCAAAGAGATTATTTAACTGGGAAAACTGACTAATAATTGCCTTAAATCAAATAATCAATAAATCATCCATGGCAGGGAGAGATAAAGCAGCTGTAAAAGGCAAGGAAATGTCAAATATTGGGTCAAAGAAGATGTGAAAGGGCAAATGTAGGTTATGGAGGTTATATGTCCGCCCACCTCACCTTTTACCTAGTGTTTCTTAACTTCAGCTAAGCTTTCTCTAGTCGTTAGAAAGGTTATTAAAGGGTTAGTTCACCCAAATAGGAAAATGCTGTCATTATTTACTCACCCTCATGTCATTCCAAAACCATAAGATTTTTGTTCATCTTTGGAACACAAATGAAGATCTTTTTTGATGAAATCTGAGACATTTCTGTCTCTCCATTGACACCTACACACTTTGACAATTCCAAAAGTTCATACAGAGATTGTAAAACTAATCCATAACTCATTACTTTAATAATTAATAAACATGTGTATTGGTCTGGAGTAGAGTTGCCTATTTGCTCATTGTCAAGTAAAAAAAAAGGCCACAATGAGTTTAAAATACATGACTTTCTACCTGAAATAATAATAATGTGTGCATGTCTGTTGCTTAACAATGTTAGTTTAGCTAATGATAGTTTGTTTCTTAAATCTTTTTCAGTGTAGTATTTACTGTGTACTGTACTCAGCCTAAGAGCCTATAGCATTTTGATTGCTCTAGAAGAGATACCTCCATTGACTCACATCATTAAAGATGCAATTTAGATAATTATCAGAACCCTCTGGTGGAAGCTAATTGAATGGGTTAATGGCCGGGCAGGTGTGGACGTATAGTCTCTGTGGGTGTTCTCATGGCCAGGAACAGAATCCCACTGTGCTCTAAGGTCCATCTGTGCTGGACAATGATACCAATATCAAGGTGTATTGATACTGAAAACATTCATAGTATAGCAATCTACGAACAAATTATAATTGACGGAAACAGCATATAGAATCTTATCTTTAAACTTTAATAACAAAGTCTTTTTTAGATGCACTTATTTGATTGGTTTGTACATCTGCAAACTCTGCCCTCGGGGCTGAATTAGAGGGAATGGCAAAAGTTTTTACTGACAAACACTTTGATTTCACACAGTGAATTTTGTTGTCTCATTGTTCACCTCCAGGTGGGATTCAAATGTCCCATGAGATTGAATACACTGGATCCTGCTTTAGGCTAGCTGATTGATGAAAGCACAAAACACCAGGATGTCCCTTGTGAAAAAGAAGAGTGCTTGATTGTGTTAAATGTGCAATTATGCTTCAAATCTTAAAGTTATGTTTTTAAAATGCTATACTTGCAGATAATATAATAGGCCTATTAAGGAAATAAAAGGCCACTTAAAGTCAGTGCGTGAAACGGACATTGCAATGGTCGTTTCTTCCCTATTGTGACGTATATCTGAGAGAAACGGCATTCAAACAAGAAAAAATGTAGGGCAGGACTCGATTATGTCCATCTGGAATTGATTGGATGGTTGTGGTTTGCTATTTCTGTGATGTCATGCGAGTGACAGGTTGCCCCACCCTCACACAAGTAAAGATGTCGCTGCAAGAGGAGGGGAAGTTATTTCGATTGAAGATTATGAGGGCACATGAATAAAAAAAAAGAAAAAGATGAGCGTGGGTAAGTCGTTTATAATAGATTTATTAGAATAGAATAAAATGTCAATTTTGATTTCATGATGACTTTAAAGATACATTATTTAACTTTTGGCGCTCCAGTAATTAATAAACAAAACTGCATTTGTCTTGCAGAAGAACATTGTAGCCGAAGCTAAGTCTCTCTGTTTATGTATATGACCGGTCACACAGGTACTGGGATAAGTGGTTGTCATCCCGCCTGGTGTAAAATAGTCTGAATATAAACACTTATTATAGGCGTAGGATAAGACAAAAACACGGTTTCGTGGATTCATGATGTGCTCATTATATACATTTTGTACATTTTGAAACAAAAGAAAAGTTAGTTTACCTTTAAGTGTACTTAAAGAGAGTACACTTTCTTAACACACTTAAGTACACTTTGTAAAAATGTCACATTTAAAGTTTTACTTTAAAGTACATTTTAAATTATGTTTTAATAATCGTTCATCATGTACACTTATTTTGATGTGTTGACTAACTAAAGCACGTGTAAATCACTTGATTATAATTTTAACTGTAGTGTTTTATTTGATATTATTATTTTAAATGTTCTAAATTGCAACTTCATCATTACAATTGTGTAATTACAAATATATTTAATTGCACAACATACAAGTTCAAAAGAAATGACAAAGTACATTATATTGGCCAAATTTCAAAGACAATATGTGACCCTGGACCACAAAACCAGTCATAAGGGTCATCTGAAAGCTGAATAAATAAGCTTTCCATTGATTTATGGTTTGTTAGGATAGGACAATATTTGTCCGAGTTACAACTATTTTAAAATATGGAATCTGAGGGTGCAAAAAAAATCAAAATATTGATAAAATCGCCTTTAAAGTTGTCCAAATGAAGTCCTTAGCAATGCATATCCACTCACAAAAATACATTTTTGATATATGTACACTAGGAAATTTACAAAATATCTTCATGGAACATGATCTTTACTTAATATCCTTATGATTTTTGGCATAAAAGAAAAATAGATAATTTTGACCCATACAATGTATTGTTGGCTGTTGCTACAAATATACCCGTGTGATTTATGACTGGTTTTGTGGTCACATATAAGTAATTATGTAATTACATATAAAGATGAAATTAAGTCCTACATATTAGTGGGTCAAAAAAACATGTTATAATGCATAGTAATAATAAACTATAATTCATTTTCATTGATTACAAATAACACGCAATTAAGTGTCTGAAAACATTGCATTCAGTTTGCACTTATATTCATTTAAAGTAAATTATTTCCATAATAAGTACTCTTTTTAAAAGTATGCAAAAGTATGCTTCTTTTTCACAAGTGGTCTCGTTTTCTGCACTGATCACGTCATCTTTAATCAAAACCCTTTTTTTAGTTTTGGTTGTGCCACCTCAAACAAATGAGCTTTTTGAGATGTTGATTTATGATTGTGTTGACTTTGCATTGCCTCACAGAAAGCATTACAGAACACTTGTGTCTCTGTACAACATTTTGCTGGTTTAGATTCCTTATTTCGATGTCCACTTCATATTTCACGTGCTTGGTTGTCAATATAAGCTCTGCAAGGATGTGCACAAAACCACCCCCATCCTGCTCCTATCAGTCACAGATAGACTCTTAGTATGGGCTCTTATAGCAATCCTCTGCGTGAGTTCTGATAAGGGACTTACTGCTTTGTAGCTGAATCAATACTGACATCAAAAGCCCCAAAGTTCACAGAATTAATTCCTGTGGTTAAGTGCCTGACGGACACCTCAGAACTGGCTCTACAAAATTAGTATGTCTCATGTTAGACAACATGTAATATTAAGTAATTTAAAAACTACATATTTAAATGCGGTAATGTCCTCTGTTGTGTTTAGTACAAGTGTCCTATTCATGTGGCAGCATCTATTAAAAGGTTGTCAGTGGCATCATGGGAATGTAGTCTAATCAACTTTGTTTAGATGACTGTGTTCATGTTAGCGTCTCTCCCTCTCAAGGGTCAACCGTGTATTCAATGCAGTGAGACTGATCTATTACGGAAGATGACCTTATTACAAAACGTGACTACTTAAATTCCACTCACATTTCAAAGCTTGATTCCCCTCCATTTAATTTCTTTTAGAGTAATTAACAACATCCACTCGGTCATATTTCATTTGTATGTATCCATGGTGATCGCACACTCACCAACCCCCATGACAAAAACCACAGGATGGATATCTGTATGTGATGGAGGAGGTGGAGTTTAGGTGGAGGGAAGATGGCGGGGAGGTGGGTGGGGCTAAAGTTTAATGTACAGTTCCATTCAAATTAATGGGTGAAGACATGGATGCGGTCGTCCTACCAAGAGGATGAGATAAATTTGCATAGAGGCAAGGAGACAATACATAGAGATTAAAAAAATGTACACTCACTTATTTTTAAATGGATAGTTCCACCAAAAATGTGTCATCATTGTCGTTCTGAACGTGACTAGGTTCTATATAGAACCTTATAGCTCATCCTCAAGTTGTTCTAAAACTGTATGAGTTTCTTTCTTCTGTTGAACACAAAAGAAGATATTTTGAAGAATGTTGGCAACCAAAGAGTTGCTGGTCCCCATTGACTTCCATTTTAAATTTGTTCATACATGGAAGTCAATGGGGACCAGCAACTCTTTGGTTGCCAACATTCTTCAAAATATCTTCTTTTGTGTTCAACAGAAGAAAGAAACTCATACAGATTTGGAACAACTTGAGGGTGAGTAAATGATGACAGAATTTTCCTTTTTGGGTGAACTATCCCACTTTAAAGGGATTTTTGAGGACCCTTTAGAGGATCATTTTATGGATTTCATTTTAATTTACTTTTAAGTTCAATTCAATTTTTAATTAAACAGCTCATTGTTAGTTTATGTTAACTCTGGTCCATTAAATAATGTTAACAGACTTTTGATTTTAATAATTTAATAGTAAATGTTGACATTAACATTAAAGCTGCACTCCGTAAGTTTTGCCTCTTTGTCGCCATCTCTGTTTGAAACCTGCAATTGCAGTTGTTTGTGAAATTTCATCCTTATGCGGGTTGTGCATCGGCACGGCTCCTCAGAGCGGATGAATCTAATGTTTTGAGGAGAATGTGTGGCTGTCAGTCACCGTTGGATACTGTACTTCAGAATCACAGATTGTAGTCAAGTATGACCAAAATAAGAATTTTCACTTGAAAATATCATCTGAACAAGTAAATAATATGTCTGCCACTTTTGTTCTGACCAACTGAGGGAAAAAAAGCGTTACAATAAATCGCGCTACCAAAGGTGATTAAATCTAAGGATCGCTTAGCTCATATCACATCAAACCGCGCAAATTATTATTATTGTTATACTTTGTTCTCAAATTGTTAATGTTAACAACATCAGCATTGCGTGACTAGTGTATTTAGTGTGTATTAGAGTTACCTGTAGATTTCAATTTCAGTTCAATCTAAATTCTAATTGTCCATTTGTCATACCATACACTCTAAAAAATGCTGGGTTAAAAAAACCCAAGCTGGGTAAAATATGGACAAACCCAGCAGGTTGGGTTAAAAGGCACCTATTATGCCCTCTTTCACATGATGTAATATAAGTCTCTGGTCTGGTCAAGTTTCAGCT
>RJVU01051519.1:6280198-6305996 GCA_003731715.1 Anabarilius grahami | reverse complement strand
AGGTTGGGCAAACATTTAACCCAGCCGCTGGGTTAAAACAACCCAATCGCTGGGTTTGTCCATTTTCAACCCAACTTGGGTTGTTTTTAACCCAGCATTTTTTAGAGTGTAGCTGGGACTCCTTCTTTATGTTAACAGACGTGACATAATGACGCAAAGACGAACGGCGGCATGCTCAAATTTCCTGCGGAAACCTACCAGTACCACTCAAATTAGAAAACATTATTACAAGCTTACTGTTGTGAATCAGGCTAAAGTAAGAAGATAGTTTTGAACACTGGCTGGTCATGTACTTGCTCAATAATTGAATTTGGATCATTTTTTGTTATTTTGGTTTTGGTTTTGCACACAAAAAGTATTCTCGTCGCTTCATGAAATTAAGGTTGAGCCACTGTAGTCACATGGACTATTTTAACAATGTATTTACTACCTTTCTGGACCTTGAAAGTGGTAGTGAAATTGCTGTCTATGGAGGACTCTTGGATTTCATCAAAAATATCTTAATTTGTGTTCTGAAGATGAACGAAGGTCTTACAGGTGTGGAATGACATGAGGGTGAGTAATTAATGACAGAAATTTTGGGTGAACTAACCCTTTAATCCTCTTCTTCTCAGTAAGTTGCTTTCAGCATTAAATTCAGCTTTTATTTCTGCTTAATTACAGGTCATTCAAATCAACAGTCGGGGGTTAGTTCAACCGCTTGCTCATGGAAAGTTATTGAAAAACAAAATGTTGTAGCGTACATGTTATAAATTTATTTTAATATGCTCTACTATCTTGTCCATAATAAATATAACTTGTGAATAAATGAATCCCAAATTGCCTAAAACATCTCTAATTGTGATGTCAACGAAGATTTGCTTTAATCAATGAAACAGTCAATTTTTTTCTATCAGAATTCTGAAAGGGAGGAGGGAATGAGGATGTTGGCCTGGAGTCTCGTTCCTCAAATAATAGCAGCCCTCTGCCGTTCAATCTTTCCAGACATTTAAATTAAAGGTCACATGCAAATGACTATCTGTAAAGGCATGGCACTCACAGTATTGTGGAAAACAAGAAAATTCAGCTATGAGAATGAAACAATGTTAAGGTGTTTGCAAATGTGTCGTTTCCTCTTAATTGCTCAGCACATTTAGTATAACTGATTTAAGAGTTTTCCAGCATTTTTTATGGGTGGGTTAATGAAACTTTTCCATTACAATTCAACCCTCCGCAGATATCAGAAATTGATTTTTTTTCGGGTTTCTCTCTGATGTGGTCTAATGCAGTATGTGTGAATGGGATGTGCATTTTGGGATGATTATTAAATGTAATTCACAGCTTAATAGAGATTTTGGACCCACTTTATATTAAGTGTCTTTAACTACTATGTACTAACATATATATAAATAATTTCATACAATGCACGTGTTGTGTACATACATGTTTTACATGTATTTTAAAAAATAGCATGTAATTACAGCTGTAATTCATTTCTGTAATTACATTTATAATTACACTGTTGACCCTTCCACGAAACCTGTTCATAACCTGTTCATTGATAACAGCAGAAGTGTTTTGCAATACAACATGAACACAAGTACATTATTTGTTGTAAGTACAGAGTAGTTAAAGACACCATAATATAAAGTGTAACTGAGATTTTTTATCATTTTCTTTCAGCTCTAAGGGTGTCTCAGTATATCTTACAGTTAGGCCAATAAAACCTGTTCACATCTTTGCAAATTTTCCTTTTTTGTGTTTTAAATATTTCTACTAATAGTTCTTTGAATATTTTCACATTTCAGTTATCTACACAGAGAGGTGTCACAATCAAATGTGGTCTTTTATTGTGGTTTTAGTGGTCTGTTGTAGCTTTAAATCAGAGAAATCTCTATTAATGCTATTAATCGTAGATGAATTATTAATAGAGACTGCATGAAACACATAACTGAACATAGTGTCAGTGTGCTGGTCTGGGCTCAGAGCAAATGGCACGTCCCTTGGTCCTGCTTTGATTCCAGACTGGCCATCTGCATGTTTAGACCACAGAGGATCCTCGGAGAGATCCAGTCACTGTGGCCTTGCATTAGATTACATTAGATTGCATTAGATTGTGCACATTTTGTAACACTGTCTCACATGCTGTGTCCTTAAGGTCACCATGAAATCAAAACGGATAACTCCCATTTTGGTTGCACTTTATTTTAAGGTATCCAAGTACTGAGTAATATTAATTCAAAACATGTATAGGGTTAGGGTTTTGGTTAGTTGCATGTAATTGTGCATAATTTATTGTTAATACTATACATGTACATGTAACAAAAACACTGTAAAGTAAGTATTACACCTATTTTTTATGGAATATTACAGTGTTTATTATAAGTTATTTATCTGTGGACATCATTATTTTTTTATAACTTCATGTGTCCTCATAATCTTTAATCAAAATAACTTCCCCTGCCTCTTGCAGTGACATCTCTTCCCTGCTCTGATGATGTGTTTACTGCCCTGAGGGCGGGGCAACCTGTCACTCACATGACATCACAGCAATGGCAAACCACCACCATCCAATCAGTTCCCGATTAACAAAATCAAGTTCCGCCCTATAAGAAATGACTATCGCAACTTTAGTTTGATGCTGACTTTAGAGCTATATGTTCTTCAGTGTTTCCAGCACAAACTTACACGATAGTTTGGCTTGATAAGGATACAACTGGAAGTTTATTAAACGCTGTTGTGTTTTGTGGTATATATATTACTTTCTTATTTTTTCAGAAAGATTGCTGCAAGTTTTATGGCCAGTTGAGAAAGAGTGTGCATTTGTCTTTTAATCAAACATCCACACACATGTAAAGTATCAACATGACAAACCCATTGTCTGTGGTGCATGGCTTCACTCAAGTCCTCTAACACACACACACAATTCAGAGGAGGGACTGTAAACCCCTCCTTTCACACCAGCTCCCATAGGAACATTTTTGCCAGTCCTTCACCCTCATAATTATAATAAATTTGACATTTCTCAGATAATATTGATTTCTTTATTTTAACATTTCACAGTCAGTGATGGTCCAAAGCATTGAGAAACAGGATGTCTATTGATCTGGGGCTCATGAATCCCTTTCGTGTATGTGATCATTTTTATAAGGCCTTTCTACCAAACATAAATCAATATTTTATATTCCCATCCTCAGAGGTGGGGGCGATATCACTGGACAGAGACCTGAAACACCTAAGCTGCAGGAATGTTTAATGATTGAGGCCTGGAAAAATGTTAATGTGTTCATTACCAAACATTTGAACCAACAGTGGATTATTCTTGCAATCTTTTTGGGGGGCTATTACATTTAGAGATGGAGAATTCCTTCTGAAATGTTGATTGCAAATATATTTTCAGTCGAAAATCTGATTAAACTGTTTTTCATCTATATCTTCGAATACATCTAAATTAAGCAGTAGACAAAACTATTGATTTGTTTCTATCCCATAATTAAATAATACTTTGTTCGGAGGGAAGAAATCGGAAGAAATCTAATACTGTTAAAGGAATGACCATCATTCATTTAACAAACTGAAATCTGGAACATTTGTACTGGCTCACAATTAAATGAAAAATTTCTTCAAGACACATTTAATGGTTAAATTGAATGCCAAGACCAAACAGAACTAGCAAACGATCTGTAATTAATTAAGTGATTTCAAATACCCAAATAATGAGAGAGAGAGAGGAAAGATGGGGACAGACGTCTTCACTTTTACCAAAAGAGACAAACGGTGACTCTGACAGTGAGTTGCTCCACTTATATCTCTTTTATCTCTGCTTACAGTTTTTTACAATTGCTAACAAGCGTTTACCAATACATACAGTACTTTTTCTAAACTCTTAACACAGCAAAACACCTACACCACACAATTAGCCAATTTTCTGCCCAAAACCATTTTTTGTTAAATAAATAAACTCTGCATTTCAAAATGCTAAAAACCTTTTCTACTCTATCAAAACACAGCATACCAAAATTGAGGTGTTCTGTCAAAACACTAACACTAGTTCATAGCCGAAAGTATGTCAAATACTAACAGCTGATGGCATTACAAAACTGCGTTACTTGTCATGTTTCGGTTCTACCTGCGGAAAATATGAAATCCATTGTTTTTATAATTCAGTTTCCTTTTACAAGTGTTAAATGTGTGCTTTCTTGGCAACATATAGCATCTATCTAAAAGTGAATGAGTCCTTACATTATAGAATGTACAGTAGAAAAAAAGAAGAAGAAAGTAACTGAATTGCAGGCACTGGTCAAATAGGTCCCATATGCAGAACTTCAGTTGCCCCTTTGGTTGAAATCTCTTTGTGGGGGTGGGGTGAGGTGTTGATGGTGCTCCCGTAGAGGGTGGGACAGTGTCCCCTTGGTAGTTAGTACCCTACACAGACCACATATTCTGCATATGGAACAGTGGTAGTGAAATTGTTGTAGTAAAAGCTTTACATGAAGCTTTAACTGAAATGAAAACATGAAATTGCTGCCAACAACAACAACAAATCCAACATATATGGCCTTTGGTTATTATGGAAGCTTTTTTTGTGCCACAGAATAAAAAAGTATAAAAGGCAGTTGTGACTTTTTATCTCACAATTCTAATTTTTGTCTTGCAATTGTGAGTTTACATCTCACAATTCTGACTTTTTTTCTCAGAATTGTGAGATATAGAAATTATTTTCTATGCATGGCAGAAATATGCTTTCATAGGTTCCACGTGTGTAAGGGGGAAAACCATAGAGATGCACACCATCTTCCTCTTCTCCCATACCTCTTCTTCTCTCTTGTCCTGATCCAACTACTCCTCTCCTCCTTCATCTTTCTTCATTATTTTCTCTCTCTGCTCCTCTGTGTTGTTCTGGATCCACACTGAACAAAACCAATTCGAAGAGTCATATTTTACTGTATGTCCATGTAATGGAAAAAACTTCAACCCCTGACTATGCCTCCAACTGAGAGTGGAATCTGATATTGTTCAACATTTCTGTGATCTGCTAATTAAAAATGCCTATCAATTGTTTCAGTATTTGATTTTTTTTTCAATGCTTTTGAGCTGCTGATGTTGCAAAAGTAACGGTTTTATACTAAAGATTGGAACATTAGGTCTTCATTTCTGACATGCTGTGTTTAAGCATTTGTAAATAAGATCAGAAAGATCCATGATTTTGATAAGCTTGAAAAGAAAATGTTAACCTTTTAGAAACGTGTTAATTGACTGCATTTTGTGTGGAAACGACATGAATTGTGTTAATGGTATGGTCACAACAGACGGATGTTGTGCTAATTTTGTTTTGAAAATGTGACTACAGATTGCACAAAAGTATGTTAGCAATTGAAAAAATCCATTTGCACATGCGTTGTGTAAAAGTATTGATTCTTCGTATTTGGATTTTTGCATCTTCACATTTTTACGCATTAAACTTTCTCATTCTGGTGTTGTACAACAAATCTTAACGATGTCAAGGCGCTGACTACCTGTGTTTCCACTCTCATTTGAAATGATTCACAGGCTGTTGCATCCTGATTGTGTTTTATTATTTTATCTGTTCAATATAGACATGACCTTTTAAAAAGTTCAGGCGAAACTGCCGTTATCCGCATCCATATAGCACCGAAAATTGCTTGCTCTACAAAATCTTTGTGGTAATTTGGGTTATATCAGTAGGGTAAATGTGAAACTTGCAAATGAGTATTAATTAAGGAAATATTTCTAATGAGATTTGGCAGCTGACTTCGAAATAATTTAAAGAGATCGGTCATAAATGTACTTCTAAAGCATTTTAAATGCTTTGAATTCGTAAAGAATAAATGTAGCCAATGAACGTTCTTTAACTAAATGTTTTTTCCTTTTTCTTTGAAACATTAGGAGGTCCTTTTTATTTGAAAAATCTTCGCAAGTTTTCCTCATTTGTCCTACGATAAATTGCAAATCTTCTGAAGAAATGCTGCAAATATAAATATCGCCTCCGAATTATTATAATTTTTTCGTTTTAGGATTTCATAAAATGGTGTAAGCCTGAAATAATTCACTAGAATGAAAACCTTTCATAAGCAAATTCGAAATTTTAATAGAACATATAGGCCTACAACGAAAGTAAATCTTAATGACATAACGAGAGAAAATATATAATAGTTAGGTTTATTCAGCAATACACTATGAGAGAAGCTTAACATATAATGCAGTGCAAAATCCATAACATCATAGAAAACAACGATCTGAAATATATAAGCATAATGTTAAGAATTTGAAACCGGTTGCACGTAAACCTCATGGACATTATTTCAATATGAAATTAATACAAAGTGCTGGAGAAAGTTAATAGCTCATAACGAATTCCATGCATACTTTCTGAACTGTAAAAAAGCGATTCATGTCTTAATAACAATAGTATAATTCACTACTCGAAATCATAAACACAAAAACGTGCTCTATATCCATTCTGAAGTCTGAAATGTTGCAGGGAATCCTCTTGTAACAATCTCTATACACTATAATGCAGAACGACTTCATTAGCTAGTGGTTAAAGTACCTTGTCGAAATGATTTTGATCTCTTAAATCATTAGGCTACATCTCGCATGACACGTGTGAAGTTGTATAGAAATGCTATGCAGGTAACATAAACAATATGACGCGTAACAATACAAATACATTTCCACCACGCCGCATTTTTTCTGAATACACTTTAAACAATCATAAGAATAGTCCAATATTTTATCCTCAATATTTGAATAATCTATCGATATTATTTCCTCCGCGTTTCTCTTGAACAGGACTGTCCCAGGCAGCCGTGCTCCGAACCTTAAAAAAAAAATCCATCCGCCAATTTCATTCCTTCAAGTCCGACACATCGAAAGTCGCAGTTCAGCTGCAGTGTTCAGAACGGCAGAGTGTCATGAAAGAGTTTGTCAATGATCGCAGGCGTGGGGACCAAATCCTCCAGTTTCAAGTAAAAGATGCGCTGCAGTCCCTGCGTGCACAGCGCGCGCACCTCCGGCAGCTTCTCCAACAGTTTAGACAATTCACCACTGCAGGACACCTGGTCCTTCAGACAGTTTATTAGCTTGTTTTGAAGTTCTTCTGTTTTCTTCGGCTCTTTTAGTCCGTGTCTCTCTATATAAGGGGATAAAAAACAACAACCCGTCAGAGGTTTGAAGCATCCTGCGCATCACTTGGAAAAGGTCAGACATGTCTTACCTGTTACTATGGTGAGAGCGGCTATGCAGGAGAAGGCAGAGACATCTATGCTCATGCTCTGAAGGTTGGAAGAAAACTCAACGATAGAGTCGATCCACTCCCCAAAGCCTCGCACACACTGCAACTTGTGTAAAACCACTCCATTGCAAAAAACAAGTTTGTCCTCTGTCAGGTTAGACCTAAAAAAGGAGAGATTATTAGTCTTTCGAAAAGTATCCTAAGAGTTATGTTCAAATCATGTCTGCTTACCTGTAAGCCAGCCGCAGCACAAAGAGCTCAAGGAAGGCTGACTCGAAAAGCAGTTCCTGGTCGCATTTGGGAAGGTCAGCAAACCCGGGGATTTTTTCGGCCCATCCGCGAATGATGCTCATTGAAGCAGTGAGAAGATCGTAGAACTGCTGAATGTGCAGAGATTCATCTCCTCCACTGTGATACTCCGGGCTCGTCTGAAACTAGGATTTAATACAATAAATGTAACATAATAATAATAATAAATATTCGCCCATAAAACAACATAGGGCAACTCATAATTGTGTGCAACCTCACACCGTATTGTTATCTCATCTGAAATTGTTCATTGAATTTTGAATAATTGCATGCGCGTGATGCTCACTTTCGAGTAGTCCAGCCGGGCCATAGAGGGGTTGGAGTCTATGTGCGCTCTCACCAGGGCGTTCAGCAGATTGACGGGTGTCATAGAGACAGGGACGTCCTGCGGACTTTTAGGTTTGGAGGGGAGGCGACCTCTTCGGCCTTTTAAACTGGCTGTTCTCACAACTGTAAAAAGAAGAGAGAAAAAAAAGCCCATATTGCTTAATGCACCACAATATGAAACCACGATAACACAATAACAGGCTTGATTTACAAATTGAGATGTGCTGTAAAACAGAAAAAGTGCTTGACATTACCTTCCTTTACCATCCCTACGACCAGGCACTTTTGAAAACGGCAATACTGGCATCGATTTCGCCGCCTTTTATCCACAGGACAGTTTTTGTTCGCCAGACAAACATATTTGGCGTTTTTCTGCACCGTGCGCTAGAGAGGAACAGAACAGCGTATTAATTGCATACTCAATTCGCATGGCAACAACTTGAAGTTACAATAGAATAGGACACTCCAACCCAAAGCTGTGTAATACATTCAAGGGCCGGACAAAGCAGACATTCGGTAAATACAGATCCGTGGGCAGCCATAATTTGGGGTCCCCCGACGCTCTCTCCGCGACCCCTCTTGTCGGATTAGCGAGATTATTCTATCACGACGGTGACATAAAGAGCTGTCTTAATGTCACCGCTGGGAGTTCCGTTACGCTCGGTTAGGCGCGATTCGACTCTCAGCACAAACCAATTTCATTCTAGACGAAAGTAATGGTGGCGGAGATGAACGGAGGTGTCCCTAGGTGCATATTGGGTCAAATCAATACAACGGAGATAATTAGGGGTAGCTCATACTGTAGACCAGTTCTAAATCATGCCTCTTCTTGTTCAAATGCAGTTGGGCTGGTAACCAAAAGGTTATAGGTTCAGACCCTGCAAATGTTATCCATGAACTAAAGAGGATAGTTGTGGAGTGGTGCCATAGAAGAACCTTCTTTAAAGAACCATTTTTATAATCTAAAGAACTTTTTATTCCACTACAAAGAACCTTTTGTCCAATGGAAAGGTTCCACGGATTCTTCATTAAACCATCGATGGCAATAAAGAACCTTTATTTCTGAGAGTAGCTAATTGCGCAAAATAAAACCAATGGGTTGGTTAACAGATCTCTAGTAATAAGTGATAAACGTTCTACCTTGAAGAAGCCTTTGCACCCCTCGCATGTGCGCACCCCGTAGTGCTGGCAGGCTGCGTTGTCCCCGCACACAGCGCACAAACCCTCGCTGGACGGAGATCCTCTTGCCGGGGGTGAGGCCACCGGGCTTTCCAGTAAGGGATGTCCGACGTTAAGCGAATGGGATAACCCCACAGCGTGATGTTTCCTCGGAGGTCCCGGTAAAGCAAAGCTGTCCAGCGCACGATGCGCACCCGGGGTGTCCGGGCCCATGGACACGTGCAGAGATCCATCGAAGCGCATCTGACAGCTTGACATCGGCGTGTCAACAGGAGACTGCTTGAACGAGAACAACCGAGACATCGCGTTTTTCCGCTGCTGGTCTATCATGTGTGAAGTCGCAAGGTAGTTCTGGTGAAAGCTGTGAAGGGACCCGCTGTCCTCCCACGTGTGGTGCGGAGGCGCTGGGAAACTGGGCGACTGGGAGATGTTTGGGGAGGATGGTTTATAGTATATAGGTCCGGTATGGGGTATGCTTTCCTCAGCCTGGTGCGGCTGATGATGCTGCTGCTGCTGCTGCTGCTGCTGCTGCTGCTGATGATGATGATGATGGTGGTAGCTGTGTGCGGGTATCTCCTCCACCTTGATGGACAGCTGATCCCCAGAGTGGGACATTTGGTAGAGGCAGGGAGGCTTCACGTCGTAGCTGGAACTGTAGGAGTCCACAAAGGTGCTGAAACTGGGGAGCGAGGAAGTGACAGCTATCTCTGCGTTAGTCAGGTCCATGCTAAACTTGACAAACTCCGGGGTTAGGAAGTCGCAGTTGTACTCTCCCGTGGTGCTGTAGCTGTAACTCTGAGATGCAGGGCTGGCTCCTGGAGGTGATGTCCCATACTGAGCCTGGACGCATGGCATGGCTGCAGTGTTAGAGAACTCAATTGTAATGGCTTTCTCTGACAGGGTGCATGATATTAATGTTTTAGAGTTTCACACTTTTGGAAATATTTATATGCAAATACATTTTAGCATACTTTTTTGTCTTTTTTTTTCTATGCGTAAGATGTAGACATTGAAAGAGGACTTTCCATCGGAAAGTGTGTATACATGCAAACTTAGTTTACCTCCGCACACCTGCTACTTCTATCTTTTGTGGAACAATCTCTGAAGTCAGGGCTCTTGTGCAGGTCGGTGTCTCTCAGTTCGTTTGCGTTTCTGTGAAATAAATATTTTATCATCAATTTTCTTCCAAGATGATCTACATATATTTAAGCGTTTCACTGCGCGTAACTTTATATTTTACTGAGATCAAGGCGCTCAGATGACATCAACTCAATTTTGAAAATCTACTTTAGATTAAATATTAAAATGGTAAAAATTAAAAGTTAAGAAACGCTCATCATGTATTTATAGTAGATGAATTGCTTTACAACCTTGCCACAAGTTCTGAAAAGCATTTTTATTTATCTTTTCTCTGTTACATACCTCAAGTCACTCTTAGAAGAGATGCCAATTATGTATCCATGAATCTGTTCCTGTTGACAGAAGTTCCGTTTGCATGTAGAGCCGATGCCTCTGCGCACCTTACTCCTTCGACTGCACGCGAAGACTGGAGCCCGAGCGCAATGTGCCTTTGTTTATGAGAACTCTAAATGCCACAGCCCACGTGCTAAGAGGGCGTGACGTCAGGCGCGTCAACTCTTGACGCGAGCTGATCACTGGACAGAGGGACTGTTCTTCAGCGCGCTCAATGCGCACTGTGCGCAATTCAATCCTCTGCGCGTTTGCATATGCGGGACTGTCCACTAGGTCAAATGAGTTGAATTTCCAACACATTATCTGTTGCGCAAAATCATTTCCAAATATAGAAACCACCTACACGACACGAGATCAGATCTCACTGATTTAAAGCAACGAAGTGGATTTTTCTTGTTGTTGTAGAATAAGCTATTTGGGGAATCGCCAGTCAGCATGGACATAACAAATCAAAGATTTTATCTTCTGTTTTATCAAATTCATAAAGGCATGCAGGGATGATTGCTGGCAAATGAAATGTTCTTCTTTCAGCACACCTAAAAGTTAAAATAACAGTGAAAAATAATAATAAAAGGGTGCAGAACACAAGGCATTGCTCTACTATTGCAATATTCTTAAAGAATTTAATGGAAATTGTATGCGGGGGAAATCCATAGGTTAAATGAGTCTTCTTTGCTCCTGAACAAAAAGATTAAAGTAAAGAGAAAATGTATTGGCATAAATATTACGCATTGTAAAAGTACAAAATCGTTTTATCCCTTTGCATCTACGGATGCAGGACTAGAAACAGTTCAAAATAGTGACGCCATTTCTGTTTCTACCTGCATCACGCTCAGGGAAAGTTTCAATAGATTAGGATGTGTTTCATCTGATTCCATTGCTCTCTCTGAGCGGTGAAGGGTTTCCATTGTGAGAAGGGAATCCCGCTGTAACAGAGGCAACTTTGTTTGGACTGAAGCGAGCTGCGTCATCGCTACGTCAGCAGCTTCCAACTCCATGACGCGTGATGCGGTCGCGCTGAACTTTTTTAGGCTGAAGTCTCACCTGTGCAACTGATACGATAAAAAGCCTTGCTAAGAAAAAAAATCCTTTGAAAACATTCCAAAATGTCACATACAGTGCCTCGGTTAAGCTATTGTTATCTAATTTAATAATAAAGAAAGTAATTTAGCTGTACAAAACTGAGAAATAAAATGTACATGTGGTCTAAATCAATTATTTGTTAAATTATACTTTGAGTTAAACAGTGTCTTGGGGTGTGTTTGAGCACCTTCCCTCTTTCATAAAAGATGGTCTCACAAAACGCCTTTCTATTGCAAGTGCGTCTACACTTAGACTCCTCTAAACGCCTACCTAAATATGATTGGACGAGAGCTGTGAATCCTCTAAGCTGATTCGTCCATCCACCTGTCTGTCAAATACTTCCTGTCATTGTACTTCCTGGATTCCTGAATAAGTAACATTGTAACATCACAGTTGATACCTTCACTGTCCATGATTTTCCTTTATAGAAATCATCATCATCACCGTCGCCAAAATCAGTAAGTAAAAACCAGGAGTCTCGCCATTTTATTTGCTGTTTTAATTGACGTCGATCGTCGAGCCTGTCTGGTCTATTCTTGGATGCGAGCCACCCACTGTTGCTCCAGCCCATTTTGTGTTAATATTTGCATTACAAAATGCTTTGTCTTAAGAAAAAATAACAGCTGGAGGCTTTGCTTTATGTTATCGCACGATGTGGGCAGTTTGCAACGAATTCGGTCGGTGATATTTTGACTCTGTCAGTAGCCTAATGCGAGTTCATGTGATGGACTGGATGGATTACATCAGTCTGTATTCATCACTGTTCTGTTGCTTCTAATTAAGTGAAAATTATTTGATGAAGAATTGAACATAATATTGAATTTGGCCAGAAGCAGGCTAAATATTCACACTCTGACTTAATCTCATATTCATTTGATTCTCTTACACGAACTGGTCAAATAATAACCTGTAACATCCCTCTCAGACATTGTGGCTCCTCTCTCTCTCTCTCTCTCTCTCTCTCTCTCTCTCTCTCTCTCTCTCTCTCTTGCACATGGTTGGCCATAAACGGACCATGCGGGACAGGCGTGAATTCAAACAGTGTAGTAAAAATGACTCATTCACTTCCTCTAGTATCATGTAGTGATATGACTTGCATCCCTACCTGGAGCATTAGGTCGATTATAGCTTTACTTTGACCTTCACCAGAACCTGTCAGTTCTAGGATTCATACAGTAGTCATTTACACAAACTGGACTTGGACAGTTGACAGCTGTGAGTTTGACACGATTCTGAGCAACTGTTACAGGTTTGATTTATTATATCATGCCAAGGTCAGTGAATGAGACAGGGAAGTCAGTGCTTTGTTTTATTTTCTTTTTAGTTTCTCAATATGAATAATACTTATATAATGTACGCTACATGCCCCCTCATTACCAGAATTGCAGTTTTGTAAGTTTATATTTTTATATGTGCTCTCTGTCTAGCTTTTATGACTTATATTTTCTGTTATAGATTCTCAGAAAAAATGGTACAAAAGCTGTCACTGGGACAGTACCCTTTAAAAATGTTTTAGGGTACTAATATGTACACTTTTGTTACCAATATGTATCTTTGAGGTGCTAATATGTGTCCCTGGACCACAAAACCAACTTTTTGAAATTGAGATTTATACATCATCTGAAAGCTGAATAAATAAGCTTTCCATTGATGTATGGTTTAGGACAATATTTGGGCGAGATACAACTGTTTGAGAATCTGAGGGTGCAAAAAAAAAAAAAAATCTAAATATTGAGAAAATTGCCTTTAAAGTTGTCCAAATGAAGTCCTTAGCAATGCATATCCACTCACAAAAATAATTTTTTATATATATTTACGGTTGGAAATTTACAAAATATCTTCATGGTACATGATCTTTACTTAATATTCTAATTATTTTTGGCATAAAACAAAAATTAATAATTTTGAGCCATACAATGTATTGTTGGCTATTGCTACAAATATACCCGTGTGACTTATGACTGGTTTTGTGGTCCAGGGTCACATATGCACTCTTTAGGTCCAAAGATGTACCTTTTAAAAGGGTACTGCCCCAGACAGTTCTTGTACCTTTTTTTTCTTTTCTGAGAGAGTATTTAAAATTTAAATATTTGAGAACTGCTCATTCTAGTTAATTAAGTTGAATTTCAAGACACCAGAAAGGAGGCAGTTTTGAAACAAAACATTTATTTAAATAAAAATGATTTAGTCTTTTCATTGCATAAGCACTGGACACAATGTCATCAGTTTGGCTAGATCCTCATATTTTTGTTTAAACTGTATACATGGAAATTACACTCTAGAAAATGCTGGGTTAAAAACAACCCAAGTTGGGTTAAAAATGGACAAACCCAGCGCTTGGGTTGTTTTAACCCAGCAGTTGAGTTAACTGTTTGCCCAACTTGCTGGGTAGTTTTATTTAACCCAAATATTGTTTAAAAATTATTGTATGGCTGACTTAAAATGAATCCAAAATATGTTGGAAATTAAAAATCAGACACATAATTACTAGAGGCAACAATAATAATCAAAAGGTGAACATTTATTAATAAGCAATTTAATAAATGTTTATTGTTTAATTATTATTCATTAAAAAAATGTTCATTTATTAAAAATATTAATTTCGAAACCTATTTTGGGTTCATTTTAAGTAAGCAATACAGTAATTTTTAAACAATAGTTGAGTTATATAAAACTACCCAGCAACTTGGGTCAAACTTTTAACCCAACTGCTGGGTTAAAACAACCCGAGCGCTGGGTTTTTTCATTTTCAACCCAACTTGGGTTGTTTTTAACCCAGCATTTTGTACATTTGTCATAATAATGTGTAATCTACATTATAAATGTACACTACACTATGCAAAAAAGATGTGTCTGTATTATAACAGAATACTTAGGACATGGAAAAAATATAATAATTTTCTGAATGTTTCGAAAAGCATTTATAAATCTTCTTAACTCTTTGCAAATCTGTTTCAGGGATCAATGGCTTTCAGAAAGGCAGTGAAAGGAACCCTAATAGGGGGCGGAGCTCTAGCAACAGCCTTCAGCCTATCACAGTTCTTTGAATACAGGAAGAATCAGGTATATATTTACAGTAAACAGCATCAATGTTGTTGCCCTGAATGTAAAGTTAAATTGGACAATTCTTTTGACAAACAGGCTACCAAGCATTTTGTTTTCACATTTCACATCCATACAGTGACTCCTACAGGTTATAGCGCAGAATACACAGAGCGCAGCTGTTCACACCCATCTGTACCACAGCATGTCTTGTCCTGACTCAGGAATGTGTGTTTACACAACCTTAAAGATATATCAGCTCACATAGGACAGAACAGTGTTTTGTATCAGTTTATATCTATTTATAACTATTCCCTATTTGTTTATGTTGTCAACATTTCCTAAATGAGTGCGACAAATCTTATTAAGATTAGACCTAGCAAATCCAGATACTTTTACAAATCTCATTTGTACCTTTAGGTATTGCTTCAAGTCTCCAAACTTTTTCCTGTTCTCTCTCTAGGGTGGACTACCGTATTAAAATCAGGTTTTGTTTGCTAAAGGGAGATTACACTTGAACAGTGATACACACATTGTTTAAAGGGTCTCTCTTGAATATGTAATCATGAACAATCTGATCCCCATTCACGCCATCAGGGAGTGTGTCACACACCATGTTCTGTCTGTATTTAAACTAGTAAGAACCCCAGGGGTCTCGTCTGTTTAGACGCTATACCAAATAACGGAAGGTCAAGTAGATTAAGATAATCAACAAGGCTTTCTGAAACAAATGAAGGAAAAAAAGACAGACCCTTGAAGAGCAATGGGAGTCCTGATTTTCTCTCTCATCATTTATTTAAATCTTCCCAAGCCCATTTTGTCCATTATCTTGCATCTCAACTGTTCCAATCCCAATGAAACTCCAGGGAGTGAGAGAATTATGCACTTTGAAGGACGTGGTTGCCATGGAGATTGTCGCTACACGATTAATTTGGACAAAAAAACCAGTTATGGATGATCTATCTAACCGAGACTGTTTATTCAATTTACTGATATGATTTGAAGAGATTTTCGTCAGTCAATCAGATCACCTTCACGTCACATCTGCATGCCATGTTAAGCGTTTCACTGACGCAAACTTTTGTTCTGATGTCTCTCCATTTATTTATGTTTATTTGTCCCTCGTGTCATCTCAATGCAGCCTAAATGGGTAAGCAAAAGTCAAAAGAGAAAGAATGAATGTTCTTTCAAAAATTGCTTGCAATCATGCATGTGGCAGATGCTAATCTCTGGGATTGTGATGTTAATTTGTTGAGCGTGTGTGTGTGTTAGTGAGCGCCTGTTTGTCTCCTCTATGGCAAGGGCACTGTTATACTCTGGCTGAAGTATCACTCTGCGGTGGCCGATTGCGTATTTGCATGAAATTCTCTGTTTCCGTCATGCACTTGTCCTGATTGCAGGACAGCCTCTCTTAATAGTGTGCGGATGTTTTAAATATGTCTGTCCTTGGAAATAGACACTAATTACTGAATCTTGTTTTTACATGCTATTACTGTCTAAATTGCAAATGTCTGGGCTCATTTGGTCATTTGCAAGTCAAATGGACCCTACGGGCTTTTGGGGGCAGATTGATGTAATCATTTAGGCCAAATGCTAACGAAATAATGAAAAAAACGTTTCATCATGGCTAAAACCCTCGACACCTAGCTTCGCCCGGGCTTGTTTTCTCTTCATTTGAATTTTACGTCTGAGACTTTTTTTATTGGCCTTCTTGTGATTGATAGATTGGCAGCTGTTCATTCACAATTTCATACTGTTTGACTTTAGTTTGGGGACCAATTCTCAATATTAATTGGTTGCTTATTAGCTTGCATATTATTGGCTGTTTATTAGTACTTATAAAGCACATATTAATGCCTTATTCTGCATGGTCATATTCTGCATCCCTTAAAGGGATAGTTCACCCAAAAATGAATATTCTGTCATCATTTGTTCCAAACCTGTATGAATTTCTTTCTTCTGCTGAACACAAAAGAAGATATTTTGAAGAAAATGGATAACCAAACAGGTGATGGACAAAAAATACTATGGAAGTCAGTGGGGACCATCAACTGTTTGGTTACAGACATTCTTCAAAATATCTTATTTTGTGTTCAGCAGAAGAAAGAAACTCACACAGGTTTGGAACAACTTGAGGGTGAGTAAATGATGACAGGATTTTTATTTTTGGGGGAGCTATCCCTTTAATCCTACCCCATACCTAAATGTAATCATTACAACAGATACCTTAATAACTATTGATAAGCAGTACATTAGTTTATTGAGGCAAAAGTTGTAGTTAATAGTGAATATGTGTTCCTCAAACTAAAGTGTGAGATTTATCGAAAAGAGCAGTTGTATTTTGGGATTTTAAATACCTAAACTGATATTTAGCATAAGGATACAATATCAAATATTGTTGTCTGTTATGTGTGGAAGCTTGTTTCCTCCATTGAAATAAAAAATAAAAAAGGTAATTGGGACTTTTTATCTCACAATTCTGACTTTTTTTCTCAGAATTGCGTGATATAAAGTCAGAATTGTGAGATATAAAGTCAGAATTGTGCGATATAAAGTCAGAATTGCTTCATATAAAGTCTGAATTGCGTGATATAAAGTAAGAATTACGCGATATAAAGTCAGAATTGCGAGATATAAAGTCAGAATTGCGCGATATAAAGTCAGAATTGCGCGATATAAAGTCAGAATTGCGCGATATAAAGTCTGAATTGCGTGATATAAAGTCCGAATTACGTGATATAAAGTCTGAATTGTGAGATATAAAGTCAGAATTACGTGATATAAAGTCAGAATTGCGAGATATAAAGTCAGAATTGCGAGATATAAAGTTAGAAATGCGAGATATAAAGTCAGAATTGCATGATACAAACCTGCAATTGCGAGTTGACTTTTTTCCTCAGAATTGCAAGTTTATAACTCATAATTGAAAAAAAGATGCAAACTCGCAATTGTGAGGAAAAAAACTCAGTATTGTGAGTTTATATGACTTTTTTTCTCGCAATTCTGACTTTTTTTCTCAGAATTGTGATGTCCAATTGTGAGGAGAAAAAAGAATGGCAGGTTTATATCATGCAAATCTGACTTTATAATTCACAATTGTGAATTTATATATCTCAATTCTGTGTTATAAAGACAGAATTGCATAATAAAACTCACAATTGTGAGAAAAAAAGTCAGAATTGCTAAGTTTATATCTTGCAATTCTGACTTTATAACTGGCTATTGAAAAAAGTCAGAATTGTTAGATGCAAACTGGCAATTGTGAGAAAAAAGTCAGAATTATGTGATTAAAAAGTCGCAATACCTTTTTATTTTTTTATTTAGTGGCGGAAATAAGTTTCCATAGTTATAATATTAAAAGTGCAAATTGCCATAAAGAGTGACCATGTCATGAATGCTAATTTGAATGTTTTTAACTCTCTTAAAACTAAAACTAGACCTGAAACCTAGATGTGAACTGAAATAACTGAACTAGAACTCTGATAACCCAACACTAATTTGAGATTTCCAATAATGCATCCCACTTAATTCCTCCGTCTTGGCATGGTGACTAACATAATGTTTCATGAAATATATTTTATGTTGTCTTGATGTGGGGCGATTAATATGAAAAGTGCATGATCAGTGTTTCACTAGTACTTTTATAGACATCTGTTTAATTGTCTTGTTTAATTTACGTCTAAATATTATTATTATTATTTTTAAGATCAATCCAGAAAAATATGAATAATTGAAAGGTTTGAATCTAGAATTGTGAAAGACTGTAATTTTACATGCAGTTGCACAGTAAAGCTAATAGAATATCAATTCTGGATTGCATCTTGTGAGAGCCTAACATCTACTGTAATGCATTTCACCGCATTGTCACAATGTTCTTTTTTTGTTATGCACCTGCTGGATGTGTTCAGGCCCGGCTGGCATATGTTGAGGCACAGGGCGAGCTAAAGGTGCCGTTTAAAGATGCTATCCCAACAAGAGCTGAGCAGCTTTCAGCACTGCAAAACACAGAAGAGTTTGACGTCTTGGTGGTGGGCGGCGGAGCCACAGGCTCAGGATGTGCCTTAGATGCTGTCACACGAAGTATGTACAAAGTTTTTCAATATTAACCGTGCATGAGTGTGTTTATTGTGCAGGTCAGTTTCAAACCAATAATGGATCCATATGCATTTTTAGTGTCAATTTAGTTTATTGGTTTTATTTTATATATATATATAAATAAATATAAAGGTGATGATTTATATTGGATTTTGCAAAGTCTGGAGGCCAGACAGAATGTGCCTGGGTGCAATAAGCATGTTGTGATTTTACAGAGATGGAGAAAACCATATGTAAATGACAGCAGCTGCAGTCTAAATATTTGGCACCATAAGGTCTTAAAATGCCAGTTCATTGTCTAATCCGTTCCTTACCTGTCTTTCTGCCCCCTCGTCCAGATCTGAAGACCGCCCTAGTAGAACGGAGCGATTTTTCATCGGGAACCAGCAGCAGAAGCACCAAGCTCATTCACGGAGGAGTCCGCTATCTGCAGAAAGCCATCATGAAACTAGATTATGAGCAGGTGAAGGCCCCATTTTTCCCTATTTGCCCCTAATATTTTAGAAGAAGGATTGCGAGGCCGCTTACGCCACCACTGTGACATTTTGAGCAACTATCAGACAGACAGAGAGAAGCACAATCATTTAGTAGATCTGAGGCATCAGGGTGGAGGATGAATAACTAAAACTTAGCTTGACCATCAACTATTTCAATAAGTCTGATTATCAGTACAATGAAAAATGATGCTGTAAATTATGATTAAAGATGACAGCACTCTCGGATTTTAAACTGCAGTCA
The DNA here is from genome assembly GCA_003731715.1 of Anabarilius grahami. Lineage (NCBI taxonomy): Eukaryota > Metazoa > Chordata > Actinopteri > Cypriniformes > Xenocyprididae > Anabarilius > Anabarilius grahami. The sequence continues at coordinate 6,286,516 of RJVU01051519.1, read as the reverse complement.
GAATGGGTTGTTGGCCAAATTTAAAAACAATATATTTTAAACAGGGTTATTATAATTAGGTAAAACTAAAACCAAAACCATAAGAAAACATTTTTGTTACTTGAAATAAAACTAACGTTAACTGAAATAAAATACACAAAAACTTAAACTTATTTAGTTTCAGCTAGTTGCCAAGGCAAGATTTCTTAGTTTCATTTAGTTTAAATTGATGTACTAAAATAACTAAAACTAATAGTGGAATAAAAAATTTATAAAAACTCATTTATATATATATATATATAAATAAAACATACAACAAAATTACCAAAACTTTAACTAAAACTAAAATGAAAACTAGAAATCTAAAAATAACACTGATTTAAAATATGATTAAGTATTTAATACGAAGTAAAATTACTACGAAATATAAGATCATATTTATTGCATATAATTCAGTCAAAAGCCTCCAAATGAAGATAATTCAACGACTTGAAATTTTTTTATGGGTTTTTAGGTTAGAGTGTCTTCAATTTATGACTAAATTAACATCTGTGGTTAAGATTAATTGAAGAAATCTTTGTTTTGTTCTACAACATAAATTACATAAATTTACACCTCAAATATACCCTGAAAATATGTGTACATAAATCGTCTGGACCCAGAAATGTTGTTTAACAGATTTTTTTCTGTCTTCTCAGTACATGATGGTGAAAGAGGCCCTTCACGAACGTGCCAATCTGCTGGACATCGCCCCTCACCTGTCTGCACCTTTACCTATAATGCTTCCTGTTTACAAGTAAGAAAACCAGTTTATCTAATTGCTACTTTTTGTTCACTAATTTACAAATCAGACAATAAAAACACTTCATTAAAGAGACAAGGAGAAAAGGAAGGGACATATGGGGCTTCGATGGCAGAAAGTTAAAGAGAAAAACTGGAGACATCCTAGATACAGTTTTTGTATTTAAATCCATTGATAAGTTCACAGAAATGGCATCGGACCTTTCATATGGTCACCCGCAGCAGTTGGTGTTCGGAAAGTCTGTGGATCAATGCTGAACCTCTCGCCTGCCCAGTCTCTGCCCCTTGTCATTCTGGGTTTTTAAAGGATCTTCCTGTCCTTACCATCATCATTACTAATTACTCGTGGCATTTATGTCTTGCTCTGATATTTAAAGCAGCCAGAGAAGTGTGAAAGGGACACAGAAATGAGAAACCTCAAGATTACATCATTTGCCTGTCAGATTTTTTTTTTTTTTTTTTACATAAAACAAATGTCACAAGGTGCTATATGACTTAGCGGTACTTGGACAAATCCAATTCTGCACATGTTCAACCATATCTATTTTAATTATTAATAAACCCGGCTAAAAAAGTGCTTAAACCAGCCTGAGACCAGCTTAGCTTGGTTTACGTTTTTTTTGTTTTGTTTTTTCCCCAGCAAAGTACTTACTAAATCCTTGTTTGTATATTTGAATGCAGTCAGTACATTTGCTGAATTCATTTTTGTCAGCCATGTTTGTCAGCAGAAACAGAGAGTAATAGTGTGTTATTGTTACTGGACATGTTCTAACCAGGTGGTGGCAGCTGCCGTATTACTGGGCCGGCATTAAAATGTACGACCTGGTTGCCGGATCACACTGTCTGAAGAGCAGCTATGTCCTGAGCAAGAGCAAAGCACTGGAGCTCTTCCCTATGCTGAAGAAAGACAAGCTCGTGGGAGCCATTGTCTATTATGATGGTGAGCAGGAGCGAATCTAAGATTTCAGTCTTGAGTATGATCTGAAATATGATGTTCAGAGCTAGAGTAACTATGCACATTTTCTTTTTCTTTCTTATCTCTGTTAGCCAATAATCAATTTAAAATGCTAAAAATGAATGAATTGCTGGAGTAATTTTATATTATAAAAGTTCAAAAGTTTGGGTCGGTAAGTTTCTTATGCTCACCAAGGCTGCATTTATTTGAATATGGAAAATACAAAAAAAAATGTAATATTGTGAAATATTATTACAATTTAAAATTACTGTTTTTAATGTATTTTAAGATGTAATTTATTTATTCGTTTCAATTTTCAGCATTCCTTTAGTCTTCAGTGTCACATGATCCTTCAGAAATCATTGAATCACTAATATGCTGATTTGGTGCTTAAGAAACAATTATTATTATTATTATTATTATTATCTTCAGTGTTGAAAACTATGAAAGCTTGTTTCCGCCACTGAATAAAAAGTAACAAAGGTAATTGCGACTTTTTTCTCACAATTGCATGATATAAACTCGCAATTGACTTTTTCTGACTGTTATAAAGTCATTAATTGAGAGATATAAACTTGCAATTCTGAGAAATTGGGCTTTATAACTCGCAATTGCGACTATATATCTTCCAATTTCGAGAAAAAAAGTCAGAATTGCAAGAAAAAAGTCAGAATTGCGAGTTTATATCCCGCAATTGTAAGTTTAGAACTCGCAATATTGACTTTATTTCTCGCAATTGTGAGTTTATATCTCGCAATTCTGAGAAAAGAAGTCAGAATTGCGAGATGTAAACTTGCAATTGTGAGAAAAAAAAAGTCATAATTGTGAGATAAAAAGTCGCAATTACCTTTTTTATTTTTATTTAGTGGTAGAAAAAAGCTTCCAAACAGTTGTTCTGTGGAAACTAATATTTTTTTCAACATTCTTTTATGAATAGAAAGTTCAAAGGGACAATTTATTTGAAATAGAAATATTTTCTAACAGTATAAGTGTTTTTCCTTTCACTTTTGATCGATTTTAATGCATCACTGCTGAATAAAGGAAATAATTTCTTTAAAAAAATCTTTCTGACCCCAAACTTTTGAATGGTAGCGTACATACTACAATAACACATAATGCCACATTTAAAGACATTAAAAGACTAGAGTCAAACATTGTTAAACCATTGCTAAGCTTCCCAACATGGCCTCAACTGGAAAAAACAAACAAAAATCTTTCACCTGCTTGGAAACCTTGCTGTTAGATAAACAGTGCCGTTTTACTGGTATCATCGCTTCCATAAAACATTTCAATCTTCTAGATGATATTGCTTTTCTCTTTTCATTATTTACATATGTGACCTTTAGAGAACAATCAAATCGAATTGAGCTGTGTTTCCAATCGAATTGCTGTCGACCCATAGATTCGCACCCTGAATTCAGAGGTATATTTCTTGTTAGAGGCTACAGGTTTGAATCTGACTTTTTAAAATAATTTATTATTTGCATTTGTTGCATATCAGTAACATTGGCTTATTGATTGCAGTTAATTTTGTGATTTCACTGGAGTAGAATGCTGCTAAATAGGGTCTAGCCTAGCCTATGACAGTGAGAAATAGGAGAGGAATTTTGTTTTGCTCTTTAAAACAATACAAAAAAATTCTGAGTATTGCCTTTGCTAAGCATGTGATAGAGAGAATAAGGAGAGAGATATTTTCTTTAAGTAAGCCAATTCAGTTCAGTTCAATTCACATTTATTTGTATAGCGCTTTTCACAACTCAAATTTAGAGTAATCTGATATCAGAAGTGACTGTGTCAAAGTAATGTCTATATGGCAGAAATGTACAGTTCTAAGATAATACAAATCATACAGTTAGCTAACATAAAATAATTTAGGCAGAAACAATGAGCTCGTTAAAGGGATAATTAACCCAAAAATGAAAATTATCCCACGATTTACTCACCCTCAAGCCATCCTAGGTGTATATGACGAACACAATCAGAGATATATTTAAAAAATATCCTGACACATCCAAGCTTTATAATGGCAGTGAACAGGGTATTCTTCAGTATGAGCTGAAGAAAGTGCTTCCATCCACATCCATCCATCATAAACGTACTCCACACGGCTCCGGGGATTAATAAATGCCTTCTGAAGCGAAGTGATGCGTTTGTGTAAAAAAAAAAAATCCATATTTAACAAGTTATAAAGTAAAATATCTAGCTTCCGCCAGACCGCCTTCCATACTGGCGTCACGTCAGTTACACTTTTTCTGTAAGTTGAATAGGGAAGGCGTAGGGCGTAGCGTAAGCTTTTTGAACTGCAAGAGTTTTACACTTTCTTCATACGTTGAATACGGAAGGTAATCTGGCGGAAGCTCGATATTTTACTTCATAACAAGTAAAGCTGGGGCTAATTTTCAATTGAAAGTGAACTAATCCTTTAATAAAGGTCTTCTGAAGCGAAGCGATGTTATTGTGTAAGGAAAATATCCATATTTAAAACTTTATAAACTAAAATAACTAGCTTCTGGCAGACGACCGTACGCAAGTTGACTTGTGGCACAAGAGTAACCCGTGACGCGATGTGTTCAATTCAATTCACATTTATTTGTATAGCGCTTTTCACAATATATATCGTTTCAAATGCATGTCAACATTACAATTTAGAGAATGCAGTTAGCTAATAATGTAATAATTTAGGCAATTAATTTACAATTACTGTTAGCAATTTAATTGAAGGTAGAAGCAATGAGCTCCTGGAAAAATGAATTACATATTAACAATAATTAGGATATATAGAAGTTTGGGAATGTGCATGTTGATCCAGATGTTGCTTCATATGAAGTCCTCGCAGGAGTTGGCGCCGTCTCTTCAAAGGTGTTGGTCATCTGAGGTCTTCTTAAGAGCCTGGATCCAAACTGAAGCTGATGTACTCTCTAGTCCCGAGATAAAACAGAAAAGCAAATGGAGAATAATTAGCGTAGCTGCTGTTCATAACATTAAGCAAAGATGTCATATGCAATTGATCTGATATGAGATGCATTATGTGAATGCTTGGCTAAAGAGATTCGTCTTTAATCTAGATTTAAACTGGGTGAGCGAGTCTGAGCCCCAAACATTATCGGGAAGGCTATTCCAGAGTTTCGGAGCCAAATGTGAAAACGCTCTCCCTCCTTTAGTGGACTTAACTATCCTAGGTACAACCAGAAATCCAGAGTTTTGTGATCTTAAAGAGCGTGAAGGATTGTAGGGCGATAGAAGATCGGTTGAGTACACAGGAGCTAAACCATTTAGAGCCTTATAGGTCATTAGCAATACTTTATAATCGATACGGAACTTAATGGGTAACCAGTGTAGAGATGATAAAATTGGTGTTATATGATCATATTTTTTTGACCTAGTAAGAACTCTAGCAGCTGCATTTTGGACCAATTGTAGCTTGTTATGGTGTATGACGCAGGATGTAGGAGTATCGTAAGCTTGGATGCCTCTCGCGGTTTAAACAAATAGGGCTGTGCAACAAACTCAAGTTTCTCTTCTCTTATATCGAAATCCTCTGACATTTCTCTTTAAAAATGATCCTTTTAGACTTCTAATCCATGACTAGTGTTTTGTTTTGCTCTGTCCTCTGCGCTTCCACATTCGTCATTACGTAATGCGTCGGGTCAGAGGTCATTCTTCCTCCGCAAATCGATGAGTACGGCTGTCTGTCGGAAGCTAGTTATTATAGTTAATAAAGTTTTAAATATTGATATTTTTCTTACAAAAACCCTTCGCTTCGCTTCAGAAGGCCTTTATTAACCCCCTGGAGCCGTATGGATTATTATTATGATGGATGGATGCACTTTTTTGGGCTTCAAAATCACGCCTCCCATTCACTACAATTATAAAGCTTGGAAAAGCCAGGATATTTTTAAATATATCTGATTGTATTCGTCTGAAAGAAGATATCTTTAGATTTTTAGCTGAACTATCCCTTTATTGTCATAATGATCAATTCATGATTTGTTATCGTTAAAGCATCTTAACTGTTGTCATTTGTTGTTTTGTGCAGCAATAAGTGCAAGCTCATTTGTCTCTGTGACATTCCTGCATAATCTCTGGAAAACCGCCACTGGCTGTTGCGGCCAAACTCGTTGTGCCCGTGTCTCTGTTGGCCCGTCTGCTCCCTGTGCCGCCCGAGGCTGCCACCAGGCAAAACTTCCATATGTTCCTGGTTAGTCTGGGTGTGCAGAATGTGTCCCCTTTATTCAAGGTCCCGTCCGGGGCAGCACAAGCCCCGCCCTCCAACCCTGCCTTCCGGTGCTTCCTGTCAAACTACATTTGGCCCACACTGATACACACGGTCCCTCGCAGGGTGCGCGGGCAGCTTATATTCAGGGGGAGTGCGGCGGCTATCTGAGCAGCGATCTGTCACATCGCGTCCATCTGTGGGAGAAACGGAGGCAAAGAGACGTCTGGATGCTCTGTTCCCTGCCGCGGCGTGTTTACGTGCCGCCCAGTGACTGCGTTAAAAAGCGTCTTAATTTGCGTATGTATGTGTGTGGAGAATCGAAACCAGCGATTGTAATGACAGTTTAGAGGTTTTATTCGTTCTTCTC
>RJVU01051519.1:6252046-6278070 GCA_003731715.1 Anabarilius grahami | reverse complement strand
TGTGTGTGTGTGTGTGTGTGTGTGTGTGTGTGTGTGTGTGTGTCTGTGTGCTAGTTTATATGATTTATGAGGACACAGATTTGAATAATGACATGGGTATTACACTGGTATTACAACATAAACGTGGTTTATGAGGACATTTCCTTGAGTCCTTGTACTTAAAGGACTAGTTTAGTAAAATTTCCTGATAATTTACTCACCACCATGTCATCCAAGATGTCTTTTTTTTCTTCAGTTGAAAAGAAATTAAGGTTTTTAAGGAAAATATTCCAGGATTTTTCTCCATATAGTGGACTTCACCGGGTTCAACGGGTTGAAGGTCCAAATGTCAGTTTTAGCTTTAGGGATGGTACTAATTAGCTTTATTTAAATTAAGTATAGGTACTGTACTTAGCTTACCACGTTTACGTTTTTTGTGTATGTGTATTGTGTGACATTCTGCTACGGCTCTTTTCAGGACAGCACAATGACGCCCGTATGAACCTGGCCATCGCTCTTACAGCGGCCCGTCATGGTGCTGCTATTGCTAACTACACAGAGGTGGTTCATCTGCTAAAGAAACTAGATCCAAAAACGGGACAAGAGAAAGTTTGTGGAGCCCGCTGCCGAGACATGACCACAGGTGAGATATGCCCATACCGGAAACTAAATGATCTATTTTAGTGCAAGAAAACTGACATTTCAAGTTTCAAAAGGTGCGGTCGCATTAGCAAAATTTTGCAGAATTTTCACTGACAAAAAAAGGTACGTTGTCTATTGTCAATGGTGTCACGATTTATGAAGCACAGCTCAAACAGAAGTCACTTTCAAACCAAGCAGGTTTCTGATGGTCAGCGCGATGAATACACCTGACAAACTTGAACACGTTGCGAAATCTGCGTGGGGAAGTCTTGCGCTCTCATACACAATTTCAGATCGAGTGGATTCCTATTGAAATGACTGGACTTTGCCAAACAATGGTAAACGTGACTGCATTTAAATAAATTGTTAAAATATTGACAGAGATCTTAATGCAAGGTCTACATATAGATTTCCACTCAAACCAGTGTTAACTCATCACCTTTCAGTTACCCTTTTAAATTATTTGCTCATAATCCTTTTATGAAGAGATTTGTCTTCCATTCTTAGCAAATGACCCCTGAGGTCAGGTCAGCGGTGTTCAGTTCAGAGTAACACCTTGCTGTTGTTTGCAGGGCAGGAGTTTGACGTTCGTGCCAAATGTGTCATCAACGCTACTGGTCCCTTCACTGACTCACTGCGCAAAATGGACAACCAGAAAACTGCCAACATCTGCCAGCCTAGTGCAGGAGTGCACATTGTCATCCCTGGATACTACAGGTACCTCCCTGAATTCTTCAAACTTGTTCTACCTCGTTTTTCCTCAAGTGTATTTTTATGGTGTTAACCATACAGAGAGAGATGATGTACATCTGTATCCTCCTCCCTGTTATAGCCCAGACAACATGGGGCTGCTAGACCCCGCTACCAGTGACGGCCGTGTTATATTCTTCCTTCCCTGGGAGAAGATGACTATCGCCGGCACGACAGACACGCCCACTGAAGTCACAGCCCATCCCATCCCTATGGAGGAGGACATCAACTTTATCCTGAACGAAGTCCGCAATTACCTCAGTCCTGACGTAGAAGGTAATGTTACCCTACCTATACCTTCTTTTGAGTGGTTTTAATGTGACATGCTGACAATGCTACACCTAGAGCAAAAAGAAAACTGAAAATATTTTTAATGCAAGACACTACAGGCAAAAAAAACTTATTTTTTTCAGACTAGTAAAAGAAAACATCCAAAATGCACTTTTAAGTGTTTATTTTATTGCACTTTATCTATTTGCATCTGTAGATTTAAATTACAACCCTGGTAAAAAACAAAACAAAAAAAACCCCCCACCAAAATCTATTTAAAATACATTTATTTCATACTAAGTATACTTCAAATCCATTAACATTTATTGACATATCACTTATTGATATAAAATTATAATTAAACTTTATTTGGAGTATTTCTTTATTGCACAATGCACATTTCTGTAACACTTTATTTTAGGGTCTTTTAACTAGTTGCTTATTAACATGCATATTAATAGAATATTGGCTATTTATTAGTATTTATTAAGAACATATGAATGCATTATTCTGCATGACCTTATTCTAGATTCTTAATCCGACCCCATACCTAAACTTAACAACTACCTTACTAACTATTAATAAGCTGTAAATTAGGAGTTTTTTTGAGGGAAAATTCGTAGTTAATAGTTTATATTCCCTATACTAAAGTGTATGTTCTTAATATTATGCCTAAAAAGTGTTTTAATATCAGGATTGTATGATCTCTATATAATATCAGTCTTTAAATGCAAGATATTTAAAGTGTACCTAAAGTATACCTGCAATAGTTCCACTTTAGCACAATCAAGTATACTTCAGTATAACTTTAGTTGGACCTCAGCACTACTTCTGCACAATTAAAATGTATTAATTACAAAATTAGTTGTTCCAGTTTAGTAGACTTTAAGTATACCAGTCAGGCAGGCTTGTATTAGCTGAGTCTAGTAACCAGGGCTGTAATCACCATAGACATTGAGGGGGACAAGTCCCCCCCCAATAATTGGAAATGGCCAAATTGTCCCCCCCTCCTCACCCCCAATATTTTGATATTATTGATGGTGCTCTGCTGTACTCCATTCATCGCTCTTTTTGTTGTTAGGATGACAAAAAAAAGTTAAAAAAGTTTTAGTGGTTTAACAGCGCTCATCACTGTCAGGATGAGTGAGCTGGCCAATCAAATCCAAGAAGGCGGGGCTTACTGTTCACAGAAGAGGAGTGCGAAGTCCAATGCGATTCTTTTTAATACTCTTTTGAAAGAGTATGTGGCGAATAAGTAGCTAAACATTTAATATCTGTTTTATGATCTAAATATTCAGCGACCGACAGTATAATCCAGTGATGCAGTGAACTACTCAACAATTTTATGAAATTTTGCCGTTTTGAATTGAAAACATGCTATTATTTGATTAATATGATATGATTCATGTAATTCATAACTGAATGTGACGAGACAAGAAACATTTTGGGTTTTTGACATATTAGACATATTAGACATACAAATAAGAGTGAATATATCTTTATTTGCAAATAGTTAAAATTGATTATTTAATAACTACAATAGACCTGGAACCTTTGCCTTTCTTATTTCTTTTTTCGTTATTCCCTTAAATCCCCTTTTAATCTTTTAATTATGTAATTCCTTTTAATAAAAAAATGACCCAATAACACCCTCCCTAGGAAAAAATGGTCCCCACCAATGTTCAAGACATGGTTACGGTCTTGCTAGTAACTAGTTGGGACTGATAACTACTCCACGCGTCTCCCTCTGAAAGCAGAGGTATTGATTTTTGAGCGCAGCCCTCTAATTGTTCAAAGCGCGGTGGATGCGGCCCTGATTGCTTGATTGATTAGCTTCATAACTAATTTTCCCTTCGCAAAAAATGCTTCCTCCTTTCTCTGATTGTTGAGTAAGTCGTTAAGAGTTTGCTGAGCCTCGTTATCTCATTCAGCGCTGCATGTGTCTTTCAGCTACTGTAGAAAGTCATCCAGCTGTCTGTTTTATCAGAACGTGTTCTCAAAAACCACAATGTGATGGCTGCCATGTGGCAGGGTGTCTTCTGTTTTGTTCCGGGCGAGAATTAGTGACCGGGTGACTGTGTTGACTAGCGAGGGTTGTTTGAAAGTGTGAATAAAGCAGATCGTGGAGAATGAGGATGGATTGAGCGATGGAAGAATGACACAGAGACCTTGCCTCTGGATGGAGGGCTGAGGCTGGACTGGACTCTGCTCTACTGAAGGCAGCTAAAGGGATTTGACTGTGGGAGATTTGTCACACTGACAGTGTAGCGGCAAGATCTTGTTGTTTGTGCCTCAAGTAGAGATATTGTTTGAGAGCGAGAGAGAGGGAGAAGGATGATTGCAGAGATGAACAGAGACATTTTAACAATTTATTTTTTGGACTCTCTAATATTTATTCTCATTTAAAATGTCTTTGCATTGATCAATCATGTAATCAATTACCGGTTTGAAGGAACCAATATAGAACTTGTAGCTGATTGCCAATAATTGTTTTATTTTTTAGATAACTGATATGATGGCAGATATAAATCTATAAAGTTTTTCCATTTTTTTTTTCCTAAAGAAGCGTTCACACATAAGCTCTAATCTAATCTGAACCAAAACTTACCAAATATGCATCAAACACTCCAAATATGATTATCCAAATTTATTTGCATAGAAATTTTAAACAATAAATGTTATTCAAAGCAGCTTTACAGAAAATACAAAACGGAAAAAAGTCCCTAGATATAGAGTATACACCAATAGATTATTCTTGAACGTATGTACAAACAGAGAGAACTCTTCTGAAAGTTTCTCAAGATTACATTTTTTTGCTTAAAGGGTTAATTCACCCCAAAATTAGAATTCTGTTATTAATTATTCACCCTCATGTTGTTCCAAACCCGTAAGCCTTTTATTCATCTTCTGAACACAAATTAAGATCTTTTAATGAAATCTGGAGGGACAGAAATCTTGCATATTTCATTAAAAACCATGGGATTGTGGCAGAAATGTGAGATATTCATATTGATTTTTATTATATTATTAACAGACATTAAATGTATTAAAGGCACAATATGTAATATTTTGTAGATTAAAACACCCAAAAACCACTAGAACAATGTTTTATATTTTGTTGACTTGTATACTTACATTATCCCAAAAGTTTCCAACAATGTTTAAATCCAGAGAAATCAGCAATTTTAACCAGGACACAGACTGTGTCATTGCGTTATTCATGTCAGTGACGTCATAGATGCGCTACCTTAGATTTTCAGTTTTACTAATATCGATCCAGATTACTGCAAAGTGCAACAAGTCAGCAGCCACCGAGCGAATGCACAGAGTAACATTATAACATACATTTCAACACACTCAATGTATTTATTGATTGTTTTAACCATGTAATACAGCGCTGCGTTACCCCACATACGCAACGAAAATAGCGGAAGTGGCCGATTGCAGCATAAGCATAATAAAAGGTCAGCTGAACTCGAGATCGGTGTGCATCGCAGGTGTCTATCATTAGCATTCTCTCCAGCGGCCTTGTCCCGCTCCCACGGCTCTCAACCCGTCCTGCCTCATACCACCATAATGTTAGTAAAACTTTAATGCATTAGCTCATCCATGAACATGATTTCTGCCCAAGTCCATCGGATTCCTTTCCATCGGCTGTGGATGTGATGTAAAGACAACAACTCCCATGATTCCACGCTCATTCACAGTGCCATCAAGCCACGTCTTGGTTTTGAATAAGGGACCTCTAGCGGCAAAAATGACATATTGTGCCTTTAAAGTAGTTATTGAATATAATTGCTGTATTTTTGTTAATAGGCTAGAGCAGTTTTTATGCATTTGTATAACTAAATGTCTTTAGGTTACTGTTTTTGATAACAAATACCATAGAAACAATATAGTTACTTTGGTAGTGAGGTGCAATGCATGGTTTTTCCTGTGGTTAACATGATCCAAATACTATCGAAGACAAAATTTTACCTTATAAAAATGAGGTTATTGCAATTTTTACACATGCTTCTGTTTTTGTTAATGAACATACATTTACATATAACTCAAGCTACTGTCAAGTGTGCATTTCTAAGAGTCAAAACGTGTAAAATTAATTTGTGAAATGAAATGTTCACCTCTTTGGCAAATGTTTGTCATGTTCTGATGATCCACAATTAACTGTCTGATTTCTACAATTTTCAATCAGGAGCAAAGATCTGCTTTTAAACTTGAAAGAAATAAAAACTTGACATTTATCGTGATAATTATCGATATCGACTGATATGGGAATTTTTATTGTGATAAAATTATTGGCCGTATCGCACAGCCCTAATTATTAGCTTCCCTTTTCAGCCAGTAATTTTAAAATGCTAATATTGGCCTATACCAATATGGTTGCCGATATATTACGTATTCCTAATAGGTACGGCGATCGTGACTCTTCGAGAACTCTCAGAGAGCGTTCCACAGCTTGGAAATGGACTGAATTCTCCCCTTGAGAATTAGATTACTTGAATGCATTCAACAGGCCAGCGCTCTATTGCTGAGGTTCATTTAGACTGGATGTGTGTGTGTGTTATTGGTCTCCCAAGTCTGCTGTCTGCTGAGCTCCCTAGCCTTGTCATAAATGTTTCAGAGATGCCCTTTGATAATGAGAGTGCTGTCTGTGTTTTTCCCCCCATTCAGAAATATCAACCTGCATATTACAGTGGCAGGTGTACCGTGGATCAATACACAACTCCCTCTTAATAATTAATGCTTGAGATGTCACCACAATAGGGAAATTGACTCCGGACTCATACATGATGTTCCAGTAATGGTTTGTTGGTTTAACAAAGTAGCAAAGCAATTCAAGTTTTTACGGACAATCTCGCTTTCCATGTTCCCCTGTGGTCATTTATCAGATAAAATAGCTTTTATTGCAGACATCACTGTCATTTTCATGTATGACATACAATAGCGTAGCCTATTGTAGTCCTGTCAGTCAGATACACGGCACACACTCTTCAGCTGTCAGAGATTGTCAGCGTTTCTGGTTTCTTTGGTTCTCAGTGCGGCGAGGGGATGTCCTGGCGGCCTGGAGTGGCATTCGTCCGCTGGTCACCGACCCCAACTCCAAAGACACGCAGTCCATCTGTCGTAACCACATCGTCAACATCAGCGACAGCGGACTCATCACCATTGCTGGTCAGTGCCACTAATTTATGCCTTGGTCTCCAGTTTGTTAGAAATATTTTCTTCTTTAAATTGGTTTAACTGGATTTGTGCAGTGTGAAAAAGTTTGAAATTATTGATGCATGAATTCTTCCTTTAATCGAAAAGAAATTAAGGTTTTTGAGGAAAACATTCCAGGATTTTTCTCCACATAGTGGACTTCATTGGGGTTCAATGGGTTGAAGGTCCAAATGTCAGTTTCAGTGCAGCTTCAAAGAGCTCTACATGATCCCAGATGCGGAATAAGGGTCTTATCTAGAAAAACGATTGGTCATTTTCTAAAACAATAAAAAATGTATATACTTTTTAACCACAAATGCTTGCCTTGCACTGCTCTGTGATGTGCCACACATTACATTATCACGCTTGAAAGTATCATGGTAGTGCGAAAAACTCCATCTCATTTTCTCCTCCATCTTCAAAATCGTCTGACATCATTGTTTTATCTTTTTTTATAAAGGGCGTTTGACTTAGTCTTTACACGTTCGCTTTGTAGACACTGGATCAGTACTTCCACCTACGTGACCTTTCCAACATGATTACATAATGCATGGCTTATCGCAGAGCAGTGCAAAATTAGCATTTGTGGCTAAAAAGTATATAATTTTTTTTAGAAAATAGCCGATCGTTTCACTAGATAAGTTTCTTATTCCATGGCTGGGATCGTGTAGAGGACTTTGAAGCTGCACTGAAACTGACATTTGGACCTTCAACCCGTTGAACCCCAGTGAAGTCCTCTATATGGAGAAAAATACTGGAATGTTTTCTTCAAAAACCTTAATTTCTTTTCGATTGAAGAAAGAAAGACATAAACATCTTGGATAACATGGGGGTGACACTTAATATGACAAAGTACTAAAAATACACAAACTCTGTTTTGTAATGAGGAATTGGCCATTGGAATTGGGTTATTGTCAAGCGTTCCACTGTGATCATATAATGATTTCATAACACTCTGTCTACTGTAGGTGGGAAGTGGACAACCTATCGTTCCATGGCTGAGGAGACACTTGATGCTGCCATAAAGGCTCATAAACTCTCAGCCGGGCCCAGCAGGACGGTCGGTCTGATGCTGGAGGGTGGGAAGGACTGGACCCCCACCCTGTACATTCGCTTGGTTCAAGACTACGGCTTGGAAAACGAGGTGGGTTTTGAAGCCTAACTGCTTAGCATTCTGCCAGTCAGAGGTCTTTGGAGCAGGTTCAACTGCTCCATAACGCTTCAGTCCGTCATGATTCTGTGGGGAAGAGAAAGTCTGGCAAACCCTTGTTTGGAAGCGCGAGAGCTTGATGGAGCCGTACCGCTACCATGGATGTTGTTTTGCCAGCATATTTAAAAAGGTCAGCATGCAGATATTTTTGACAGCACTTGACCTTTGGTGAGAGATATAAAAGAAGAGTTTGAATCGATGTAAACGGGGTCGTGTTTATTTGTCAGAATGCTTAACGAAGCATAGGTCTTTATAAGCTAGTTAAAGAACTATGAAGAAAACATCTTTAAAATCTTAGACTATTACAGTGATTACAGTGGGGTGACTCATGAAATTTCCCACCATGAATTTTTTTTTAGATCTTTGAGTCACTACTAATGAGTGGATAACCTTAATCAGGTGTGTTTGATTGAGGAAACATGCAAAATGTGCAGTGTTGGTGGGCCTCCAGGAATGTGGTTGGGAACCACTGACCAAAGGAATAACGTTTTATTTTCTAAACTCACAGGTTGCCCAGCACTTGGCAGCCACCTACGGAGGAAGAGCGTTTGATGTAGCTAAGATGGCCCATGTGACAGGCAAGAGATGGCCCATACTGGGGAAACGCCTGGTGTCTGAATTTCCCTACATAGAGAGTGAGGTAAGAACTAATTAACTTCTGAATTAACCTGTAGTTGACCATTTGCTAAGCCCTGCATTTGAAACATTGCTGACCAACTCTACCTTAGCAACTGTTGACATTGGCCATTTTCTCAGACAAGCTTTTTTATGTAAAGAGGATCTGAGTGTTCGGATTTAAATGCAATTTTATGTTAATCCACAAAATAAAAAATAAAAAAAATGTTAAAATGTTGCTGCTGGGTCACTCTCATTAGTATGGAATCTTGTTTCCGCCACTTAATAAAAAAAAAAAAAGGTAATTGTGACCTTTTTTTCTTGCAATTATTACTTTGTTGTTTTTGCGAGTTCTAAAGTCAAAATTGTGTGATATAAAGTCGCAATTGCATATTATAAAGTCAGAATTGAGATATAAACTCAATTCTGAGAAAAAAAGTCAGAATTGCTCAGAATTACACGCAATTGCGAGTTATGGTCAGATTTGTGTGATATAAAGTCAGAATTGCATGATATAAAGTCGCAGTTGCGAGTTATGAAGTCAGAATTACGAGATATAAACAATTGTGAGTTATAAAGTCACAATTGTGAGATATAAACTCACAATTGAGAGTTATAAACTCACAATTGTGATATAAAGTCGCAATTGCGAGTTATAAAATCAGAACTGCGAGATATAAAGTCAGAATTGCGAGTTATAAAGTCAAAATTGTGAGATATAAAGTCAGAATTGTGAGATATAAAGTCAGAATTGCGAGTTATAAAGTCAGAATTGTGAGTTATGAAGTCAGAATTGCGTGATATAAAGTCGCAATTGCGAGTTATAAAATCAGAACTGCGAGATGTAAAGTCAGAATTGCGTGATATAAAGTCGCAATTGCGAGTTATAAAGTCAGAATTGCATGATATAAAGTCAGAATTGTGAGTTATTGTCAGAATTGCGAGATATAAAGTCACAATTGTGAGATATTAAGTCAGAATTGCGAGTTATAAAGTCAGAATTGCATGATATAAAGTCAGAATTGCGAGTTATAAAGTCAGAATTGTGAGATATAAAGTCAGAATTGCGAGTTATAAAGTCAGAATTGTGAGATATAAAGTTAGAATTGCGAGTTATAAAGTCAGAATTGTGAGATATAAAGTCAGAATTGCGAGTTATAAAGTCAGAATTGTGTTATAAAGTCAGAATTGTGAGATATAAAGTCGCAATTCCAAGTTATAAAGTCAGAATTGCGAGATATAAAGTCGCAATTCCAAGTTATAAAGTCAGAATTGCATGATATAAAGTCAGAATTGCGAGTTATAAAGTCAGAATTGCATGATACAAAGTCAGAATTGCGAGTTATAAAGTCAGAATTGCGAAATATAAAGTCAGAATTGTGATTTATAAAGTCAGAATTGCGTGATATAAAGTCAGAATTGCGAGTTATAAAGTCAGAATTGTGAGATATAAAGTCAGAATTGCGAGTTATAAAGTCAGAATTGTGAGATATAAAGTCTCAATTCCAAGTTATTAAGTCAGAATTGCATGATATAAAGTCAGAATTGCGAGTTATAAAGTCAGAATTGCGTGATATAAAGTCAGAATTGCGAGTTATAAAGTCAGAATTGCATGATATAAAGTCAGAATTGCGAGTTATAAAGTCAGAATTGTGAGATATAAAGTCAGAATTGCGAGTTATAAAGTCAAAATTGTGTGATATAAAGTCGCAATTGCATATTATAAAGTCAGAATTGAGATATAAACTCAATTCTGAGAAAAAAAGTCAGAATTGCTAGTATATTACACACAATTGCGAGTTATGGTCAGATTTGTGTGATATAAAGTCAGAATTGCATGATATAAAGTCGCAGTTGCGAGTTATGAAGTCAGAATTACGAGATATAAACTAACAATTGCGAGTTATAAAGTCACAATTGTGATATAAAGTCGCAATTGCGAGTTATAAAATCAGAACTGCAAGATATAAAGTCAGAATTGCGAGTTATAAAGTCAAAATTGTGAGATATAAAGTCAGAATTGTGAGATATAAAGTCGCAATTGCGAGTAATAAAGTCAGAATTGCGAGATATAAAGTCAGAATTGCATGATATAAAGTCAGAATTGCGAGTTATAAAGTCACAATTACGAGATATAAAGTCACAATTGTGAGATATTAAGTCAGAATTGCGAGTTATAAAGTCAGAATTGCATGATATAAAGTCAGAATTGCGAGTTATAAAGTCAGAATTGTGAGATATAAAGTCGCAATTGCGAGTTATAAAGTCAGAATTGCGTGATATAAAGTCAGAATTGTGAGATATAAAGTCACAATTGCAAGTTATAAAGTCAGATTTGCGTGATATAAAGTCAGAATTGCGAGTTATAAAGTCACAATTGCGAGATATAAAGTCAGAATTGCGAGTTATAAAGTCAGAATTGTGAGATATAAAGTCAGAATTGTGAGATATAAAGTCAAAATTGTGAGATATAAAGTCAGAATTGTGAGATAAAAAGTCGCAATTGCGAGTAATAAAGTCACAATTGTGAGATATTAAGTCAGAATTGCGAGTTATAAAGTCAGAATTGCATGATATAAAGTCGCAATTGCGAGTTATAAAGTCAGAATTGCGTGATATAAAGTCAGAATTGTGAGATATAAAGTCGCAATTGCGTGATATAAAGTCAGAATTGCGAGTTATAAAGTCAGAATTGCATGATATAAAGTCAGAATTGCGAGATATAAAGTCAGAATTGCGTGATACAAAGTCAGAATTGCGAGTTATAAAGTCAGAATTGTGAGATATAAAGTCAGAATTGTGATTTATAAAGTCAGAATTGCGTGATATAAAGTCGCAATTGCGAGTTATAAAGTCAGAATTGCGAGATATAAAGTCAGAATTGCGAGTTATAAAGTCAGAATTGCATGATATAAAGTCAGAATTGCGAGTTATAAAGTCAGAATTGTGAGATATAAAGTCAGAATTGCGAGTTATAAAGTCAGTATTGTGAAATATAAAGTCAGAATTGCGAGTTATAAAGTCAGAATTGTGAGATATAAAGTCGCAATTCCAAGTTGTAAAGTCAGAATTGCGAGTTATAAAGTCAGAATTGTGAGATATAAAGTCGACAAGACTTTACAGACAAGCTTCCATACATTAGAGACACAGTATTCATTGTGGTATATTTTTTTCTTTTCTAAAGCTTTTAATTTTAAAATTATTTAATTTTTACATTTTTGAAAAGTTCATGCTTTGTTATTTAATTTATGTATTGATTCAGGTAATTGTAGAGCTGATAGTAAGAGTTCACTCTACCACAGTGAACGTGTTAGGAATAGTTCTGTTCACTTACACTAATGCTATTATTCTAATCTCTTAACTAGGTTTGGTAATTTCATACTTCATTCCTATCCATATGAGAATCATTTCCTTATCATTATATATAAAATATAATTTGCTGAAAAACATACTGTTTACAAAAATCTCTGATTCATTCGTTTGTTATGTCCTGAGAGGCGGAGCTTAACAAAGGGTCAATTACTATAACTGTCAGCAAAAAATAAGTAAGATTTACACTTGGTTTGAAAGCTACACTTTACGTTTAAAAATCTTGCAGATAATGCAGTTAACCTAAAAATGTCTTTAAAACAATTTAAGTTAAATCCTGCGGGTCTTTAAAAAGTCTTTACTTCTGATTGATAAAATTTAAGATCATGAAACGTCTTAAATATCTTGAATGTTTCAAGAAAAGTCTTAATTACCATTTCAAGAGGTCTTAAATTTGGAGAAAAATAGGAGTCGCTATACGGCTTAATGTGATCATTAAAGGCAATGTATTAATTCAGTATGCTCATGGTTTCAGAGCAGTTTGCAAACAGTGAGTAACATTACCGCACATTTAGTCCAAGCGATTGCTTTTTATCTGCTGTTGATGAATTATGACAATGTTTACTTTAAGGTGTTTATATAATAATATGTTGTGTAGACGGTTGCAAGAGTGCATATTTAATCTCCCTCATCTTTTTGAATGAGCAGCTGGGAGTAGTAACATAAGAGTCTTAAAATAAGAGTCCCAATATATTTTGGGCTTGTTTATAATTAAAAGCACCGCATTTAAGCACATTATTATTGTATATGGATCGATCTCTAATTCATATGTATTCATTATGTTAGTACATAAATATCGTCAAAACATATGTATATATTGAATAAAACATCTTGAGTATTTTAAACGTGCATTACCCTGTTTTGCAGTTGAATGTGGGTCTGTTTAATTAAGTAATAGAATCTGAGATACAAGATTTAATTTGAGATTCTATGTGTTTGTTGTGAATTAAACTATGGTATTAATTTTGTTTTTGCAGGTCTTAAAAAGCTCTTAAATTTTTTAATTTTAAAAACTGCAGGTAAATTAGAATGAAAGTGATGCTTTCTATCTGGATTTAGGTGCAGTATGCTATAAAGGAGTATGCATGTACAGCCATCGATGTGATTGCTCGCCGAACACGACTGGGCTTTCTGAACGTACAGGCTGCAGACGAGGCTCTGCCACGTATCGTTGAGATCATGGGCAAAGAGCTGCAGTGGACCGAGCAAAAAAAGAAAGTATGTAATTTATATCATGGTATATTTTCTTTAGAAACTCATTTTATGTGGATTTTTTAATTAAAATTAAAGCTGAATCCACTTTAATTTCACATTAAGAGTGTAAATGAATTCTAATCTCAATTCAAATTCATCTGAACATTTTTGTGGCAATATATAAAGTGATTTATGGAATTTATCTCCTAAATTGATTGTACAAACCTGCTACCCTCGCCCTGAACACAACTTTTTTTGTCCTGACCAAAAGCTAAAGGTCTCAGCCAGGTTAATTTAGGCAACAGCTAATAATAGACCTCAGCTATTGTTAGTGTGACTCTTAAATAGTCTTTCTAACAAGGAGTCTCCACTTCAGGATAAGAACACAATTCAATCATATAATGAACGCCCAGCACAACACCTCTAGATGACTATGGCTATTACGTCTGTGCTCACGGGAGTGTGTGTGTAGTGCGTTTGTAAGGAGGTGATAGAGTTACTCCAGCTTTTGCACGTTGGTCGTGGGTTTCCTGTCTGATAAACAGAAGCACTAATAATAGCGCCGATCGCTGTGCTGCTTTGATACTGTTCAGTTCCCATGAGTTCAGCGCTCAGATCTGCTCACAATGCAGGTGCACCACACCCATCACACACATGAACGGACACAGACACAATGTTCTGCTGGGAGCCTTGATTCAGCGCAGGTACATCGCAGCTCTGCAAAGGCAAGGCAATATTTTCAGCCTGTGCATTGCAGGAACGTTCATGTTGCAGTGTTTCAATTGTATAAAACACTTCTGATTTTTGGCTGAATTTGAATCATTTTTACCTCCTCAAACATTCTCAATCTTATTTTTCTAGCTATAGAAAAAAAGAGAAAACATAAAACTGTAATTTACTTTTATATGAATAATTTCATATTCCACTCTCTCTCTGACCATTTATTTATTGAGATTAATTGATAGATTGATTGATGCACCTTGAAGACTTGAAATGCCTTCTTCAGACATGAAATGAGAAACAACACTTTGACATGAACTGTGAGTTCGCTGTTGGGTACAATAGACCATTTTGGTGTTTGTAAACAGCAATCATGTGTTTTGAGGGCGGAGCTTACCTGGTGGCAGAAAGTGACAGTTCTGCAGTAGCAGTCTATGGAAGCTTGTTTCCGCCACAAATAGAAAATAAAAAAGGTAAATGTGAGTTTATATCTCACAATTCTAACTTTTTTCTCGCAATTTTGAGTTTATATCTCACAATTCAGAGAAGAAAAATCTAAATTGCGAGATATAAACTTGCTTTATCCTGACTTTTTCTCAGAAATGCGAGTTTATTTCCCCAACTTTTTCAGAATTGGGTTATAAACTTGAAATTGCGAGTTATAAAGTCAAAATTACGAGATATTAACTCGCATTTGAGAGGAAAAAATTGAAAGATAAAAATGTTTAGCTTTAAGGGCCCTATCATACACTTAGCGCAATGCAAGGCCAGGCGCGACGCAAGTGTTTTTTGCTAGTTTCAGCCTGATGCAGTTATAATTTTCACGTCCTGCGCCACATTGTTAAAATAGCAAATGCATTTGCACCCATTTGTGCAGCTATGGGCGTGCTGGTCTGAAAACGAGGTGTGTTCAGGTGCATTGTTGGCGTGTTGCTATTTTGAGGCAACTGAAAACGACTGTGCCATTGACCAACTGAAACCTGGTCTAAAGTCAATATTTGTTTTGTTATTTAAAGAGCGCGTTAGTAATATGCGCCTATCGGGTGCACAACACGCGTACACTCTGCTTATTACACACTCAGGGACGCGCAGCAGCACACAAACATGCCAAATATTAAAAATAAAAGGATTACAATGTAAAAGATTATTATTGTGTGCATAAAGATAAAAATGCTTTGGTGGAATCCAGCTTTAACCTCGCACATCAGCAGATCCGTTTCCTCACTAGAGAAGCGTTCATTTTTTCCGCTTGCAAATTCCGCCATGTAAATAGCGAATCCGCCATGGCGTGAGTGCAACTGGCTTTTAAAGTATATTCAATAACGTAAACCCGCCCCTGAAAATGTTAGAGGGTATTATTTCATGCTGTAACATTAGGCCTAGTACATTATATAATAAATTATGCCCTCTATGAACTGCATACAGTATGTGAATACTATGTAGATCTATAGTTTACATCAAATTCATGCTTTAATATTAGACTAATCAACACAGGTTTCATTAGTCCAGGATGTCCGTTTAATGGCTTGCAACTATAAACATCTGCTTTTAGCTTCGAAAGGCATCTTTGACAATAGTATTCTATTAAAAATTAAGACTTCATCTTTTTTTTGGATTCTGATTCAGACATCTAAAGGCACAACAAGACAGATTTTTTCCTTATTCTGTGAATCTCAATTTCTTCCACTTGTTGCCACTATTTTTCTGCCACTGTATTGCAGTGTAAGTGCACACACAACTGCAGTGACGTAACTGTGCCGCTCAAACTGTTACGATCAGACCGAAATGATCAGGGGAAATAGATAATTTATTAAAAATAAATTGTATCCATTTGTTTATCCATTTGATCCTTTGGAAAGTTATGCACAGTGTGTTTTTGTGTGTCTGTAGGAAGAACTGGAGGCAGCACAGAAGTTCCTGCACCTGGAGATGGGTTATAAAGCTCGCTCTGAGCAGCTCAGCAAGAGTACAGAGATCTCACTTACTGCCCAAGAGGTGGCCAGGTATAGGATCTGTGTGTGATGTGTGTGTGTGTGTGTGTGTGTGTGTGTGGGCATGTTTTTGTGAAATATCAGGACACAAATGTGTATAATGACATGGGTATGACATAGGTATTACAAGGAGAGGGTGACTTATGAGGACATTACCCATGTCCCCACTTTTCAAAAGGCTTATAAATCATACAGAATGAGTTTTTGTGAGAAAGTAAAAGTGTGCACAGTTTCCTGTGATGGTTAGGTTTAGGGGTAGGGGTAGTGTAGGGGGATAGAAAATACGGTTTGTACAGTATAAAAACCATTACGCCTATGGAATGTCCCCACATTTCACAAAAACGAACGTGTGTGTGTGTGTGTGTGTGTGTGTGTGAGTTTAAGTGTATACCTACATCTCCCACTCTCCTAATATTGTTATTATTATGAATAACAGGTTTAAGAAGCGCTTTTACAAATTTGATAAGGAGAGTAAAGGCTTTATCACAACACTGGATGTCCAGCAAGTGCTAGAGGTGAGTTATAATCTAAATGTAATTATAATTTATTTATTTTTTTTATTTTTATTTTTTTTAAATACCATTACTGTTATTTATAGGCAGGCATTACTTTTTAACAACCATATTCTTGATCCGGATTTTTTTTTACATGCAATATTGTTCCCTTAATATTAGTGAAGGTTTTTTGCACCAAAAAAAGTGATCATTTCATTTTTCTTGACCATTATCCACCCTTTCTTTGATCATTTTTGATACTGTTCCTTTAAGACTTTATACATGTAAATGAGCTCTTGCACGATTGTCTAATAACATTCATGTAGTTAATAAGGGTAGGCCAAGTGCTAGGCTTACTGTAAGTGAAAGTAAACAATTGGGAAAAAATCGTATTTGGATCCTTGCACTAAACCTACTGCTGCTGTCTGAGTCCTTAAAGGGTTAGTTCACTCAAAAATGAAATTTCTATCATTAATTACTCACCCTCATGTCGTTCCACACCTGTAAGACCTTCTTTCATCTTCGGAACACAAATTAAGATATTTTTGATTAAATCCAAAATGTTTTTATCCCCCATAGAAAGCAACAAAATTACAGTCATTAAAGTTCTAGAAAAGTAGTAAAGTGATCGTTAAAATAGTCCATGTGACTACAGTGGTTCAACCGTAATGTTATGAAGCGACGAGAATACTTTTTGTGCGAAAAAAAAAAATAAATAAATAACGAGTTTATTCAACAAATTCATCACTTCCCTGTCATTCTCCTACGCTGTTGACGTAGTAAACACAGTGCTGCGCTTCCGGGTTTACGTCTGAACGCCGGCTAAATATGAATAATTCCAAAGTATAGTGTAACACTATACTTAAACATCTTCCGCTTGAACAAAATTCATTTTTAGTGTGAGTCGTGGGTGGAATGGAGAGCAACATTTTTATAAATGAAGCATGTGTTTGTATTTTTCACCAAAGAATATGATTTTAAATAATTGCTTATTAGCCTTCATTCTCTCAGCTCTCATTGTCTCTGGTTCTCATGCAGTCCTTAACATTTTCATTAAGCCTGACTCCGATGTCTCTTAGATACTGATTCTATCACTGATTTGTTTTCTTTTAGAAACTCAGCATTCATATTGATGAGAACGCCCTCCACGAGATCCTTAACGAGGTGGACCTCAACAAAAACGGACAAGTGGAACTGGATGAGTTCTTACAGGTACGAACCATTAGAACCCGTAATAACGGCTATTTATAGGCTATAGGTTATCTTAGTGTCGCTTTAGTTTTCAGGCAGGATTTGTAGTTGTAGGTGTGAAATCCTCAAAAATAAAAGTGCTTGTTATCTACATGTCAGTACATCCATGTTTTGTCATAAGCCGACGGGTTCACTGTGATTAATAGCTCTGAAATGTCATACCTATCTCAGAATGAGTATGAAGTTGATCTGGTGTCTCTAGAGTTTCAGTTAATTAATAATGATCAGCACCATTCTGTACCTTTTTTTTTTATCATAATGAAACATCAACTAGTTTAATATATGTGGTTCAAAAGAAAGGTGTTAAAAGTAATAATCACCCTTTCTGGGGTTTGAACCAGTAACCTTTAAAAGGATAGTTGACCCAAAAATGGAAATTCTATCATCACTTATTGTATAGAGAATGAATTCCTCTTGGAACTTAAATTGAATACCCCTGCACTATATAGTAAATCTATACATATTTTAAATGAATATTGTTCCTTTGTACTTAGTATAATCATTAACTGATAGTTGATAGAGACCCAATTTCGAGGGGGGACCCGATTTGTCATGACACCGGCGCATTTTGTACAAATTTCACAACGCACTTATGCCACTTATCACAACGTCCCCAGTGTGATTGCTCGTATGATAGTAGACGGGAAGCATCGATTTATAGTTAAAAAAAAAAGTTACAAATAAAAAGTATTTTTCTAATGCAGCACAACAGTTTTCAGCATTGAAATTTTCTTGAAATATTTCTTGAGCACAAAATCAACATATTAGAATGATTTCTTGAGGATCACGTGTCACTGAAGACTGGAGTAATGATGCTGGAAATACAGCTTTGATCACAGGAAAAATTAAAATATATTGAAATAGAACATTTAAAATTGTAGTGTATATAAATGCAAAATATTTTGTAGTATAAGACAGAATGAAACAGAAGTTGTGTTTGTCTTTTCTTCCCTATTGTGACGTATATGGGTCAATGACATGACGGGTCATTTTTTTGTCCAAAGGCCTTAATAATAATAAAAAACAAAGATATTACATCCACAGTATGTAAGGTAGTACAACTAGATCTCTTTTATTCAATCCAAAAGGTTTTAATTATATTTTTCTACATATAAAGGTATTTTAAAGATTTTGAAGTGTCAAAAGGTCATTCAGTTTAACTGTCCAAAGGCCAGTACAGCCATTTTATTTGTGATTAAAATATCTTAAAATGTAATAAATGTATATATTTTTTATTCTGGCATGATTTTATAACATCATATATCAACATAGTGCAAAATGGTAATAAAATTGTGTAGAAGTCATTCTGTTATGAGAAAGAATGAATTTCATTGAAGTCAATTGGAGTAACCAATATAAAGGGATCATTTTGGATCAAGTCATGCGGTCAATCTCATGTGACAGGATGTGACATCATTCAGACACTTGCAAAGGACCACATGGTCGTGAAGCAAAGTAACTAACTCTCTCTTAACTATTTAAAAAATTCATGTTTTCACTCGCTCATACGCATGTCCCGAAACATCAGGTCATTCGGTACAACCGCTATAAAACATGGAAAATGTTGTAATATTATAAAAACTTGTACTAAATATAAAATGTTTGATTGTCCTTTTGTTAGCTAGCTAGATATCAGCCTGTTAGCATTGTTTGAAAATAACATTGTCATTCGGTATAACCAAAATTTTGGTTAAACCGAATGACTTTTTTGGTGACAAATTTTGTCCATCTTGTAAAAAATGACAAAAGCAGTGTTAATTGATTATAAAAACCACATGATAAAACTTCAAAATTAATTATATCTCCATTATGTTTTTTTACACTTTTAAAAACCTTGATTGAGGTTTGATTATGTCCAATTGATTGGATGCTTGTGGTTTGCTATTGGTTGATGTCATGTGATTGACAGGTTGTCCCACCTTTGCACAAATAAACACGTCATCAGAAAAGAGATGTCGCTGCAAGAGGGAGGGGAAGTTGCTTTGATTATAGATTATGAGGGACATGAATTTGTTTAAAAATAATTATGTGCACGGATAAATCATTTATAATACATACTGCAATATTCCAGAGAAAGAAACGAATTGTCCATTTTGATTTCACAGTGACTTAACCCTCTGGGGTCTAAGGATTTTTGGGGCCCTGGNAACCTTGATTGAGGTTTGATTATGTCCAATTGATTGGATGCTTGTGGTTTGCTATTGGTTGATGTCATGTGATTGACAGGTTGTCCCACCTTTGCACAAATAAACACGTCATCAGAAAAGAGATGTCGCTGCAAGAGGGAGGGGAAGTTGCTTTGATTATAGATTATGAGGGACATGAATTTGTTTAAAAATAATTATGTGCACGGATAAATCATTTATAATACATACTGCAATATTCCAGAGAAAGAAACGAATTGTCCATTTTGATTTCACAGTGACTTAAAGGATTAGTCCACTTTTAAATAAACTTTTCTTGATACTTTACTCACCCCCATGTCATCCAAGATGTTCATGTCTTTCTTTCGTCAGTCGAAAAGAAATTAATACGGAACGAATGCGGCGCTAGTTTAGTTTTTTTCCGTAAGTAGAATAGGGAAGGCGTAGAAGTACGTTCAAGGCGATTATTTTGTGTTTATAAAGCATAAACGGTTGTATTTTTTTCGAAAATGACCGATTGTTTCGCTAGATAAGACTCTTATTCCTCGTCTGGTATCGTTTAAAGCCCTTTGAAGCTGCACTGAAACTGTCATTTTGACCTTCAACTGTCTGGAGGCCAGTGAAGTCCACTATAGGAGAATAATCCTGGAATGTTTTCATCAAAAACCTTAATTTCTTTTCGACTGACGAAAGAAAGACATGAACATCTTGGATGACATGGGGGTGAGTAAATTATCAGGAAAAGTTTATTTAAAAGTGGACCAATCCTTTAAAAGCATTTTTGAAAAAATAAATTCAGCCTTGAGTTCTTTCAAAAACATAAAAAAAACAGATCCCAAACTTTTCAATGGAGGTGTATTTCAATAATGGTATCATAAATTGTGCATCTTCAGCTTAAATCGTTAAAAAAAAAGTCTGTCTGTAACCATTAAGCTACCATCACCTGTTTGATTATGCCTCTGTTGTGCTCTCTGATTGGTTCAGCTCATGAGTGCGGTCCAGAGAGGCCAAATCTCCGACAGTCGTCTGGCTATCCTGATGAAGACGGCCGAGGAGGGGCTGGATCTGAGAGGACCTGTCTCAGTCGACCGCAGTGGAGGCGGCGTTTGAATCCCAACTACACACCAAAAGATCCACCAGACAACATAGTTGGATAAACACCAAAAAGCTCTGACCGCTGTGCCCACGCCGGTCAGATCACAAACACATCCTCTCAAGTCATTAACTCACCCAACCATCTGGCTGCCTTTGACAACACTCGTTTTTAAAAATCTTGTAAATCTTTTGTTTTAGCATGCTTGTTTAAATTTATTTGAATGAAAAAGATATTATTAGAGCAGAATATATTCTTTAAAAATATTTCAAAGTATGTTTGAGAGTATATATTTTTATCTAATGCATGCAGTGCCATGTTATGTGAACTGGATTGTCTCTTTAATGTTTCTCGGAGCAGCTTTATCCTGTTGTGCCATTTTATTGATTTGCTACTGAACACAGTGAGGTGAGATTCAAGGGCTTCTGGTGTCATCTGAGCTAAATGATGCACTATATCTGAGTTTTGCTGTTTTACACTGTGCTTAAATGAACTACAGTGTTTTTTTATTATTATTTCACTCGTTCAAGGAAAAAACTTATTTATTCATAATCTATTATACTTTTGATTATTCTTGTCTCAAACATTTTTAATTAATGACATTATGTTGAATGTATACAATTGTGTTCCTGTATACAGATCAGTTATTTTAATTAGTCTTAACCAGGTTGTGTTCAGTGTTTTGAGAATTTGCATTGGCTCTGGTTCAACAAGAGGGTTTTTACAGATTATGATGAAATGCACTTCATTTGAATGTTGAACTTATTCAAATTCATGAACAGTTGAAACTTCACTTCAGAATGCTTCTTGTAAAACCTTGCCTGTAAAAGTAATTGGTTGTCCATTTATCATGAAATAATATGAAAATATTTTAACTGTAAACTTGATGTAGAGGATAACAGGGAATGTACTTAATGTGCCTTTCTTCTTAAAGGGATAGTTCACCCAAAATAACAATTCTGTCGTTTACTCACCCTCATGTTGTTCCAAACCTGTATGAAATTCTTTCTGCAGAACATAAAAGAAGATATTTTAAATAATGTTGCTTACTAGTTTCAGGACAAGAAACACTGAAACATTTCTCAAAATATCATCTTTTATGTTCCACAGAAGAAAGAAAGGCATACAGGCTTGAAATAATCTAAATGATGACTGATGACTATCCCTTAAAAACACTTAATGAATTTTGCATGTCAAAACGCACAATCCGACACACACTAATAGAGTGCAATCTTTTACTTGACTGTATTTTTTGTGGTTTAACATGCTTATGTGTTTTTCTATATTTAGATGTCTGTGTTTAATTTCAGACTTTGAGCTGGTGGAAACTGCTTTGAAATGAACTTGAATGCTTTAAGCTTGATGATTTAAAAGAAATGTTTGTAACGCTTTACAATAAGGTTCATTTGTTAGCAATAATGTATTAGCTAACATGAACTAACAACGAGCAATACATTTGTTACTGTATTAATTAATCTTTGTTAATGTTGGTTAATAAACATCTAGCCGTTCATTGTTTTTTCATGTTAGTTCACAGTGCTTTCACTAATGTTAACAATACAACTTTTGATTTTAATAATGTACACAGTAAAATCCCCAGAGTTAAATCAACTCTGCTCAGAGTACATATGGTCCCTCTCTAAATAGTGTTAAAGTAACACTGAAGCAGAGTTAAATTTAATGAGATAATTAAGAAATTAAATAAGGATGTGACTGAAGTCAGTTGTAGTTCTTGTGTTTTTCTTTTCTTCAGTGATTCTGCTTGTTAACAGCAGGTGTTCATCACTAATGCACAATCATCACTTAATTAATTGCTTAATTATCTCATTAACTTTAACTCTGCTTTAGTGTTATTTTAACACTATTTAGAGAGGGACCATATGTACTCTGAGCAAAGTTGATTTAACTCTGGAGATTTTGCTGTGTATTAGTAAATGCTGAAATTAACATGAACTAAGATTAATAAATGCTGTAGAAGTATTTTTCATTCTTAGTTCATGTTAACTAAAGCAATGAAATCTTACTGTAAAGTGTTACCGAAATGTTTTGTGCAATGAAGCTGCTCCTATTTTATAATCTTCTTTGGTTAGTTAAATTGTCAAGTCCATCATGATATGTTTGGGGTTTTTTAAGCTACAGAAGATCTTCTAGGATCAGTGTTGTTTGTCAGGTTTGTCAGCTTTTGCGCATGAGAGCTGGAGCAGTTAAACTAATGTATTGTTTGTTCCAACAGGATGTAATTTCAGCCTGATCCCAATTGAAAGAAATTCATATTGTAAGAAAAAATGTACAGTCAATCATTATGCAAAGCCTGAAAAACACAATTCTGTAATTAAATGTATCTGGTTGCCTTCTGTATTGTTTGGACGTGTCTTTATTATGTGAGTGACTGTCATTATGCTCAGTGACTTCATATTTCTCACATAATGTTCAATGGCAGTTGAAACATGTGATGTCTCCTTCTCACGTAAGCATGCACACACACTGTTTCCTTCCCCCAGCCATTCATTTTGATGGAAGATGTCAACTAATTGACTCTAAAGCCACCACTATATGTCTTATGAACGTATTACGCTGTAAAATAGCTGATTAATAGGTGTCTGAGCCAGGAAGGTCTTTCAGGAGCAGGGCATCTCGTCATACGCCTGCCTAATAATCCCTGTATAGACTCTTTGACAGTGTGAGATGAGTGCGGCCCATTCCAGTGTGATCAGCACCTAGCAAAATGCAATTAAACTAGCATCCCAGGTCTGCAGCAATGTCTAATCCTCATTTCAGATGGTTTCGGAATAGCCCTGTGAATCCGATATAATTACACTGCATGCGTATTAAATCAAGCGGAGGGCCTGGTAAAGTACCTTAAAGGGATAGTCCACCTAAAAATATATTTACAGTCTATGTATAAAACCCATTTATTTCAATGGCTTGTGCTGCGCGAAGACGGTTTGTTGCTGCGTTGACCAAAGCGCACGTGCAGTGGAGCGCACCATTGGCGAGCTCGCGCGCACACCACAGTCAAAGTGCTTTTACTTGAGTCTAGTTTTACATTACTATGAACTGGTTAGCACTGGCAGTTATTTCCAACATGGTTGATGACGGAAAAAATGGCAGAAGGAAATGTCGATGTGCGTGAAGACACTCCTTGTCGCACGATGTTTTTATTCGTGCGAACGATGCGAAAAACAGTAATCCCGTGAGTAATCTAGAGCGAGTAATGCGATGCGAATATTCACTTTGTTTTTGGTGTGCGCACACCATTAGAGAGACGGCACTGTATGCCTTAACTAATCGCTCTCGCTGTACTTTGATGTCACCGATCGGTCTGCGCAGCGCCGCTTCAAGTCGAACACACCTGCTGTCTTCCACCGGAGCTGCTTCCGTGAGTGTTGTGTTCTGCGCGCAACTCGGATGCTCCGCTCTCACTCAGGTTTTAAAGCTTCTGCCGGTTAATTGGATGGATGAACTTGCGCCTCAATTTGTTGTCATTTCAAATGTGATAAGAATTTGCAGTTTTATTTACGTAGCCATCTTTGATATTACTTTAGTCACTATGGTCACAGTTGATAGATCCCGTTGCATGTAGACAGTAGGCTATAGGAGACGATATAAGCTGCTGTGCGAACAGGATATTTCGACACTCAGATTCTCAAATCATTCTTGGTATGGACATATAATAATGTTTATCGAGAGTGTCATTCTCCAAAAATTGGATATTACTAACGTTATCAAAGACTTTTTAGCTAGAAAAACAAGGAAAAACATTTCTAAAGTTGTGTCATTTGAATTTACTCAAACATGAGCACAAATTGAATTAGCTGTGTATTGATTAATGGCCTAGTGAGATTTTTATTCAGGGTAGGGGGGTCACTGCAATGCTGTAGCCCATATGGGACCTTAAAATCAAACATTTATGATTATATGGACAAAAAATATAATGGAAGTCAATGGGAACCGGAACGATTTGGTTACCAACATTCTTCAAAATATCTTCTTTTGTGTTCTGCATAAATGCATACAGGTTTGAAGCAACATAAAGGTGAGTAAATTTAAACATTTTTGGGTGAACTAAAGTCTTCATATAATGCAATAACAGGTCCAACTTTACATTGTGTCTTTGTACTAACATATGAATTAATCATTTGATACAATGCACTTATTGTGTACATACATGGTTTACATATTTTTTTGAAACAAATGTTTGAATGTAATTACAGCTGTAAAATTAATTTCTGTAATTAATCTATAATTACACTGTTGACCCTTCTGTTACACCTTAACCCACCCTTAAACCCAACCATATGTCCTGTACCTTACCCGTATCCCACCTCAATTACGGCAACAGTGTTTGGGATAATATTTTATTTTACAGTGTTCTTGTTACATACACTACCGTTCAAAAGTTTGGGATCGGTACGATTTTTTATGTTTTTAAAAGAAGTTTCATCTGCTAATCAAGACTGCATTCATTTAATTAAAAATACAGTAAAAACAGGAATATTGTGAAATATTATTACAATTTAAAATAACTTTTCTATTTGAAAATATTTGAAAATATAATTTATTCTTGTGTTGGCAAAGCTGAATTTTCAGCATCATTACTCCAGTCTTCAGTCACATGATCCTTCAGAAATCATGATTTGCTGCTCAAGAAACATTTATTGTGTACAATTGTACAAAATATTTGAGTACAATATTTTTTTCAGGAGTCTTTGATGAATAGAAAGTTCAAAAGAACAGCATTTATTTGAAATATAATCTTTTGTAACATTATAAATGTCTTTACTGTCACTTTTGAATGATTTAATGCATCCCTGTTGAATTAAAGTATTAATTTCTTTAATTTCTTTTCAAAAAAATTTTAATAAAAATTCTTACTGTCCCCAAACTTTTGAACGGTAATGTTACAAAAGCTTTGTATTTCAGATAAATGCTGTTCTTTTGAACTTTTTATTAATCAAGGAATCCTGAAAAAAAAGTACACTACTGTTTTCAACATTGAAAATAATCATAAATGTTTCTTGAGCAGCAGATCAGCATATTAGAATGATTTCTGAAGGATCATGTGACACTGAAGACTGGAGTAACGATGCTGAAAATTCA